>VWZW01000879.1:707280-785195 GCA_013397115.1 Edolisoma coerulescens | reverse complement strand
CCCCTTCCCCCCGAGCCTGCCCCTGCCCCCTTGTCAAAAACTTCTGCCGCAGGGAAGGGTGCCGCTGGCAGCGACAAACCTTGCGGGAAAAATCAGCCAAAGAGCTGAATCCGCACTGTACAGCGGCTGACCACAAACCTGGCACAGCACGGGCACTCCCCGCCACGGGCTCCCCGGCTTTTGCGAGCCCAAGCGCCCACCCGTAAGAAAAGTGTCAGAGTTTGCCTCACAGCACCAGCACGGGCAGTGCCGTCGCAGCCGAGATGCTCGACGGCGATGGTTTCGACCCATCTCACCTAAATAATTTTTTAAAAATCTAAAAATCAGATCGGTACCTACCCGCCATCCCACCTAAATAAAAACAAACTTCTGAAAACCAGATCGATAGTTAAAGACTTTCTCCCGCGAGTTCCTGCGGGCAAGAGGGGAGGCTCAGCCTCATGGGTGAAAGTTTGCAACGGGATGAATTTATTTTGAAGCTATTTGACACAAAAACAAGGGCCGGGACGAGGGAAAAGAGGGCTGCTCTGAAGCACTCCCGCCGGCCGGTGTTGTAATAGTTTGCATTCTCCGGGGCTGCGGCGGTCTGTGGTGTGAGGGAAGTTTATTACCTTTCCGTGAGAATCCCTGGATAGAGGGCGAGGGGGAGAGAGGTGACAATGAGCAGGAAATAGTTCAATGGGGTCTCTTTAAACAATAACAAGTTCTTTAAACGGGAGCAAAGGAGAGGAAAAAAGAAGCGGAGTGGTGTAAAAATCAGAGTTGTTTTTAAAATAGGCATCCCCTCATCTCCAAACACCGCGCATCACCGCTGCCAGGATTTTTCAAATTTTGGGAGAAAGTGCTCGGGGTACACTGTCAGGCTGCCTGGCAGCAGAAGGAGCTGGAAGTCAGGGCTGCCAGGGGAAGGCACGCTGAAGGTCCCTTTTGCGGGATGCGGACGGTGATTCAGTCCTTTTTGGTTTAGTAGCTGCGGCTTAGGGCTGTATTTTCATTACACAGCACCATCGGGCTCATACATTATTAACTTACTCAACTCCGCAGAGTTTTTTCCCCCTCAACCTGACAACCCAGATTCCTCGAGCCACGTCTCTTCAGCCACTGTGCAGAAACAGGCGAAAAAATGTTATCCCTTCAGATTAATTCTTGCTTTAAAGTTTCTTAAAGCTCTTTCTGCCTGAGTACCTACTGCCTACTTTTTCTCCTCTTCGGAAGAGGAAAGCATCATTTGCAAATAAATTACGGGCAAAGATTACTAAGATGATACGTGGTCACTGCTAGCCATAGTTGGAGATGATCTTTTCGCTATCAGGTGTTTATTTCACTGAAGGCGCTCCGCTCAAATCGAGCAAATACAACCTGAGGAACACGCAAACCCCGCATGAGCACGGCGCGCTGGCCCTCGGGTGGGCTGGCAGACCCAGCTTTGAGTTTGTGCTTTGAAGGCGACATTTCAAACATCTTAATCCTGAAAAACCCGAGTACCGGGAGAGGCTGACCCCGAGGAAGGACTCGCACAGACAGTTCCCTGCTCCGTGCAGGTGACAGGGAGAGAAGGGACTTTTCACCCCTTGCAGAAGTCGCGTCACTTTTAGGGTACGGTCCGCGGGGAAGGGGGAGGGAAGGGGACAAGAGCAGTGGAGGTGGTGGGGGTGGTGATGGTGGGACTTGTCTTGCCTCAGCTTTTCCGCAGCTCTTCGCCACCTGACAATGAACGTGTTTAAGAGCCGAAAGCAGCAGGAACAGGCGGAATTGAAAGCGACGGAGCGGTTTCGGTGGAATTTGAACCATTCTGAAAACGTATAAATCGAATAATTAGAGACTATCTAAATTTGTGTTTAAGTGATCTGAGCTTTTAAAACACCATTTAATTCTTCCAGATGGATACTTCAAGGAAGGACCAATCCCTTATATATATATATATGCACTCAAGGAATAAAAAGCCCTTCTGCAGCAGACACTTACCTATATGGTTAATATTTTTTGCACTGAACGCTCTCTTTAGGCAAAGAGAGGAGAGTTGAAGTTCAACTTGATTTGATACATCTCACTTTTTAGTTAATACTTAGCAAATGAGTGAGCTGCTCATCCCAGACAAATAATGTATGCTCTCAAATTTAGCTAGTCTTTAAAAAAACAAGTCTTTCCAGCTTTAAATTCTGAAATGACCATTAAAAAAAAAGTTTCTAGGAGTTATACATAGTCTTTGGAATGCCAAAAAAACCCCATAAAAATAAAAACAAGCTAACAACTGCTCCAAACGAACCAACAAACCCAAACCGTAAAGTTTTTCCTCGGCTTGGATTCCTGTCGTCTTTATTTTATTTCCTTCCCCCTCTTTCTGATCTTAATTGCACTTTGGTTCTCAGGAGAGAGGACTCCCCACTTCCACAGTCTTTTCACCGGGAGCTGCAGTGCATGACAGTTTACAGCCAAAAAACTTCCTCCAGCCGAACAGCTATAAAGATTCCCGATTTATAGCAATACTTTCCCTCTTGCCTGGGAAGATTAGTAGCCTCCAGCTGTTACTTCGTGTTCAGAAGGCCTGTCCGTCATTCCCAACCTTATTCCCCGCGATATCGCAAATCCCCAGACACCTTCCCAGCGGGAACCAGCCCGTCCCTGCGGTCCCAGGGTACCAGCTGCCCCTCTGCAGCTTTAACCGCCTAAGGATGCCGTGCGAAAATGCCAGAGCGTGTTTAAGTATTGGAGGTATTTGTTTAAATATCTTTCAACTTGTAGTTCTGGGGGGAAAAACACGAGATTACACCACCCTTGGTGCCGGATCCGCGTCCCTGCAGCCCCCCCTGCCACGTCCTGTCCCCATCCCAGGCAGCAGCGCCGGGCAGCAACGCCGGGCTGGGCCAGCACCCACTGAGCCCGGGGGTGAAACCCACGTTCCAAAGGTCAAAACTTCCCACTTCTAATTCCCTGAAGAGTAAACACCTGCTTTCCCACCATCAAGTTTTCCCCCCCCCTTTTCCCCCTTAAGAAAAGTGAACACATTTATCATTATATATATGTAACTGAGATGTGCATCTCTACTTGTCAGCTGCTTTTTCCTGGACACTGGGGAGGAATGTCCTACTGATACTACTATTGAGGCATTGATGTGGATGTAAAATCCATTTTCCTGGGAAGGTTCTGGATCTTATTTAACCTGGCATATAATTTTCCTTATCTATAAGATTTACACAAAGCCTAATGATTGCGCTGGAAGAGCTCTTTATAAGAACTCACCATTTTGTAACCCCAGCATGCTAAAGTATACCTACATAGGACATGATAACCTGAGGAAACATGTAGTAGTTTTGTCCATATTAATGTGACTATTAAGCCTCTGGAATAAGTATGTTTCGGGATCTCGGCTTTTAGTATTTAATGGGACTGATTTTCTCCACAGGTTTTGATGCAAACACATTTTTGAGAAACATTTTCTTCTCGCCTAGTCTGGGCAGAGCACAGTATGTTGATTTTGGTTTGTTTTGCTTTCCCCCTTCAGCATTTGGGAGGGCAAGGCAAAGGCAGAGTGCCATCCTGCATTTTCGGAAGGTGGCAAAACTCCCGTTGACTTAGTCAGATCTTTGCTTGAGTACTGCTAAGTGCCCTCTCCAGCTGAAATGCTCAGATCCTGAGGTTTCCCTCATGAAAGTCAATGATCAAACTTCCAGTGACTTCAGTGCCTGCTGCACTAGACAGCACCAACTGGGGAAAAACAACAAAATAAACTGAAGCTCCCATGAAAGCCCTTAAGAGAGAGTCTGGCTCAAAGACAGAGGAAATCAGCAAACGCAAGAGTAGAATATCTTGACCTAGAATACCTTTTCCAATATCCTATCAATATTGCTCAGATGACAAGAGCAATTTAAACCAAGTTTTCCTGAGTGAACTAGTGGGAACAAGGAGATGACACAAACAAGAGCCACTCACCACTCTTAGCAGGCCATTTCATTTAAAGCTGCGAAGAGGAGAGGCACAACAGGAACTACAGGGGATGCAAAGAGAAGTAGTAGAATAGTAGATACTGTTTAATGCATTATCCTGACCTAAAGGATAAATTTTAAAAACTCCAACCAAGCAAAAACTAAAACAACAAAACAAACAAACAAACCCCACCCGACCACGTACTGAAGATGTATTCTGCTTCAAACAGGGACCATAGAAATCTGATGACAGAAAGTACTAGTGTTGTCATAAATGTCCTAGCAGGAGTCCTCTCAGGAGACCCTGCCATAAACACCACCTTTTCTTATACTTCAATCCATATAGTTCCCAAAGGGCATTAATGTAAACTCAACTTTCCTTGCTGAGATATTTTGGGGGAGGTTAAAAAGCCAGTGTTCAGGTCTTAAGAACAAAAGTCCTCAGATTTGCTGACATCAATGACCAAAACAGACTTTTACTGGAAATAGTCATCTTTGCCTGAAGCATATGCCTCTCTTTATAAAAGTATGCACTGGTAAGAATCAAACTTTCTTTCACAATTCTCTTAACATCAATAAAAGACTTAAGGAATTTGGAAATCTATCATTTTTCCTTTACTTTGAACATTTCATGAAGATTGCCGTAAGGCTTAAGACAAACTGGGTGCTTCACAGCTAGACAATGTTAACACCTCTACATAAAGAGATATAAGTCCTAATCTGTAACTGCAGAATTTTTAAAACCAAACCAATCTTTTTTCCATTATTTTGTAGGAGTTTTTTTCCCCTCCTTTACTGTTAAGTGCTTTTCTTCATACTCCTCACTAGTCCACAGGAAAGGCAAATACACAGTGTTAATGAGCACTATTTTATATTTTATAAATAAGGATAACATTTTTAGTATTCATCTGTCAATTTGTGTCTAAATCTTTATTATCTCATGCTTTGGAATTAGTAATTGTCTTGAATGTAGTCTCAAAGCTTTCAGCCCCTCCTGAACTCTTTATTGCCAAGATTATTTCCTGATTTCTTTCTCTAGGTAACTCCCTCATCCATATGAAATAAAAGCATTTGGACAGTTTCAGCAATGAGGGGTTACTGAAAACAAATTCTCTGCCTCTCATCAGCAAGGAAGCTCTCAGACAGAAAACTGTTTTCTTTATCTTGTTTGAGATAACCTCCACTGACTGACAGCAACAGTTTTGTATAACGCTGATGCTGTTTTCATCATGTTGGTGCAGCAGAATCAGAGGAAAGGACAGAAGCTTAACTCAGTCTAGGGATTATTTGGACTCACATGTAGCATGCCTTTACATCAACTGAGCCACTTTCTAGGTCCCTCCACTGCACCCTTTCTTACACTGCTCTGAACACAATTAATTTATTTCTTCCAAGCTGTATGTGACATACCTCTGTTCTCCATACCTAACTCTTCATCTTAGCCACACTCACTTAACCAACAAGATCTTCTCTACATCTAACTATTTTCATATTATTATTTTTAAGGAAGTGAAATATTCACAAACTGATCAAGTCACGACCATGTTTTCCTGTAAATCTTTTTCCCATTATGTGCACAGCATTTAAGTTGTGCACCATGCTGTACAGGTCTGTTCAGAGGGAAATACGTGGGAGAAGGACCACACAGAGCAGAAGAACGGGACTGTCACACCAACGACTTTAAATCGGGACAAGGAATAAATAAGCGAGGCAACATTCATTGGAAAGTGGTAATTGCAGAGAAATGAGAAACTGCTGACACCACAGCTCCTTAAGGAAGCTCCTGTTGGTCTTCTCAGAGAGACAATAGGCAAAACTAATGCCAGCTTCTGCCCGTCACACAGGCTCAGACCTGGAGAGCACCTTCTGGGACATACAGACATGCTTGTGGTTCTCTACTTGTGCTTCATGAGGAATGTAGAATATTTTGCTAACTTCAGCCATTTTGCATTCAATGTACCCATCAAGCCCTGACAAACACAAATGTTTTTTACAGTTTCCGGGTTTGAATTCAGCTAAGGTTGATTGGGTCTTGGCCACTTCTTTTGGCCTTATGCCACCTAAGAGGTTTAGATATGGGAAGATGGTTGGTGTAATGTACAGCACAAGAGTTTGAATGCCAGGAGAGCTGACTCTGGGCTCTACTGACTCACTGTCTCACTTCGGGCAAGTCTTCAGGATCTCATTTTAGCAACCTTCACCGTGAAAATATTACACAGAAATTTTCATTGCTAATATTCCAGCCTTATTTTCTTTAGAACCATTTGTAATGCAAGTAAGCATCCAATAGGCTAATAATGTATCATGAAAAGTAATTACATGTCAAAATAAAAATTCGCAGCCTTTGATGTCTGGTAATGCAAATTCTGTTTGATTTTCTAACAAGGTTGCATTTTTCCTGCTGGATGTTTTTGGAGCACTGGTATTTTTATCAAACTGCTCATTTTAGTACTCTTAGTTCCAGCATACTGCAGACATTGGTTCATTTTGCACATTAAATTTGTTTAAAAGAAACCAAAACAAACAACACAACAACAATTAAAAAAACCAACAAAATAAAAATACACCAAGCAAACAAAAAACCCCCAACCAACAACAACAAAAACCCAAAACTCAAAACGAACCCCAACAGCAACAAAAAGTCCAAACCAGTCCACAGAGTAAAAAGGAACCATGTAAGCCCTACCTTTTTATCTAGCAATCCGTGCTGTCAGTACCACAAGCAGATACAACAGAGATGATGAACGAGGAGCAAATGACAAATGTGTGGGCACCACATCATGTAATAGCCACCAACGCCTGTGCCATTCGAGGCAGTGCCAGGAATGCCTCGGGGACACTGCAGAAACACGAGCTTCTCTTTTCAATCATAAACTTTCCACTTACATCCTTGTTAATGTAGTACATTAATAAACTTGCAGACACTTTGCAAACATTTATTTGCTTTCTTCAGCTGTTTTTTTAACAAGCTGAATTAAAACAATTAAATTAAAACCAATTTCAATCGTGTTGTATGCATTGTTTTATACTAGTAAAAAACACCACTAATTGAAACCTTCTCCAATTCTATTCTTAGACAGCTTGTTATTTGCATGTAACACTGGCTTTGTGAAAATTTTTTTAAAGAAACCAGAAGCAAGATTTCAATTTCATCCAAGTCAGTAATTTCAGGTGCATTTCACTTCAAGAATCTTGTGGCAGATGCCATGTATCCCAAAGAATTAATTTCCTGTTTCTGTCTGTCCAGATGTCAAGGACAGGGTCAATCTAAGAAGTAGAAAAATAACTTCAAGGCATCTTTCTTTAGGAAGAAAACACTTCACTTCAAGCCTTAACACATTGACAGCGTTGATAAAAATAGGCTTTAATTCAAGAATTTAATTCAAGACTATCCTTGGCAGATGTCTTGTCTCACACATTAAGTTGTGTACACTTGTAGTAAATATATTTCCATTCAAAAAGCAACTGCTGTGATGCACTGAAAAGTCTTCACCCCATTTTACATCTAGAAATACAAGATTCCAGTGTGCAACACTGGAACAATATTAAGTTAATAAGTCAAGTATACATTTCTGATAAAGAATTTGAAAACCCCACAAACTCATTTTATTAATGAACTCTTAATGCTAAAAAAGTTCTTAAGTATCAGCTAGTTTCTACAGATTTTACCTCAGAAATATTTCTGTTGAAAGCATAGGAAATTTTTTCATGAGTAATCCACACAAGAATAAAACTGAATGAAGTAGGAATATGTCCCCAGTTCTTACAGTTTTTGTTCTTAGATCAACGACTGGAAGCTGAAGACTCTTGCATTTACAAGGCTGGGTAAGGACTTATGACCCTATTTTATTATTGATTATATGTTTAATTTTTTTTTTGGATTTGCACCCTGAGTAACAGTGAAAAAGAAGTAACTTGATAGAGTGTACACATTACAAGTCTTCCTTTCAGAAAACAAAGGTTTGGAATCAACCAAGTCTCCAAAATTCTTGCTGTGTTCCTGGCTTTTCTTTCAAAACCCTTGCTCTGCCACAAGGAGGTTTTGGCAAAATATTTCTTTTGGAATGGGGGGGGTGGAGATAGAAAAGTAGGGGGAGGAACCTAAAAATCTCCACCTTTTGGCCATCTCAAGTCTGCCTGGAAGCTCAATATGATGCAATTAATGAACGGCAATCCTCCACCTTCAGTGCTTCCTTCCCTTTCTCGAGACAGATGTGCTGACAGCATGGCACCTTCTTTAAAGGAACTCAGTTTTATGGAAGCTGATCTCTCAGCAAGGCACAAGTGGCTACAAGCTTTTGGCTGCCCCATGTATTTTCAAGCAAAATCACCATGTTTCACACCAAATATTCAGAGACCATATCAGAGATAAAAACCATTTCTATCCAGGGTCCATCAAATGCCTCTTTTTTTTTCCCCAGATTACTTTTGAATGTCCATGCATGTTAACATTTTCTTTGGTTGTCTTGGAAAACACTCTTATAGACAAACGTATCTTGTTTGCAAGCTTTTTTCTCATATGGGGCACACATTTTACTCTGTTTAGCTTGAATCCTATTCCTTCTACACACATCCTGATATGCAGTCTCAAACCAGTTCTCTCCCTCCATGCTTTTAAATCTTACAAGATATACAATGCCACCCTCTCCTCACTTATATCCAAACTCAAGAAAGAAAACCAGCTCAAAATTCAGCCTATCTGGGTTCCTGCAATTAAACACCTAAATAAGTTACCTGTTAATCAGGGGTGCTAAATACCTACAATTCCTACCAAAGTCAAGAACTTTAGAAAACTAGGATGTTTCAGCCCCCACAACCTCCATTTCCCACCTGCCCTCAGACACAGAAAGCATATTTTCAGCTTTACTAACCAAAGTCATTGTGTTATGCTCAATGACACTGGATAAAGCAATTTTAAGCAGAAATTAAGTTATTGAATTGGATTCTCATGCCTAAATTTCACCACAGAAGTTTGATACATTTTTTAGCTTAAACATTCCAGTAAAAAAACCCCAAGAGGATAGAAGAAAACAACTAGATACACTGAATCCCAGATTTCCTTCCAAGAGGAAGCACAGCACCCAGAAGCCTTATGGACATCAACCAGCTGTCATGAAGGACAGAGAAGACAACTTCTCTTTCCATGCTTCATGCTTCACAGAATAAATAAATAAATAAAATCTTACCCTTGAGTCTTTCTCCCAAAAAATTAGTTTTCGTAACATTGCCAATGTTCTGACTCAAAGAAACATCAGCAGAAAGTAGTGATCCCTAACATATTTGAAGTGTTTGTGGAGATAAGTTTTGTCTCTCTCCATAAAAAATGGGGTTAAGCTTCAAGCATGATTCATGAACTGTGGCAAGAGCCACAGTTTTAAAATATTTTTCAAAAAAGACAAATTTTTCTATAAATTATCTCACGGTTAACAAAGCAGATTTTGTTTTCTACAGAAAACAAATTATTTATAAAGGATGCTATGAACTATTAGAAGTGAAGTTTCAACAGCTTCAGACCAACTAATACGTTATTTGAACAAATACTGAACAGTAACTGAACAGTAACAGTAAGGGACAGGAGGATGTTTTCAATGGATATATTTGAGATGTCTCAGTTGAGAAACTTTGAAACTAAATCCCAAATACTTCTAATTATTTTCACTAGGCTTCCAAGTAGAAATCCTGAAGTGGCTGCAAGAGCTCTGTCCTCCCTTCCACTTGCAGCTGAAGAGCTTTGTGCACAGCACCACAGAAACTCCTGTCACTGGAAGTCCTCAGCTGAAAGGTGAGGCTCTCCTTCAAGAAGACAAATCCATAGCAGCCTCAGGAAGAGAAAAGCAATTGCCCATTTCATATCTGTTTTGAAATTACTTTCTTCATTCTACACAAATTAACAACTCTAGAAGACTTCACAGGAAAAGGAAATTATTCTTACAGGGTGCTGGAAACTTTTCATGGAGAACTGGCCGAAGATCTTGTGTAAAAAGGCTGTCGGCAGCAATACGGCTGTTCTGAAAAGGGATGCTGGCTTAGCAACATGCTTTAAAATAAACTAATCACACTGAACATTTCTTCTGCCTTTTCCCATCAACTGGTCATAAAGAGAGAAGCAAAAGAAATAGGTAAACCTATTTGAGAATGTTTTCACCCTAAAGGAACATGGGAATAGACAGCTTAAGAGTTTTGCCTGAACAGCTATGGTAATTTAATAGTATTTCTCTTGACAAAAGCATCCAGATTAAAGGCTAAAAACCAAAATTTTAGGGTTTTTAGCAGTTCCTAGTTATTTAAGCATCTCACAGGAAGAATGCTAAGATTCAAATATTCAAGGCCTGAAAACAGCAGTGGTAATGACAAAGTAGAGATTCATTTGAGAGTCAATGCAACCTATGAGAGTCATAAGAATTACAATAATTCAAAAATCACCCACAAGTATGTGGAGTCTGCTTTACTTGTGGTGCTTAACAGAGCTTGGCAATTTCTATGTGTTTTGCTTTAGAACATAATTTGAAACAATGATTTGGGTTTGTCACTTATGGATATACCAGCAATTAACAAGTTGTTAAAAAACATCACAATCTTTTGAAGACCATATTGATCCTTGGGGTATTTTCCTGGCCTTTACACTGCTGCTTCTTCTTATATTTTAAATTACCTTCAGTTATGTGCAGATGATAAAAATATGCCTTTATTTGACTCTATTTAACCTACCATTGTCAGTCCAGTGAATCTTTTTTTTTGCATTTGAGCAATTGTTCAGCAGGAAATCAGCACAGCAATGACATAAAAGAAAAAAATCCTAACTTTTCCTTTAAGTCTTCTTTGCTTTGGGATGTTATTTTTAAAGTCCTCAGATTTTTCTCAGATTCCTAATTACGTATTTCTTTTCTTATACCCTGAACAACTGCTAGACTTGGGGCAACCTGGGGTTCCAGAACCTCACAGGGAAAACCTGCTCAACAATTTAATTTCTGTCTTATACGCAGCAAGGGAGTCCTTTTTGGGGAGCAGCAGAAACCACAGTTCAGCCAGAGCAGTTTTAGGTTGCCCCTATAGTAAAAACTCTTAAGCTGCTATTGCAGCCTAATGGGGCTGCTGGTGTGCATTCACACAGTCCTACTGAAATGCCCTCCTCATTAAATGGGTTATTCAGAAGCCAACGTCTGCACTGGCTTCAGTTTCTAAGTAACTTTAGATTCAATGTCAGGGTCAAAATATGGCTCCTGAATGGATTCAGGAGGGTAGAGTACCTGGTGATCCCTAGGATTTGTGAATTAGTGCAAGGAAAGGGGAATCAGTAGATGAAGATCTGGTTATCTGGTCAGGTTTCTTTGCAATGCAAGGTCTCCTCCTTTTACACTGGTGTACTGTAAATTGCCAGGGAATTGCCGGCAAGGATAACAGCATTTTGTCACAGTTGTGATTAAGAGACTGAATCTTTAGTGCCCCTTTAAATTGCCTCTCCTGTTGTCCTAATTCAAATAGAATTTCATTGTTTTCAATGCATGGGAGGAGGATTCAGGGGGAAACACTAGCAAATTTCACTTCTGTCCCAGAGAGGTATGCAAACAAACAGCAGAAGTGAACTTCTAGAGAAATTATTTTACTGCCTATTAGTGTCTGCCAGTTCTCATAGATCCATCAGGACGCATGAGAATTCCCTTATAAAGTAATTTATGTGCTGTGCTGCAGAGCAGCACTTTACTCTTTTGATCTTTGATATTAGGGATAACAAATTTGTAGGCACCTTCAGCTTCCTCAGCACCACCGTGCAATATAAGCTGGACTGGTCTGACTGCTGCTTGTTCCATTAACTCAGTTTTAAGTAATACGTGATTATCTCAAGCACAGCCTGGAAGCAGCCAGGACTTTAAAAACTCTTTGAAGAACCTGATTATATATAAAAGGGGCTTTATTTCCAATCCTGCCTTTCTTTATGTCCTGGATTCGGCTGGGATAGAGTTAATTTTTAAATAGGTAAGGACAGACACATCACTTTGTAAACATTTTTTCTTGGTTGCTTAAACTTGTTTTTGCAGTTATGCTCCTAATCCAAATATGGTGGTGGTGAAAGCTGGTTTTTTATGGTTTTGATGAAAAATATGGCATATGCCCTTCCAAAGCTGGGAAAATGATGATAGCAGTGCTTTTTCTTCCTTTTTAAAGAGGCTATAACTCTCTTATCCAGACCACCTTCATGGTAGTAGGTTAATACTGTGCACCTGAGGCCTTGCTGTACTCCCGTACAGAAAGCTATAGTTCCTTGCTAAACATCCGTACACAGATTTAAAGATATTCCTATTATTGCTATGTGTAAGAGCTCTCTGAAAACCTTATGAGGCAACTTCACCCCACTCTCCTCACTTCCCTTTACAGGTATGAAGGTGCTTCTTAAAATGCTGTTAAACTTGTTATGAAGGAAAGTTCTTAATTTTGTAGAGATCACTTAAATAGCAATCTGTCACAGTTGCATGCAAGTTGCATAGTCTTTCTTGGGAGTTGTGTATCTTCTTCTAAAGGAAAACATGGCTGTGTTTTATTATAGCATTTTCTTAAGGCATATGATGGTTGCCTCTTTTCTCTGCTATCTTCTTGTCTGCTGCCAATGGGGCTTCAAATGTTCCATGTTTCCTCCCTGAAAAAAAGAAAAAAAAGGAAAAATATTTAAAAAGAAAGATCTGAGTTCCTGCTGCACATCGCAGAGTCCTGTGGGAACAAAGAGCCAGGAGTGATGGGAGGGAGGATGGAAAAAGCAGTGGGAACAGGCAGGAGACAGGCAAGGCGGTGGGGGAAGGGGCCATGGGGCAGTGAGGGAATGGGAGCAGAAAGGAGCCAGATCTGGTAAGCTGAGGAGAAGCGCTGTAGGAGAAACTTCTTTGTTTGCAGGAGAGAACAAAGGGAAAGGGGAAATGATGGAAGAAGCAGAGCTGTCGAGTTAGAAGTTGTTCGTTCTTCCTATCCACTCTCGGCCTGCACCCACGAAGGGGAAAACGAAAACACACAGGGGGAACTGATTAGCATGTGCAAACAAACATGCTTCTTTTGCTCTGCCTGTGACAATTACCTATCTCTTTTTCCTTTTTTCTCTCTTTGTTTGGCATCTGGAAAAAAACAAATAGATATGAAAATGTAAAGTTGAAAATCTAATATGGCAAGGCTATAGAAGATACTGACTTCATAGATTTTGACACATTGATCTAAATATATTTTGTTAGCAGCTCGGAAGTACTGGTTTCTCTTAGACAGGACCGACTGCTGCAAAGAAAACTAACCTGACCAACAGTGATATGATTTTTCTCTAAACCTAAAACTTAAATTTTTTCTGTATCCTGAGAGATTTAGCACGGAGAAGTTGGCATTAATGTCACAACTTTTGTATTGTTTGTATACAAAACTGCTTTGTTTTAGGTTAAAAACTCCTAGTGGAAATCATTTATTTGTTGAAAGAAATGTCAAATCCTTGTGAAAAATTAATATATATCTTCACTTATCAAGCAGGCCATCTAAAACATCAAAACCAGAGCAATACTTACCTTTTTTAAGTTAACTAATATCAGTTCTTTGCTGTAGGACTCAGTGTTTTCCTCCTAGCGATATTACAGCAGAGTAGTCAGCATTTCAATGTAATCTGCACTACAATGCCCTATGTTAATGCAGACAGATACTTCAAAAACAGAACAACATGTTAATTGTCCCTCCCATATAACTCTTGGGCCTAACAATTAGTACCCACTTTTATTAGCAGTTAAGTGCAGAAATACACCATTTAAAAATCTTACAACCTTTGTTCTGGATTTTAGGTGACTTCTACAAAATATGTCTTTACTAATTTCTTTTGTAAGCTTGCGTGTCTGTTCTAAACAGCATTTTTATTCCCTGACTTGTTGCCTGGATAGTAAGGCAAAGAAACAGGACACCTTATTTTGCTAAAATTTTGTTTTCTTTTAAATTTTATTTTAAGAGATTAGTAAAAGCTGGAAAACTTTCTTCACTGGTCATGGATGAATTTTTTTTCCAGCTCTTTATCTGCTGTACTTGGAACTCTGAATTTGGTAGCTGGAAATGAAGCTATCTTAGGGGTTAAACTCTTCAGTTTTAAAATTGGATTAAACTTCAATTTCTTGATCAAATCTGAAAAAAAAAACATGGCTCAAAAGAGAGCACTATCAAACTCAGAAAGATTCTTCCTGCGAACGTGGATTATCAGAATAGCTGTGTTCTTGCAATACAGGCTGACCAATCCCATTTTTGTTCTTTTCTGAATACTCATTGCTGGTTTCACTTTTTATCCATTTATTTCAGTTGCTCTGTTTTAAGACAGGCTTTGTTCTGTGCAAGATAAACAAAACAAGCAGCAATTTCTGGAAGTAAAAAATGAACTTGTCCTGTCGATTCTTTTTTTCTGCAATGAAGTTACAGTGCCCTTACATACTCATCCCTGTCCTGCTAGTAACCAGGGTGTTCAAGCCTTAAACCCAATGCCTTTTGCATGGTTGCAGTGTGATAAATACCCTCCAAAGGCTTGCTTACTTAGCAGTGGCCACTAAACACGGTCTAGTAATACCTGCTGTAGGGCTTCTCTTGCAGCAGTTGTGGGGGAGTTGCTGGCATTTTGACTTCATCCATGCCTAAACGAACGGAGAGTTGGCCAGGAACCTCAGGCATCAGGAAGGTGCTTTACGTACCTGGCTAAATTTGCCTTGCAATTTACAGCTGTGACAGGAAAAAAACATTTTGCCTATCTCTTTCATGTTCTAAAGAGTGAGGGAACCAATTTTTACCTATATAAAAGTTGGGGGGTTTATCTCACACAACTTTCTGGTGCTTACATATTTTCTTCTCCATCATGAATTATTAACTTTTTGACTTTTCTGGAACTCCTAGCTCTCAGTGGATATTTTTAGTTGAAAATAGTGACCCATCTATGAGAGGGTTTTTTTTTTCCTTCTCCACTGACCATCTTTGATTCTTTAAAGTGTTCTCATCTCTCCCATTGCAAGAGTTGTGTTCTCTCATACAGCTGAGGGTATTGTCTCTGCTACCATGCTCTGTTTAGTTCTATGAGCAGCTACTGAGAGAGTGTAAAACAGCCCACTCATATGTGAGATATGAAGACTTCCATAAAATGAAACTGAAAACCATGTTTTACAACATACCAAGAATATGAACATACTTCTAAATACGCTTATTTTTACTGTTTCCTGGAAAGCTGAATTTATTGATTGATACTCATTTTTGTTGCTGGCACATACTGGTACATGGAAGGTCTTACATTTGAAAACATTTCCTTCCAATTTAGTTGTGGTAGAAAATAAAGAAAAAAAATTGTTGGTGTTGTGGTTTTCAGTACTGGAAGTGTATTAGCTCAAATGGAGAAACTCAAGTTTCATTACAGCAGTTTAAGCTTTGAGTTGCAGCAATACCAACCATTCTGAAAAACTACTTTAGAGATTTGCTGCAGAAGAAGAAGATAAAAGAGTGGCAAAAATTCTTGTCTCCATGTAAGGCCAGAATGATTGTTAGCACCAAAAATTCCAAGTATTTATAGATAGTCTGTACCTGATGTAGCTTTTGGGGAAGATATAAAAAAGTAATTTCTTGCTTCTATATTTTAGTAATCCCTTTCCAGTTTAGGAGATTTCTTCTTTGTCTGCATAATTACTCCAATCAGTAAGCCTCGATTTAGCTACTTAAAGTTAAAAAACCAAACAAAATTTCACCATTACACTGAAGAATTAAGCCATGTAAATTAATAGAATCAGTCAGTCCTGAACAAGAGATGTATCATCATTGTAGTTAAATCAGCTTATTTAAAAATACATTAGTACTTTGCTACTTAAATGAGAAGGGAGAAAAATAGACTATTTGCATTTTCACAGAATATGTATAATTTGAATTGGAAAAATCGATACAAAAAATAATCCGGTTTTAAGTCAAATCTCAGTCACAATACTACTGTTTGTTAAACCAGCCTAAATGTCTGGAGCCAAGCACAACACCTGGCTGCCTTTGAGCTGGATTCCACATAAGGATGATGGATTACTTCTGATGGGGCTCCCTTGGCTGGACTGCACATCCTATTTTACGTATGATGCAAGGAGGTGCCTGCTCTGGTAAGTGGAGGATTCATGAGTGAGTGTACCACAGGAGCACGGGGTGATGTGGGAGCCTTACAGAGGCAGGCTGTGCTTTTCTTTCTTTTCTTTTTTGAGTTACAGCCCCAGTGAGTCAGAAGAATACAGGTTGACCGAGCTGACCCAGAGCACTTGGTGTCATTACAACAAATGAAAATAACACCATCAGAGCCAAGACCATCAGTGATTTAATGCGGGACTTTCTGAGTTTTCAAGTCAAAATTCAGTTTTCCTACTGCCAGACTGACTCTTAAGATTTCTTTTGTGGGTGAGACCAAAATATTTTACTTTCTTTTCGTTGATGTTCAGGAAGAAGAATATGTTTCAAAATTCATAAATCCTCATTTTTCATCAGATCTACTCCTAACCAGATCCCCAAAACCTGTACTTTTAAAGTTCCTAGTACTACATTTCAGGGCAGAAGTATTAATAACAATATGTGCATGCCTATATACAGCAGTAGAGTTGAAGTCTTTGTGTGTTGCTGCATTCAGACTTGAGTACAAAGCCAAACCCGAATCTTCCTTTAAATTAGACAAAGCCTCCAAACTTGGTTCAAGAGACTTATGGAACCAAACACAATTGTGTGGAATCAATGAGGAGCAACATACCAGCACTGGATGCTTCAGAGCCATGTCCTGAAGAGTCAGAGGTTTATTTCCTGTGGGGCTAAAGCACTGGCACTGGATTTCTGCAAGACATGTAAAATACACCTCTGAAAAGGCTTATTAAAAAAATTAATTTCATAGACCTAATTTAAATATTTACAGCATAGTGCTATGTTTGCAATACAATTATATTAGATATACTTTTTCTACTGTAATAAATTAATTTCTGTCTCTTCTATTTTTTAGAGCATCTCTTCTCTGGTAGGACAACATCAAACCTTTCCAACCTCAACCAAAGAGAAACTATTAGTAAAATGTTTCTCAGAACACCTAAAAAATTTATCTAAAAATGAGCTGTGAAAATTTTATTTGCATGTACTTTTGCATTCAAGGAAAGTCAAAATCAGTTTTTTTCAAGAGTACCAAAGTTGGCACAAATGGCACAAATCCTTGGAAGGTAAATATGTGCCTTGCTCTGTTTGAAGAAATCTGGCTTCAAAATGGCAAAGTTATAGACTTTTGAAAACATGCATCCTGGTTTGCACAGCAGGTTTTTAACATCAGAAGCAAACACCAGGATGTGATGTTCTGAATATTCACTTTCAGTATATTTGAAAGCTCACACCTACTTGTATTTGAATGTGTGATTACTTTCAGTACTGCATTGTTCTGAATCAGTTACAAAAAGAAAAGGGCATTGGAGACCTTACTGTTTATAATAAATCATGTTTCTGCTTTCAGTCAGGGAATGAAAGAATATAGGCATTTTACTCACAGGAACTACTATAACTCTTGTAGAAATAAACTTAAATAGAGCTTCCTGCAAGAAAGGCTGTGATCTAGGAAATATGCTGATTTGAATCATTATGTGGAGAAAATATACTCACATTTCTGTGACTCCATTATCTTCATTTCTCAATTCATAGAAAACTTTGCATGCCTTGGAAGATCTCTTGCAGTGCTGTCCCCGATGCTTCTTTCTGGCCAAAACTGGAAATGTGTTTTTGTCCTCACTTTCTCAGTGACACTTGGTGATTCATGTTCTCTTGGAAATAAATAATCCACCTTGGGATAAGAGAAAAACAAAACTGAGAAACAAAAACCAATTCTGCACCCTCATAGAAGAATACTGAACACAGCTAAAGGGCAACAAATATGGTCACAATCAATAACATGCTCAGAACTGAATGCATCTTTAATGCTTTGGCTTGAAACTTCTGCTAGTTACTGGAACTGTTCACCACCTTTGAGCCTAGACCATAGTTTCAGACTGAATTTTGGAATGAATAAGAAAGTACATTTCTGCCAGTTGGCATGGGGAGTGAGGTTCATGGCTAACTCAGTTCTGAGTTCACCAGCTGCGATTCATCATAAGTGACAGAGGATAGCTGAGACAGGGAGAAGGTGAGATGCTTAAAATAGGTGCTTAAAAATAGGTAAGAAAAATGCTGTCAAAATTAACTGCTATTTTATGTGTGTTTCCTGTACCAGAATAACACTTACAGTTAATACCTCCATGCACACTGCCTGTTAAGTACACAGTATGAAGAAGCAGTTGGAGGAATAATGCAAAAGAAGATAGTGAAAGGATAGTATTTAAAGGTTTTGTTTCCTCAGAAGAGTCATACATCCCTGAATTCAGTAAGAATGTCCCACAGTCTGAGATTATCACAAGCCATTCATGGGTTTTGTTGGTTTTGATATTCAGTAAAGTATTAGCTAAATAAAGGAAATATTTATTTATTACTTAATTCTATTTCATTTCTTGAAATAATGGTTCTTTAGTCAAATATCTGTCATTGATATATCAAAAAAATCAGAAATTAATTTAAACAAAATGGGCCTTTACTCTCAGATTTTCCCTTTGATTTTCATTTATCTTTTTAGTAGTAAATATTCAGCATTTCTTTTTATGGTGTACTATAATAATAAAAGCTTACTCCTGGTTTTACTACATATCTGCAAACTGGTATTCTGTAAAGGTCCTGATATCATTTGCTTGAAAGGCTTATCTGTAGATATTAGATATCATGAGATATTAAACCCCATTTTTAAAGCCTAGAAGGTCTAGAAAAAATAAACTTTTTTGATGGTTCATACTTGAGAATACAGCATGTCTAACCTGTAGGGTAACAAAAGCATGAAATGTACATCCAAAAACTATTTAAAATTTATTACTTTATGCTTGCTGCCAATTTCTTTGAATTCATTTTCTTTCAATAAAAGTCATGCAGAACAGGGAGAGATTGAAAACAGATGTGAACTCCTGCCCCTACAGTCTTCTGGGCAGATTTCCCACCCATCTACCAGAAGCACACTTTTTCCAATAATTTTTAAAATAAGAATTTTGGTTAGAGTTAGCTGTATCCTGAAAAAGTGCACCTCTGCCTGCTGGGGCTGTTCTGGTTCTGTCCCAGCATTACAAAAAAACTCCTGTTTTTCTGGAGGACTGAGAGTCTTCTGTCATAAAAGCAAGTGCTTCATCAGAGCTCAAGTATAGAAACTGGTTTTGTTTCTCAGGGAAGAACACATGGGTCAGGGTAAATTTTAAATAGCTTAGCTTTCTGTCTAAAATGAAGCCTCACTGTGACTCTGTCCTTGAGATCATTAAAACACGTGAGAGACCATCAAAACGCTGAGGCTGCTGTCTCTTAAGGAGCCAGCTGTATTCCTAAGTGCTTCAGTGAAGTTTAAGCAACAAGTTTGCAAGGAGGTCCATCAGCTTCCTAAACGAAATTGGGGGTCTACAAGGAGAGGACTTTCTTTAACAACAACAAATACAAGTCACCACTCTGATCCTCCAGTTCACATTCCTAGAACAAGATTAATTACTTTTCTATTTTATTGCTCTGGTAGCTGGAAAAGGACTTTGAAATGGGAAAACAGTGATCTGGTCTTAATGCAACTTGGATTTTCTTTGTGTTGATCTGGTTCTCTGTCCCGAAGGCCTTTTGGTCCAACAGAAATGTATTCATTCATGTAACACAAAACAAAGACTTATAGCCTTGCTTTGCCAAAATTTGGTGTTATACACAGGGAAATTAATCTAAAGTTGAATCAGCTACTCTCCAGTCTCTTTCTTTTTTTGAGCACATGGTTAACACGGAAGCACTAGTGTCAGTTATTTTAATGATTTTTAATATTTGGGACTTTTTTTTCCCCCATTGTTCTGGTAGTAATAATAACACCCTGCCATCATTTTTGCAAATAGAGAAACAAAAAGAAACACTTGTAAATCAAAAGTCAGTATAATGACATCTCTTAAAATTTTACATAAATCTGTTAAATAGTAGAGCTACTTGCTCTTTTAGATAAAGCTCAGAAGACCTGAATATATCTTAATACAATATTAAATATATTCATACATAGTAACAGTAACTGACCTACTGGACAATGCCATAGTAAGAACACAAATAAAAAGGGTGCCTCTCATGTTGAAAATACCTCTTACTCCTTTTACAAGTTCTGTACTGTAAGTAAAAAAAAAAAAAATTAGACACTGTGACTATTATAAACTGAGCTTACTCAAAGGAGTTTTCGTATTTAAATCTGGAGATAAAGATTGTCTGTATAATACTGTGTAACACTGGACATTTAATGACCACCTGAAATTTCTATTCACTCAATTCAACGATGAAGCATTGCACTGGACTCAGAAATGCTCTAACAAAAAAAAGATCAAATATAAAAAAAACTTTGGCTTAAGTACAGTTTTTTTTACCATATTGGAATAGCTGTAGAGAGAGGTAATATTCTTTATAAAATATAATTTTTATATTATGTATTTGAAAACAGATAGTTTTTAACTTCCCCTATTCTGCTGACTGGTCCAGCAAGCCAACATGACTTGTCACTAACACTCTCCGCTTTTCATTATTTTAATGTGTAACTGTATCCCTCACACATGAAATGTATATTTATGTGAAATTTACAATGAATAAATAAATTGTCATTAATGACTTTGAGTAGCAATTTTTAATCTCAACAATATTTAATTTTTATATGTGTATGACAGAAAATTCATTGAGGTCTTTATTTTGCTTTTCTGTATAAATTCAGCAGCTTGAGTTATTTGCCTGCCTCTTGAAGGAAGCAAATCCAGCAAAAAAGTTAAAAAGTTATTTTATTTCTAATGCAACTTATTTGATCTCTAAAATTCCTGAGCGACTTCAGGACAAACTGTAAGCTAAGGCTCTGGAGCTGGACTTCAGAAGATTTCAGGAATCATTCTTAATGCAGGGTCCACTTTCAATTTATAAAATACTGGTGTGGGTGACTCATTATAAGACAGCCTCAGCATTCTGTGTTCCACTAGAGTGAGACTAAAGCAATGGGTAGGACTGCAGAGAAACAGGAGCAGGGCCATATGCTTGGTGGGCTGCTCAGCTGCACACGGAAAGCAACTGATACAGCACTGTATGGTTTTTTTCTATCCCATATGTAACACTAGTTACAAGTTACAGTGAATTAAACTCCTGAAACAGCAAATGAAATCAGACAGAACAGCATAGCCTGCTGACATCTTTGGAAACAACCTGCGAAACAATCTGGTATATGTAAAATAATGTTTAAGAACAGGTGTGACATCCTTTGGCACTGACCCCCAATACGCCTCTGCCTGTGTGGAGTCTTTGGGACTTCGGTGGCTTGTTTATGCAGGGCTCCTTGCAGAGCCTGGTAGAAATAATTCCCTGCTACAAAGAACAACAGAAAGGGAAAGTGCAGCTTAACTTTCATCTGGAACTTCTGTCCTCAGGACTTTTGAAGTTGTGTTTGTTAAGTGGCATGTCATATCCGCTTGTAGCACCTACAGATTTAAACACATGCAGCACTGGTTCTCTGGGTATATGTGAATCTGCTCAGGTGCACTGTGTCTTTGGTTGACTGGGATTTAAAGAGCAAATGCTCCCATGCCTGCTTAACTGGAATATTTGTCCCTTTGAATCCAAATTAATTAATTTTTTTATAGGATCACCAAAATCCTCCCACACCCAGGAAAATTGTTTAGGTTTTTGCAGTAACAGAGCATGCCCAAAGTTACTAGAAACTCCTCTGCTTTTTCATAATTTAGTCCTTTACGCACCTGAAAAAAAAAAAAAAAATTAAGCTAAGGTGGAGAAGACCAGAGCTCCTGGGAAATACGGAGTTAACATAACCCGGTTTTGTTGCCAGGAGTAGGAAATAGCTCACTCCTGCAGTCAATTTGCCTAATTGATTAGAAGCCTGATTGCACCGGGGAAGGAGTGGACACCGCGGGGGGGAAATGCATGCGCAGAGGCGGGGAGCTTGCGCGGCGGCTTCACAGAAATGGGGGCTCCGGCGCTGAGAAATCATTTTCCACGATCCATTTCCCATCTCCAGCATGCCCCTGAGCACAAACCCGCGGTGTAGACTTGGAGAAAGGGGCCCAGCCGGGGAACCCCGGGTGTTAGCTCCTCGGGGCAGCTCAGGGCCCAGCGGGCGCAGAGGCCATCGCGGCTGGGAGGCCACTCAGCCCCCTGCGGCGAGGCTCTCCAGCGGGAGAAATCTTGTATTGCCCACCCGAAGGCTCCCCACCCGCAAACAGCGAGGAGTTTGTTTCTGTAGCGCCTCCTGCTCCATCGCTCCTCCGGGTGCCGCCAGAAATGCCCGAGTGACAGCCGGCCCGAGGCCTGGTCCCCGCAGCGGCTGCGTGGTTCCCTAATCCGCTCGCTCAGGGTGCTGCCCTGGCACTTCACAGTACAGTAACCCAGCCCCTCGTCTGGCCTTCTCCAGCTTGGCTTCATTACTATTACCATGATAAAGACCAGCTTTTTTTTTTTCCATTTCCCTTTTCAAGTCTCTACTTGCTCTTGACTTTTCTGAATTTCTCTTTGAAACCTTGACACTTTGGTTGTTCTCCCAGACAGATCTAATTACAAGAGTTCAAATAAACCTGGGTTTTTTTGTTGGGCTGGGAGTGAGGAGAAAGCATGGATAACAGAGAGATGCTGTGAAGATTTGCTGGGATAACTCACCTCCTCCCAAGGCTCTTCAGGTCTTCTCTGCAATTCTGAGGGCCCAGAAAGTTGCAGCTGTGGGACATAATCCAACATCCAGGTTTAGCGTAAAACAGAAATACCAAAATGTGAGCCTATCAGGATAAATAGGAATTGGAGGCTGCCAGCTGTTTCAGTGTGCAATACTCTGACTTCTTCCAATGAGACCTCACCATTCTTACCTTGAGAAAAAAACTTGATAACAGTTTAAATTTTAAAAATAAGAAAAACCCATGTGAAGGCTCATTCAAAGCATCACACTGTGAAACAGCATGGGGGCTTACAGTCTGCTACTGCCCTCATTCAGTGCTGATGTGAACGAAAATGCCTTTTAATTTTTTCCCCCCATATCTCCAGGATTCACTGGAGTTCCTGGACAGTTCCCAAACCAACCTACTCTCCTTAACTTGTAGGACTTAGTGACCCCCATGTTGCTAGGGCTGCAAGGTACCAAAAGAATAATAAATGTATTTCTGGGGCCCTTTATGAAAAGTTCTCTCTTTGATCCAGACATGACGGAATTCAGGTCTACTTTCCTGAGAGCAGCATGATTTCAGTCACGGGTCACCTGGGGGTGGTTTACAGAGATTCTCCTTTATGTCAGTACAAAAAAAGGTAATCAGCTAGTAAGGGCAACACAGCCATCATCAAAACTCAGTGTAAAAAGGAGAACTGTGGGTTAGACTTTTACCCTGCTGACATTCGTAAATCACCTGGAACAAAGACCTATGGGAAAACTGAGCCTAGCCTCAACAGAAAAATTATTTCTGTTACCTCCAATTCAATATTTAGTTCTGTCACTAGAGGTGCTAATACATTATTAGGAAGTCAGGCTGTATTTCTGTCTGGAAGATGGACCTTGTTTCTTTTTCTCCTATTACTTCTCAACTCCTTTTCTTTTCCAGCCCACAAGTCCGTTTATCAGTGAGGCTCCTGATTTAGTATTCTGAGGACCACTATTAGAACCACTAGACACAGCTTTAATCCTTTTGACAAACTCTATTTATATTCCTCCTGTATTAATCTTAGAGTCCATAATACATCATGCAGTGACAGAGTAGTGGATAATTTTATTAAACCTGTGGATGACACCAAGTGGGAAGAGACTACCAGGAAGCTGGGTTTAGAATACAAAGTGGTTTGGACAAATTGAAAGCATGGTCTGAAGCAGCAGCAGCAGCAGGCTATCCAGCACAGACAAATGCAAGGCAGTGCACACAGGCAAGAATAATGCACTACATGAAGCCAGGCTGCCAAGCAGCTGCTTAGAGCGTGAGATGAAAGCTGAGTAACTACCGAGGATTGCAGGCTTAGCAAACCCAAACACTGCAAGAGGAACCGGAAGCGTAAGTCCAAGCTGGAAATCACAAAACATGTTAATTCAGTCATTATGCTGTGTTACATCTTCGAGGCAGTACCATATCCAGATGTGTGTGAGCTGCTTCAAGAGGGACACAGAACTGCTGAAGAGAACAGTGAAGGTTCTAAACAAAGAAGTTTAGAAAATGTAAGTCATTAAAATGGTGATAGCTTAAAAAAAAAAAGACTGAAGAAATTATGATCTGCAAACCTGTGTAAAGGAATTGATAGAGTTTTTTCCTATTTATTTAGTTGCTGGGGAAAAATAATGAAAATTTTTTTTAAAAAAAGAGGAATGGCTTTAGGTAGGGTTCCAGGTTGAGAAATACACATTTTAAAAGTAAGGAGAAGGGGACTCTGGACCAAGTTTGACAGGGAGAGCAGGTCCCTGAGAAAAAATTATATCAATATCTGTTAAAGATGAGTGGGTATTATTTGGAGCTGCAATGGGAAGACAAGTGGCTTGGATTATCTTTTCTTTAAAAGAAAAGAATCTTCCAGTTCTACAGTTCCAATAACCTAACAAGCCTAAAACTTTTGCAGTTAACAGAATTTTCCAAGATCCAACCCCTAAAAAAATATACCAGTTTTGACAAGAGTCTCATAAAAATAAACCAAAAAAATTATGAGCTGTGCTATTGGTACACCTGTATTTTACCATCCTCTACAAAAAGCTGTTATCTGTTCATATCTTACTGTAATATGATATTGGGAAAAATATTTTGTCTTATGCTTAACTAAGTAAAGAGTGCAACAAGCCATAAACTTTAAACAGACTTTGTAAAGGCCATTAGTGTATAGAAATCACTCTGAAAACACCATGAAGTCTATCTACAGTACCTGATCTTAAAAAATTAAATCAACACTCCTATACTGGGAGCGATTTCAGCTAAGGAAACCATCTCTCTGCGTGCTCCCTAGTATGCTTTTCTGTTAATTCTTATGTGCAAAGACAGAAAAAAAAACCATCAAGGAATGACAGACAGATTTATTATACTAGAATATATACTAGATTACTAAAAACAAAATATGTAAAAAAAAAAATTTCTTAAACTGATTTACATAAATGTTTTTCTTTACCTATGGTATATCAAGTTACGTATTTCAACTACAGTGTATCAACATGAATCGAAGCATTCTTTTTAATTTTCTGCTTAAAAACACTGTATAAAAACCATCACATGAGAATAATTATTCCATGCTGCAACAATTTTTATTTAAATTATGCAAATCACCTATGTATAGCACAATTCAGTTTGGTGTCCCCTTTTTCCCTTTTTTGAAGCTTTTAAAACACATTGGCACACTGGACCACATTCAACTTTTGCATAAAGCTAAATTTCTGCCTGAATTTGGTGGATTTAGAGTAATATCCAATGGTACTTTTTCTTTTTCATTATTTTTTTCTTTCAAGCAGGGAACAGACTCAAGACTACTGCAGTTACAAAGCACAATGAAGTTTTACGTCATTGATATTACATCTTTGGACTTCACTGTGAGAGCACTCTGCACCTTACAACAGAACAGTAGATAATTCTGTTGATTTTTTCTCCCTGTTCAGTCTGAACGATTTTTTGTATCCCCAGTAAATTCCCAAATTAATTTTCTGAGGCTTGAGCAATACTGACTGAACTTGTTCAGGATTTGACTGTATCATCCTTTCATCACCCCATAGAAATTCTCTTCCTGGTAGATAGCTCATTCAGTTCTGAATTATTAGAGTTTTATCTTTGGATCTGACCCTAACATGGATTATAAATATCAAAATATTTACTCTTAACTTACAGTCTTGTAGATTAAATGCATATAGTTCCCACATGGATGACAACAGCAGTTTGCATTTTCTCCCTGAACACACTTTAACATGCATAGACAGGAGTAGGAACATACTAGCTCAAAGTGAACTTTTGGCCTCTTGGGGGTACAGGAAAGTTTGGTTCCTGCAGCAACTGCAATTCCTCTGCAGGATCCCTCCAGTTCAGCTTTCAGCTACAGTAGTACAAATCAAAAGCAAGCTCCCGGTGCTAGCATGGATATTGACCAAAAGTTAACACTACATACATGTATTTTAAAAATTCAACCTGTGTGTCCTGGAGGTGTGTCCTGGTTGCTATGGGAGTGGTAATCATCAATTTCCTGGCTAGTATGGGATCCAAGTACTCTTCAACATAGCTTTAATGTTGTTTTTCACACTTGCAAAAGATACAGATTTTAGCTGTAGTTCAGGTGTTCCCGAATGGAGTAAGCTCTTTTCCCTGACATTGTGCTAGGATGTTTAACTTAACAAAACAGAAGAGAACAAAACAAAACAAACAAACAAACAAAAAAAACCCAACCCCAAACAACAACCAAAAAAGAGGAAAAAAATTGTTTAAAAAAATAACAGTCACATTGTGATGAAACCCTTACAGTATTACCATCAACATTTCCAACAACCCCCTGCCAGTATCCATTCAAACTGGTGGCTCAATGTACCTGAGACAGCTAATTAAAAAAGGAAGTGGTCAAAGTCATGCCTTTTTTTTTTTGTCAACTTCAAAGGTGATCCCTCTCCTTCCTCCTCTTTACATTTTACTGTCTGGCTTTCTGCCCATCCTGCAGCTGTTGGCTGAGCCTGTCTTTCATGGCGTCAAACGTGCCTCCTCACGGTCCATAAAGTTACAGCAGAGATCGTGATACGCAGGTGTGGAAAAGCCAGAAGTGCAAGATGGGCCCGTTAATGATTTTTCTGGCACCCCATGCTGAGCTGCTGAAAAAAAGAGAGCAGCTTGCAGAAGGCAAGGGACTCTTTGTTTGCAGAGGCATTTGAGATTGTATTACTTCTCCCACAGCAAAGGTGTTGGGTTTTCACTTTAAGGGCTGTTTACAGAAATGATTCACCTTTTATATAGCTTTTAAAAAATGCTTTGAGGCTTTAATTGGACACGGGATTTACATCACACCAGTATGAAAACTCTTACTTTTCATTTAACCCCCCATTAAATCATTCAGTGATCTTACTCAGTGATAAGCAGCCACCTCCCATTGTGTGGACTTCACAGAGGAAAACAGAAATCAATCATTAGGGATTCATTTATGTCATAAACTTTCATCTGGAAATTTGTGCACCCATTTACATTTGGGCAATGAAGGCAGAGGGAACCAACTGCTGCGGGAGAAAAAGATCAAAACAGGAAAAAACACAATGATTTGTTGTTGTTCTTGAAATAACTAAACAATGTAATAAACTATATCTAAAACTCTTATCTTATAAAAGTCACTCAAAAGTCTGCTGTATTTTAAATGGTCCTCAAGCTGTGAACTGGGCCTAAAGAACAACTTTTCACAATTCCAGCTCAAGATTTTTAGAAATGGGTGCCTGAAGCTAATAATCTACAGGAATCATTTTCCAGAACACTCAAGTGACACATGATGTTCTCCACCACTCAGAATCAATGGGACTTGGATTTTCAGATCATCCAAGGGCCAAGGCATGGCCCAGATTTCACAAAATATTTAGTTCCCAACTTCAACCAGTGTCCCTATCCCCCTCTAGGAGAGAGGGCCTGAACAGCTGCTTGTGGGCTTTAAATCTGTCCCTGAGCCCCTAATTAGGTGTGGGATGCTAGCACCTCTGTGACCTCTAGGTCCTAGATTCTCTAGCACCCCAAACTTCAGGCATCTGTATTTTAACCTTGGCCCTTTACATCAGTGTTTTAAAGCTGGGCAGTATTTTGGTGCTAACAAAGAGTGAGCAAATAAGGACTGAGAGAAGCAGCAAGTGAGGAACAAGGGAGGTTTAAGAGGAGTTAGTGAGTCAGCAAAGTGGCAGCAGCACTGTCATCTCTGCTGTCATCTCATACAGCAAAAGTTGAGCAAGGGTTTTTCTATACAAAGCTACTGGCCATTGCCCAAATCTCAAAGGTGCAAGTTCAGTTCTGCAGCTGCTTATCCATCTAGATCTATGCCATGGTTTAACCCCAGCCAGCAGCCAAACCCCACGCAGCCACTCACTCACTCCCCCACCAGTGGGATCTGGGAGATAATAAGAAGGGTAAAAGGTAGAAAACTCATGGGTTGAGACAAAGACAGTTTAATAGGGAAAGGAAAAACCCCATAAACAAATGAAGCGAAACAAGGAATTAATTCACTGCTTCCCATGGGCAGGCACGTGTTCAGCCATCTCCGGGACAGCAGGGCCCTATCACATGTAATGGCTACTTGGGAAGACAAATGCTATCACTCCAAACATCCCCACCATGTCCTTCTTCCCCTTCTTTATATACTGAGCATGATGTCATGTGGTCTGGAATATCCCTTTGGTCAGTTTGGGTCATCTGTCCTGGCTGTGTCTCCTTCCAGCCTCCCATTTACCCCCAACTTCCTCACCAGTGTGGTGGAAAAGCGGAGAAGGCCTTGCCTCTGTGTAAGGCCTGCTCAGCAATAACAAAAACATCTTGATATTATCAACCCTGTGCTCAGCACAAATCCAAAACACAGCCCCATACCAGCCACGGTGAAGAAAGTTAACTCTACTCCAGACAAAACCAGCACAACCTATATGATGGATGTGCCCCCTCTGGTTAGAAGCGGTAGATGCATTTCAAGCTCCTGACCTGCTCATGTATTTTTTGCCTAATACTTTTATTTCCATGAACAACGATTTCTGATGCAGCAATTCCTAGAAACTCAAAGCAGGACTGGGAGCAATCACAAATCTGAAGTCAAGCAGTGCCAGCCAAAAATGAGCTGCATCCAGGTGCATGATGCTTCTGTGACTGCTTCAGCAGCTGGTTGTGCTACTCAGCAGCTTATGAAGCTCTGAGGTAGCTGGACATCTCTTCAAGAAAGACCAGTGGGAACCGGAATGGACCTAATTGTCTGCAACAGTGAAAAATGCAGTGTGGTTTTCTCCATGCCCGAAGTTGCACCTTGCTCAGAGCTGGCATGGCATGGCTTTGCTGGCAAACAAATGAATCGAGTTCCCTTTCTAAAGCCATTGGGGAATGATATGCATGTATTTCATGCTGCTCCTAAATCCAGTTCTGCTAACAGAATTCTAAGGGAACTTGGTACGCATAAGATGTTGTCTCTCCTATTTTCCAGTAACTGCTGTGGAAACTGTGCCAGTACCTTCATCATGGAAATATAACACAAACTGCCCAACCCAGGACTCGATAAATATAGTCTGTAACCTAAAAAAGCAACCCAAGCTCAAAAGTCTAACTCAGAGACAGAACTGTCAGAGTATTCATATAGAACAAAGAAATAGGGAAAGAGATATAGAGAAGGTAACCACTCTGTATTTTTACTAGAAACTTATTTCCCAGCTGTCAGAAGGAAGAGTAAGGTGAGCTCACGAATAATTGCTTTTGCAAGTTCCCTTGACCGCCAGACTAATCTTTAGCTATCCATCCTGCAGCAGTTTGTAATAACCTCTCCACTGTGTCAGCAGATAGATTTTTAACAGTGAAGCACAAGAAACAAAATCTTTTGTTAAACCCGACAAATCTCAATAGCCTTTGAGCTGCACCCACAAGTCACCTCATTTGTTACATGAACTGGCCTTTCTCATTATGTTTGTGATGCCACAAAATGTCTTCCCATCCATATGTACCATAGTTCCTGACAACTACTCTGCCATCAGCTTTTCAGGAAAGAAGCTCTGACCTTGCAGCTCTGGAGGGTCACGAGCCAGTGCTCCCACAAGAAAATAAATTTTTTAAAAAGCGTGTTAGAAACTGAAAAGCTGAGGGAGACTGGGCATGGTGGGGAGGGGGAAATGTTGCAGAGTACTATGGTAAATTATCTGCTGTGCCACAGGACTCTTCTCTAGCCACGTGCATGCTATACAGCCTTTTTCCACCACAACTCTTTTCTCTGGTGGTGAGTACAATAACAATAACTCTGTAGAAATGGCTACCAAGTGCAGTTCTGGTAAGGCCACTTGAAAAAGCTGCTGAAAAACACAGCCTTAATTTCATACACTCTGCTTAGTAATTATAGAGCAAAATTCAGCCGAAAGGAGCCAGCAAAGGCTGGGATTTTCACACTTACCATAGGAAATATTTGCTTGGTTTCTTTTGGGGGCTTTGTGTGTTTATGAGAACGAGGTGGCCGTTGGCAGGGTGCCGATCCCAGAAGTCTGGCTGGGTGCTGTGGGCAGAAGAAAGAAAACAAAGTCAGAAGGATGCATTTTCTAAATTCCCCTTGATGTGCCATCCTAAAATTCATCTTCCCCTGGAAAAAAGTAACTAACATAAAATGCAGGAATGTTTTAGAGATTATATTTTCCTAATTGAAGCCAATCTCCATTTCTTTGAAAGAAAAAAGACTTCTGAGGAGGACCACATTATGTTTTATCCATACTTCACTCTTCTCATCCTATGTATTTTCTTTCCATTGGGCTGTATTCTTCACTAATAATGGAAGTAGAGAGTAAATGGTTTAGTGTCAGCAAAACAGGTCTGGTTTTACAAGGGCATATCTGAAGTAGCCCTTCCATGTTCTGTCTCAGCCAAAACAAGTGGAAATTACCAGCTAAAGGAGGTCCTGTCCCCTCCTCCTAGTATTTGTACAGCTATGTAGCAAGCCTTATCAAGAAAGCATCTCTAAACTAACCTGAAGGTAAATTAGGGAGTGGAATGGGGAGATGATTTTCCTCCAGGTCAGAACCAAGATCTGCCTCCCAACACAGCGGCTCTGAGATCCAGCAGGAGCACAAGCAGGGAAGAGCTGGAGTTGACAACTTCACTTTACACAACACACATCAATCCAAAATTATCGTGAAACAAAAGACCTGGCCAGTTCACAATTAAGAATAAAGACACACTCAAAAAAAAAAAAAAAGGGGGGAAAAAAAAAAGGCATATTCTTTTCTTTTTGTTTGAGCTCTGTGAGCTGGCCCACTCTAGAGTCAGAGGAGCACTAGCAGGAGACCAAGGACAGCAAAGGGAGGGGAGCTGACCTAGCAGCCACAGCTGTTATGTCAGCTTAGTTGTAGCACCAACCCATCATTTAGAGCTTCTGTGGCAAGCTGATCATTAGCAACAGGAAAACTTGAAAACTCTTGAAATTATTTTCTTTCTTTTTCTTGCTGGCTAGAAAATTACAGTGGTTCTTTCTGAGATCTGTCATAAAAGGCGACAATACAAAATCTGTCTCAGAAAGAACTGAAACAGAGATTTAAAGCTTTGTTCAGGCCACCTAACCCCTCTTTCAACAGAAAAAGAGGGGATGGGGAGGACCTTAAAAAGTTTTGCACAAAGGCTGGTGGTCTGATGAATCCTTAAACACAGTGATTTTACTTCAAGCTGTTATTATACTTCCATGAGAGCTAGAGAAGTGCAATTACGTTGGTTCACTGTTTGCTCCTGTATCTTCCTCCATCTGCCTCGAATCACTGGCGATCAAGTGGCTGCTATGTGCTGCTTCCAGGAGCAGCACACAAGCTGCACTGTGCTGGTGTTTCAGAAATTCCTGGATCTGGCTCTGCTGGAAGCAGCGTAAGTGTAAAGTATTTACACGTTTTCATTTCCAGGCATGAGCCAGAGGTGCAAAGGTTCACAACTGAGGCAGCAAAGGAGACCTCAGCCATGAGGTAGGCTTGATTTGATCCACTGATGGCAAATTTCACGCAAAAGTTCACCTCAACGCCTCAGTCAATTTCGAGACTCTTAGATGAAAGAGTTTATGACAATGATTTACTGAATAAAAACAATGAGTGCCATCAGCAGATTTTCATTATTTGACAGGTTAGGTTGGCAATAACTGTGTGGAAGCGATACACTTGGATTTTGTAATGTATCTGATTTTAAATTTTCCCATGAGATTTTGTACTTGGCAGCACAGGAAGATTCAGAATGAGTACACTGAGACAGGCCAAGTTCAACTAGAAAAGATCCTGAGCAACATGATCTAGATTTGAAGTTGAAGCAGAAGTTGCATGAGAAACCTCCAGAGATCCCTTGCAACTTCTCTTTTCAATGCTTTTAAGTGCTTACAGCAGTAGATTTGATCCGGTCACTTTAACAGAGGCATCCTGCTTCACTTGAGCACTTAATGAAGAGCACTTACAAATAGTAATAGCCATGGTCATTATCAAAACTGGACATCTCTCTGGACTATCTGCTTTGGCCAAATACCAGTCACTGCCCTGTGTGACTACTGGGTGAAATATAATGGACCCTTGAACAGGAGACAGGGTCAATACTCCCTCCTGGCCTTAAAACGTAATGAATAAATACAGGATTAGATGAAGAGATGTCAGGAAGAAAACACCCTTTGAATCTTAGTTAGCATTTTTCAAGCTACAAGATTAATAGGCTTAGCCTGGAGAAGAGCTTGTATACCTCAGAAATCATATCCTTTTTGCAGCTGGCCTAATTAAAGAAGCCTACAAACAATCTTGTCTGTGTCTTTCTGACCACACAATTCAACACAAACTGCTACTGAGAGGGAAAGTAACTGCAAACATCCCAGTTACAGCAGGCAGATTAGGCAGGAGGCCAGCTGAGCAAAGAGAGAAGGCAGCAGACCAGCCTCCTGGACCTGGTGCCAGAGGTTAGCTATATGCTGTACTTTGCAAACAACAAAGTCCTTGTAGTTCTCCTCCTGCAGAAACCCTGCACAGCCTGCAAACAAGTTAAAGCAAGGAAAGGGAATTATTTCCAGCAACTTCCCCAAGTGTGTGCATCCCGTAGTTCTTTGTCAGATTAACATTAATTTTGATAAAATAAAATTTAAGGAAGGGTAAGTCTCAGAACAAAGATATTCATTATAACTCCCCTAGCCTTCGTTAATGTAATAAACATAGGTGCTCTGCTTTAATTTCAGTCCTGGGGAGAAGAAAAAAAAAGAAAAAGAGGAAAACCTTGCCACAATGCATAACTATTAGAGTCTAAAAAAAAAAAAATTGCTAAGTGCTTGTAAGACAGGTAACACTTGCATTTCCTTCATGAAGAAAACAAAGGGGAAAAGAAGACATCCAAAGAAGGAGAGGATCAGGCATTCAACCTAGCCTCCTGACTCAGTGAGAATCGATTTTTTTGCTGCTTGCTGCATGGTCCTGCAAGTCAATGCAGATCCTGACTTCTTGCCTCAGATCTGTTTCAGGAGAGATTTTGCACCCATCAGGCAAAGTGTGCCAGCACTGGAGTGAGCAGTGTTATCGGGTGTTAGCTGCAGCACTCTGATACATCCTTGAGAGCTAGCACATCATTAGGGATATTTTCACAATGGAATGTGTGGGTCTTAGATCCATGTGAGACAAAACTGAGGATGCTTTCAAGAAGGAATTAAAAAGACCTTAACAACTTTTAATAACTGTTCATTTAAATGTCCTTTTTGCACATGACTTCAGCACTATTTTTGAAATTTTCAAAGAAGTTTTGATAAAGCAACCCTGTATGCNAAAAAAAAAAAAAAGAAAAATAAAAACCACCCAAACAATGAAACAGACACCACCACGCCTTTCCTCCAAATGGAGGTATTTTTTGAAATGTGCTCTGGAAGAGAAATTAACAGGAAATATATTTCGCAGTGCAATACTCACTATAAAGATGCAAAGTCGGAGTCTCTGCTCTTTGGGCCGTTATTGCCACCTCTCTGAATTAGCCACAGTTTACACCTACTTGCACTGACATAAATGACAACACAAGAGCAAGGTGATAGAAAACAGGTCTGCAATGTCTGTCCTCAGCCAAACACACCTGCAACCCTTTTACAGAGCAAACTATATATTGCAGTATCTCTAACTTGTGTATATTAGAATAACAGTAATAAGCTCTATGGAACTACATATAACATAAATTATACATTTTATACACTGGACTTACAAGAGATTTCATATTGACCAATATATACACAAACATTGAAACACCCCTGTTCACATGTTACATTCTAAGCACATTTTAAAATAAAATAGGATTTGTTCTTTGGCACAGCTGACACAGGACCTGCTTCCCCAGCAGCCACCTTGATGAAAAAAACAGTGAGAGTTCACACTCACCAAGGACTTGTCAGCACAAGGCATCACAGTTCCTGGAGAGCACTTCCAATTCCCACAGGCAGGTATCTGTCTCAGTGACACAGCTTCAAGGGCACACCACAGACAGCTGTGAGATTAAATATTAAACTCCCTGATGACACTGGCATGCAACCTCAGCCATTATTATTTATAAACTACATGGCTGAACAACCCCAGATTTTCAAAGAAAGAAGTGATACTGTGGTTCGCGTTTTCACTGTGAATTTGCTGAAAAGCATGAAGGCCTGTGTTGCTTCCAGCCTTCCTTATCTATGCTGCTAAAAAGGAGCTGACACAGATCACATCAATCACCCCACTGGGATGTCAAGAGACCACCAATATCATATCTGAGACTACTCCACTCATGAAAGAATATGTGCTTAAGAACTCTAGATGCTTTCCTGATTATCAAGTTTCACTCCAGAGATAACTGGAAATGTTTCATTTGAAATAACTTCCTAAAGGACAGTCTTACAGAACAGCTATTCAGATTATTTACCTGTATCCACTCTGTGTAAAGAAGCTTATTCCTTAGCATTGCCAAGTGTGTGAAAGGAAAAGCCCCTGTCAGAAGAGTCATCTCTCTGTTCACAATATACCATCCACTTTGCAGCAGTTTCCACATAGATTTTTTCCCATCCATAACCCACCTGCTTCATAACCAGAAAACCACTACATTGGGGTCCCCCTCAATTACCTTTACTAAGAACACATTAATGTCCTAGTGAAGGATAAAACTTAATTTCAAATCTATGCCTTGTCTCTGATATAGCAAAAAAACAAATAAGTCTTTGCTGAAATACCATTGCACTTTAGGATGAACTGCCTTAAATGTTCTAAGCAAACAATGATTTTTCATTCTTAAACCCCAGACTCTGTTTTTAGAGATTTATCTTATACACCTGCTTCTCTTTCCTAGAAATTATATACAGTACCTGATTTTTACCTATATTCTCTGGCATCTCCTGCTCCATATCCAACTCTATTTTCTGCTAAAGTTAACAGTAACTTTAGAATGAAATGAATGTTAATATGTATAACTCTAGAAAGCAGAATTTCACATTAATCTCAGCTGCTATGTCTAGAGTTAAAACAGGAGCAGCTGGTGTTCAGGAGGTTCTTGTTTGGGAGTTATGGATGCCAGTGGAAGGTGGACTGGAAAGAGAAGGAAGTTTGTTTATATGACTGATGACAATTTCTTGCCTATCAGTGGCTGCTTTCATGAAATTTCTTTACGAAAAAGTGAAATAATTTTGTTGTGAGTCCTCAGAAGATCCTCAAAATTCCATGCCAAGAGGCACAGGTTCTCCTCCTGTTGCTGCACTGGAGGCCGGGCCCCACCACCCACAGACCTGCTTCTCCTAAGGCAGGTGTGTTTCAGTCATGCCCGGGAGGAGGAAAGGCCAGGGTCTCTTTCAGGACAAGAGGCACTGGGCACACATAAAGTGGTACTGCTCGGGGAAAGAAAGGCTGGCTGAAGCATGCAGTGGACCAGTTTGGGGATTTATTTTGTTGTTATTAGAAGATAATGTGGGAGGGAAGAGAGGGGAGTCATGGTCTTCACTTTCTAACATTCAAGTACTGTAATAGCCACCAGACAAACACAAAACCCCAGGTCCCAGGCCCTCCTTGGTATTTAAATTTTTGCCTCATCCCTCTGAAGCCTAATGTTCCTATTCACAAGGAGCACCTCTTCCCTGACCCATCCTGGCCCCCGTCCTTTTTCCTCTTCCTCTGCTGTGCTGAACACTACATGCACCTCACTCAGTTTTGTCCCCTTCTCAGCTCTGTGACAGTATGCATTAAATTTCTCCTTCCTGACTCTGACCCTTCCTTGTTACCCTTTTTCTCCTTTAAAATTTACCTTGGCTTTGGCCCCTACTTTTGGATTTATGTCTATTCTGTAAGGAAGAGATATCTGATTTATTTTAACATGCAAGCTCAAAACAGTCATAAGTTGATCTAGGCTGCAAGGAGCAGACTGTGGGCACTTCTAATGCCCCCCAGCCCTAACAAATCACTCTCTATGTTCCATTGCAGCCCAGCAGATATATGGATTTCCCATCACCCTGGAATGGCTCCTCATTCTCCACTATCTCTTGTCCTGTCTGTGAAAGCTCTTCAAAGCTCTATCCTAGGTGTCATCTTCTGTATCTGATCCTCAGGGAGCCTCTCCTCTTCACACTGATATAACTATTACCTTTAGGTAAATGGCTCACAAATCTGCATCTCAATACCAAAGTGATCTCCCTCAGTTTAGCACTACACATTTAATAACACTTCTGATCTGCTGCCCTGGAAGGATGACTATTTGTTTAAAACTAAACTTTGCAGATATTACTGAGCAGCTTGTCTTTTTCCTTTGATGTTATTTCCTTTTATGTTATTTCCTCTTCTCCATTGCTGTTAGCAGCAAAATTCTTCCCGTTTCTAGAACTTCAACTTTCAATACCTGCTTTTAATACGTATTTTTTCTACCTACTAGTGCTGGAATAATTCCTGCCTTTCAAACCTTTCTCCACAATAAAAGAAATAAATCCAGACAACATGCTTCTCCATATCTTGGCCATCTTGATCTACCACAAATATTTTCTTATTCAGTTCTTCACTGCTCCTGTCTTTTTGGACCACTGATGAACTGAATGATACAAATGCATTACACTGCCAGGACCTGTTACAGTAAGGTAATCACTTCACAGGAACTTTAATTACATTAAAAAGAAATTGCAGCAGCAGTAACAAAAATTGTTGATCTATCTCCTCAGTGACTTCCCTTCCTACTGTTGAATTTTCAGTTCCTGCCCCATTATCCCTAAGTTCTATGCCAAAGCTGGGTAAAAGCTCTCACTTGCTGGCTTCTTGCAGTGCCAATGATGAACACGTCCTCAAACTGACATTTTAAAAAGGAACTTGGCCTTGTATTGAAAATTTCCTCTTCAGATTTGTGCCTGACTCCCACTCCTGTTCCCAGATACCAGTTTTCACAAAAGCTTTTTGGAACCTTGATACGAAACCGTCCAGTGTGCCCAGAAGGGCAGAAGGAGGAACAGACAACAGAACTACAAACACATCTCATTTTCTTAAAATAAAAGTGAGAGTGAAGAAATTATTAATTTACAGATTTACACCAAATACTTACACTTTTAGTTCCTTCAGCTTGCTTTCAGTTAAAATAATGTCAATGAAAGAGGCAACAGTCATTATATTTAAACTGTCATCTTTCTGTTTCAGATCTATTTTTCAAGAGGCGTGAAATTACGGAAGAAGTGAAATGAATACTACTGATGCAGGGCACTCTGCTGTTTCAGAAAGCCAAGACACACCTGTTTGCTCTCAGCATTTTCACTGAGTTCTTCACATGCCAGGCCCACAAACCATTTCTTAGGGGCTGCTGATGCTCTGCCAACACCACTAAATCAGTGGGGAAGCTTTCTAGCACAAAAGCTGAGCAGCTTGAAGCAGCTGGTGCCCATGCCAGGGAACTCTCTTACCTTCAGGCCAACGCAAGCTGCCGACCAGCAGCCCTTCCCGGAACACCGCAGCCGCTGTTCTCCGCAACAGGACTGTCTGGCACGTTTCAGGCTCCGTGAATGTCGGCGTCTTTGCCTAAACCAAGATTACAGACGGCACTTCTATGCCTGAGATGGGTTTCGTTAAAACTCCAACTTTCAGCAGTTAAATACATACAGTTCTGGTTAGACATAACTGGTGTTCCGAGTATAAGTAACATCTGAAAAAGCGATCTGTTTTCTTGCTATTCAGCCACATGTCATTCACTTCCAGAGTTTATTAGACTTACTGGCATCATCCAAGAAAAAGGAGAACATCTCCTTTCCAACCTTGTAATTGTTTTAATTGCTATTTGGGCCAAATTTGCAAGAAATTCAGCTTTTTTGTAAAATATTTTGCATATGGATTTTTTTTGTTGTTCATACTGATAGACAGTTGGATTAGACAATCACTGTAGGTCCTTTCCAGCTGAACTATTCTATTCTGTCTTTTGTTTTAACGTGCAAGAGAAGTATTGAAATGTGAACTCTGGATCTAGTCCTCCGCTAGTCTAGGTTTGCTCCCTGCAGCAATCCCATAAAAATTCTCTACTCTCAGAATAACAAGAAGTTGGCCTTTCTGTAAACTAGACCTGGAGAACAAGAGCTGGAGAGAAAAAGTATTTTACAGAATTATTTTTTTTTAACTTCTGAGGCTGAGGATTCTCACTTAAACAAAACTGAAGAGAACAGCTGAATCAAATGAAAATGGAAAGAAGACTTGCCTGTCTTTGTGTGATGGGAGCAGGGAATTAAAGGAAAATGCAATGGCACTAACATTTATGGAAATTTGCACTGTAAGCATAAGCACCTAAACATCCAAGCAAATATTAATACAGGGGTTGAATATATCTCTGTAACCCTGATGGGCAACAATACAAAACCAGGAAATGCTCTAGGCAATGTCTATGTAAAACCCACATCAATTGCTCATATCAGTTAAAAAACAGAGATACATTTAAATTAGTGCCAGTTTGTGAGCAGGCCTTTGATTGAATGACATTTGCATTTCATAGAGAAAAACAAAAGTTGCTGGGCCTGATTCTCCATAGACTTGCACCAGGTGGCTGCCTATACACTTGCATTGCACAGGTTATCACTACAGAGTGGCTCAGTATCATAAGTATTTGCAGCTCCTTGTGTGACTAGAAATATATTCCTAAAATGCAAAATACATGGAGGAAGGAAAACCAGCATCCAGAAGCCAATCTGCTTATGTGCTGTGTTCCTGTCTTGCTTTTCCTTCCCCTCTCCACTCCTGGGACCGCAGCTAAGCTTCTCCAGGCTGGACATGCCAAAAGGAGCCAACTTATTGCAACCATCTAAACTCATGGCCTGAACTTTCTATTTTCCATAGAGTATACCTGTTCTAAAAATACCTCAACTGCTCTTCATTTGCTCATCTTGTCGTCCTGCCAGTATTATAGCCTGAAAGGCTCAGGAGTTTTCAAGTCATTTTCAAGTGGCCTTTTCCCCTTTTCATGCCTAAAAGGCTGCCCCTTCATTTCTCCATTTTACTTTTCTCTCACCTGTTTGTGAACAATCACTTCAGCCTCAGCCAAGCACACAGAAACAAGCACTGAGCCAAGGCATATTTGCCTTGGGTCAGGCAAACAGGGTCTGTGTGGCCACCCTTGGCCTGGGGCAGGATGAAAGGCCATCCAGGCCCCCTCACGGTTTGGTGACACCCCAGCCAACCCTCCTTTCCTTTGGGAACAATTACAGAGAGTCACCCAAAAGTGGCTACAAATAAACCTGTTTCCAGAAGCTGAGAGGCTGCTTTCTCACTGCCAGCGCTTGGGACTTGTTTTCTGCTGTCACTCACACTGGTGGGAGCCCAGGGTGCTGTCACAGAGGGAAATCACACAGGACTTTCTCTGGGTGCATGACTTGGCTTCCTGGCAGCTAATCCAGACTAGGCAGTAGTTCACTTTCTATCTTAAATAAAGAATGAGAACAGTTATACCTGTGTGTTTTCAGTTTTGCTCTGTTAATGGGGTAGTTTCAACTTTCTTTCATGCTCTCCTTGCCAGCTCTGCACACTGAGCAACAGTTAATCTAAATCCTCCTAAAGACATCAGCTGGTGGCTGAATTCTATGGAAAAGTAATTTTAAGAATGGATGAAGTTTATAGAGACAATGTCTGCCCGGACAGTAAAGGTGGAAATGCTTTTAATGGCAATGGAATAAATCTGTTTTAGTGCAACATGGGTGCCAAGCCTTCCTGTCAGCCTACCCAAAAGCGTGAAACAGGCCTGAGCCCTCCTCCTTCTGCATAGGATGTCCTCTCATCAGAGAGGGTCATTGCAAGCTAGTCCTGGCTCCAGCTTGGAGAATGTAGCTGTCAGGTGCAAAGAGAGAAAGCAGAGTGAAATTTGCTTATCCAAGCCCCTTTCCAACCTACAGCCAAAAGATACTGTTTGGTATCACCCAGTATACTATGGGCCAAAGGCAAGAGCTCCACATTATGTACTGTAGAGTTCTATACAGCACATTTCTGGGAGTAGAGAGACTGGGTCTTCAGCTGGACAGGAGGCTGAAGTCCTCTTTTGATCAAAACAAAAGCATTTATCTTATCAAATCAGTCATCTCTTCCTCTCTCATTAGAAGCCACCTTAAAAGCCTCAGCCTTATAGCTTAAATCCTTTAACTCAAATCTAGCTGGTCACCTGCATCCTTGCCACAGGAAGAAGGTGCATCCTCAACAATGACATCAGCTGCAAGGGACCCAGCTGAAGCTGTCCGAGGAACAGCTGGGCATTGGCAAGCCCATGCTTCACCACTGGAGATGAGGATATCGGACAAGTGTGGGAGCACTGCAGCTCTGCCACCACTGTGGCTTGGGGCCAAAACTTGTACATTCTCTCTTCAGTCAAAACAGAAAGCAACCCACACATTATGGGTGAGTGACAGGGAGGAGGAAAGTCCTTTACACGTTAGAATTGCTGATGCTGTTACATTGTCTATATGATGAGTACACTACAAGTTTGGAGATAGGAAAAAAGTGGTTCCGATGATCAGTTACTCGACTGTTTGGTGTAAGCCCTTCTGAGAAGAGGAAAAAGCTGTCTCATGTCACAACATCAAATGGAGTATCACTTAAGAACACCCACCTCACGTTAAGGAAATCAAGAAAGGTATATTAAAATTAAACCAAAAGATGGTTAAAGCTGCATCTCAAAATTTTCCCTGGCCATTTTCTTCTTTTTTTTTCTTTCAAGCCAAATAATCTTCTTTGAAAGAAAAGTTCACTTCTGATTTCTGTTCCATCACTAGAGTTATGGGGAAAAAAGTGGGAAAATAAAAGAAGATACATAATTTTAAAATCTCATTGTCTTTTGCTGCAAAGTGGTCTTAGAAGACTTGATAGACCACTCCTCATTTATACAACTACTTCATTTATACTACTACTATACAGAATTTACCATTGCTGGGTTTTTCCAAGTTTTTCAAAGGTTAGGGGTCATGTAACACACTTTTTGTATTTACAAATAAAACTTTAAACCATATTGTCAAATATACAGGATAAAGTCCTAGTTTCCTATTCTGTAACTCCCCCCTGCAAAAGCATACTATTTCTCTTTTCTTTCAAACTGTTTCATTGTCCAGGTTATCATTTGGTAAATAGGCTCTAAATTTGTAAAAGATATTAAATAAAAAATTTTAGTGTGGAAATGTGTTCCTAATTCATGCAGCAAACATAGCAATTTATACAGCAACTTAGATGCCCAGAACAGGTTAATTCAAGCACAAAACAACCACGGGTATACCTATTCACAATAAAAATATCTGGATTTACAATTAGAAGAGAGGAAAGGTCACCACATTTTTCATTGCTGTAGAAAAAGGATGTTATTTTTGTCCCTCGCAATATAAATGAGCTTAGTAGGCCCAACATGTGAAATATCTTCAGGACAGAACTGACTTTATGAAAAGACAGATGGATGGAACCATTGAGTTCATAATCATAACGACTGCTTTTGACTTCTCTCCAGAGCATGCTCTACTTGGGAAAAGAATGCAAACTGCAAATTAAACCCTCACTTATCCTCAGCAACCTGACAGTCTGGCCCAAGAAATCCTGCTAAGTCTGGCAGGCTGGGAGAGTGATGTGTGCATCGCATGGAGGTGTGAGGAACACGGCCCACCCTGGCTCATCTCGCAGGGCACAGCTGGGGAACTGTACACAAAGAGGGGAAACAAGTGGCTTTGAGGGGAGGAGGTGAGAAGGGGCCTAAAGCAAAAATGGGAGATATTTTGGGTTCCTTCATATCCTGCTGCTATTTCAGCCAAGCATTTTTCATTGCCAGCTTATGTGAAAAGGGGTTTTTTTACAAAAACAGTTTTCAGACATCAGAATTAATCCCTTTGATTAATGTAATTAAAACTGGGTGTGCTACTGAGTCTTTACAAGCATTCTCACCACCATCCTTTAAACCTGCTCCATTTGCATTTTCAGTTAACAGCACCTTTGCACGGGGACACAATGAGCTGGAAGGGAAGGTGTTCTACCAAGAAGATTGGGGCAAACACCAATGAAGCTTCTTCTAAGCATTTGCACCCTCCTTATCTCTGTGTCATTCTTCAACTTACACACCCTCAACCATTCTCCCTGCCTTCATGTCACTTAGTTTCTGTGTGGAACATCAAAAACTTGGATATCTTGACCAAAATTCTGTTCTTTAGCTCTTTGGCTTCCCCTTATCAGAAGCAGCAGGTCCCTGAATCTGACACAGAGCTTCCCCAGCCTAGAAACACTGTCTGAATAATTAGTATTTCTCTCCTCTGACTTTCTATCGTCCCTTTCCGCCCTATGTTATTTCCATGGTATGCAGATGTACATGAGTTCTCTCTCAAATTTACAGTAAAATGAAAGGATCATCCCAAGCCCTCCAAGAAAAATACTAGGGTGTTAAACCTCATTCTTCACAACTGAGAAGTTACAAAGAACTGAGATACTGGATGAGCATCCAGGACCTAAACCTAGGTCCAAATTTAAACCTTGCCAGGCAGCCATCTGGCTGAAGAATACTGCAGGGAAGGCAAGGAGCAATTCCACCACCATGGGGCACAACTACTCTAGCAAAACCGCAGTGAAGCCACAGGCTGACAGGCAAAAATGCTGTTCTCCTGGAAGAACTTATTTTTTTCAGGGAATATCTATCAGCAAAAGAATTCTTTTGCCTTTGTGTAAGCATTTGAACCACAAGGAATGAAGCAGTGGGTCTCCTGCCACAGCACATCATGGCAGCTGCCTCCACTGTTGTCCTGTACGAAGCACAGCCAGGAATGACTTTGGATGGCACAATACCAGTCTGAGTAGCACTGTTTGAAAGCACAAGTGCTTTGTTTAACTATAACATAAGTTGCTTGCCTTTTTCAGCTGCTCACATCCTTTGCTTAGAGAAACCAGGGCCAGCTGCTCCATAATGGTTCCTGCAAAGGCACCAGAAGGCAAACTTTTGGAAGACATCACTGTAGAGTCAAAGAAAAAACATAATCAGAATTTTACTAGTAACTTGTGAAAGAAATAAAAATGGTTCCATTTCAACAGTTTTTCAACACTTGGGTACTCAGTTTCTAGAGTAGCATTTATCTCTACTTTTTAAAAATTTATTAGCATCACAGTACTCATATATTTGTGTAAGACATTTTATACTACAGGCAGAGTAATCTATGCTCCACATCCACTGAAGGCAGTTGAGACAATTCTATAGAAATCAAGGGAACAGTTTGAATCAACTAATACTCCTTTCTCTTATTTCATATATCTGGCAGCCTTGATTCAACAGGCAAATTCAGGTTAATGGAAGAGATGCAGTAAAACAAATCCCTGTTTGCAGGATTGTTGTAAAAATTAGGGTACAAACCAAAATATGGGTGTAAAAAAAATAGGAAAAGGTTAAGAGAGGAGCAAGATAGCAAAGGCCAAGAACAAGAACTCCTTATTTCAATGACTTTTAAGAGGATCAAAATGAGCAAGTGATACATAAATTATCAAAACCAAAAGTCAAAGTAATTCTCATCCTAACCCAAAGAATAATGTACTTGAATAATCATGCTGCAGTACAGTCAGTCATTAAAACCACTTGTTCACCTGTTGACCTGTTGCAAATTAATCAGACTCTCTACATATTCTGGCATAGAGGCTTCTTTTTTATTTAAATAATTGACAGATTACTTTGGATTTTAGCATTTCATATGTCTATTCAAAATGTAGTTCAGTTTTCCTTTCTCTGGAGAATGGGGTGCTTTTTGTTTAACAAGCAGAAAAAACTGTGATAGAAGAATTGCACCAAAGGGACAACACCGTATTACCGGGCTTGATTCTCAGGTGACACAAACCAGCACTGATCCATTGGTGCTAATGAGTTGCACATTCCTACAATACTTAAAGATCTGGCTTCTTTTCTTGCTGCCTTCTTGCTGTCAACTTTTTGCCATCAGTTTTGGTTTGGGGCTTCCTTCCCCTCCTCCCCCCAGCTAAACTACCTAAATATTCAGCTGTGACCATGCATGTAAGTAATTCAACTTTTGATTTTATATGCTCAGGTTTTCTTTTGAGCTGTTAACTATTAGAGCCCAGTGGAAACAGCAGACAGAAGTCTTCACAGTCCCATTGGTTCTGTAGTTTATTCTTTAGTCTTCCAGTCTGAGAAAGATGATATAAAAATATTAAATTATTTAATACTCAAAACCAAGAAGAAATCAAAGATAGAAAATACCTTGCTAAATCTTAGAAGATGTTCTAGAGATATAATTAGAAATAAGAATACCTTAAAATATACTCAGTTTCCCCTTGAAGATGGGACAAATCTGTTTATTCCTCCCTCTGCTGTTTTTTGATCACCATCTTTCTACTCAGAGGAAGGCAGCTCTTTTTTCTTACTGATCAAGATCCTTCAGGAATTACAGAAGAGGGCTCCCACATTAGTTAGATGTGCTTTTCCTGAGGTCAGCCTGCAAAGTGGAAGATCTGGCCGGCTACATGTTAAGGACAATTTTGAACCCATCTTCCTTCCCCCTCTCTCCAGTATCTAGGTCAGCACAGATTAAATATTTGGAACTCCATACCTAAATCCTGGTTTTCTACACTGTGTAAAGTTTCCTTCAGATCTTAGTAGCTTCCAAACTCCATGCCTGATAAAGGAGAGCTCCAGACAGTGTTATCTAGAGTGGTAACAAAAAATAGCATGAAATAATGGTCTGTGGACAGTGCACCTGCGAAGGTGTATGAGCCAAATGCATATGGAAGAGATACGTATGTGAAACAGAGCTGAAATGACAGTGAGTGGGAATCAAGGAATTAGATTTATGTCCCCAGACAAAATGCTCTGCACTTCAGTGGAAGCTTCTCCCACATTGTCTGTCCTGTCTCTGAGGGCACCTCAAACACTGTCTGAAACCTGCTGTAGAACTGGCTCTCAAACACAGCCTTGTCACAGACTGATTCAGTTCTTTGCAACCATATTATATTTGTGTATATCAAACTGTACACCCCTCTGAACAGAGGACAAATACCTAAACATTCTTAGAGTCATAATTAGTTGCTAAATTGAGGTAGAGGTAATTTTTCTCTGAAGTCAGTGTTGTTCCCTAGGATTACTGAGACTAAATTTCCCTTCACAGCACTCAAAAGAAACCCCAGCTCCACAACCCAGTGTAGGAGAAGCAGATGATTTAAGATTATAGGATTAGGATGTTTTTACTAGTTCTAATTCCGTCTTCATCAGTAATGTGTGTGCATGGTTATTCACCGCAGACTATTCGCTGTCCTAGTTAAAAATAACGATTTCACTCCTTTTTCCCAGCAGGGAGGTGTTCACACCATAGCTGATACTAACAGGCTCTCTTGTTAGAGAAACCAAGAACAGGATAAGCAAAGGGTCTGAGACACTGACCTGGATAGTTTTCTTTTAGTCCCTTTGGGTTAGAAGAAAAAAAAAAATGCTACTAAACCAGACAGCAGCTGTGTCACATGCAGAAAGGGGACTCTTCTGCATGGAAGTTCTGAGAATGCAAGGTTTCATTCTTCTTCATCTTCAACAGACCATTCACAGGTATCCCACAAAACCTGAGATTTGTGAGAGAAATGGACACTTTAGGAGAACAGACCCTTAAAAAGGGACTGGTATTATCTGTAGTGTTTTTTAAATGTTCAACCATGCAAAGCCTTGCAGTTGACAAAGCCCCAGACATTTCTATTGAATAATTTTCTTAGTTGTCTAATAGATAATGAATATATATTGCATAAAATATATAATGTATCATGTATTATATATAATTAATATATATGGCAAAAAAATCAGTTGATTTTTCAAATTAAAAAACAATATTCAAAGAAAATGTAACTTTAGAAGCCTAAGAGGACTACGGGATAATCTCAAGGTACTTCGTGATACGAGACAATTTGCAGCGTGGCAGTTGATGTCCAGGGATGTCCACTTAAAAGCAAAATAAAGTTTTAGTCAGTATTTTTTCTTTCCTTCCAGTAGCTGGGAAACAAAGCACAAAACAAATGACAAGTAAACATTCAGCCACAGGAAGCCATTAACAACAGTGGGCACCAATTAGGGCTCAGCAGGTATCCTTTACACCGCCTGGTGCTCTAGCTCCTCCTCAAATACTTTGGCATAACACTCACAAACTCAGGTTTAGGAAACAACAGGCTGTTTCATTTACTCTGCAATTTGTAGCCACATATTCCTGCTGATAGGCCCATAAACCTGTTTGTAGTCTTCTTCTGTTTCCCTTCAAGTTTGTGTCATTAGAAACTACAATTACTGTCTGTCCAAAGAGAATACTCTTCAGGAAAGAAAATAAAATTGAGATACTGTGATCCTTTTCCTCTTTGTCTCTCTCTCACTCCTTTTCAACTTTTCTTTTTGAGGAGAATGCATAACACAATGGCTGATGCCAGGCAAATGGGCTCACTGAGAAAATATATGTGAATTCTCAGATTTTTGCGATGGGGACATTATTTTTTCAAATCACAAATTTTCCAGTAGAACCGAGTGAAAAGCATATTGTTCTCAAAATTAAGTCAAAGTCTGCAAGAATTAAAAAAGAGCAAAAAATATGTTCTACTTCAGCCAAAAACATTGCACAAAATTTATGCAGTTTTGAAATCCTTATGTCAATTGTGAGATGCTTTTTATCTACTACCCAAAAAAACCTCAATAAATTACCCAAGCCTTTTAAAGTCACTCCTAGATTGTGCCTTACTTCTTCCCTGAGGAAGTACAGTTTTACTGAAATGTGACACAGAATAGGATTCTCACTTTTACATCGAGACTGTAAGATAAAAAATAGCAAAGCAGGTTGCAATCTCCCAAACCAAGATTTTACCTTATAACTATTTTTCTGAAATGAAGAAGTACTTTTGTGGCATTATAGCACTGCAAAAAGCAGAGGAAAGTCAGAGTCCAGCCCAGAGAACTGAGAGATCTTCATATTGAGTGTCATGATATAAAACAATAGGGGTGAAACAACTCACTCAACTCCACTATATCAGCCTTTGTCTTACAACCATCCACAGCCAGGGTGCTCTCATGTGCCATTTCTGTTTTTATCATCACTGCCAGATGAAAGTTAACCAAAACATCATCAGTTGATAGTTTCTTAATGCTTTTGGCATTACAAGACAACAAGGAAAGCAAACCAAAACAGTGCTAATTTAGCCCCTTCCATGTTTCTCTTTGATCTTCCTTCATTTTTCATAATTTTTTCCACTGTTTTTTGCCATTTCAAAAAAATCAAACCAAACATCAGCAAATGAGTAAGTTACTTTCCAACTGCACTAAATGTTTAATCTCCACTGGAAAAGGTGTGCCCAGTTACCCATCTCTTTGCTCCCTCCACTGCCTCTGCTGACAGTTCTCACTGAAGCTCCCTACTCCTGCTCCTCCAGCAGCATGACAGGATGTGCAGCCTCTGCATGCAACAGCCCCCACAACAAACATTGAAAATCATCTGTGACAGAGGGATAAACTCTACAACAGAGTTCCCAGAACACCTATCCAATGGGTTTTGAGGAATAACCAGATATATACCTTAAGCCTTGTGTCATGTGTCTCGGTACTGTCATACAGGTTTGGGGTATAGAAGTGTCCTTATCATTCCCTGATACTGGAAGCCTAGAATCCAGAAAGATAATTGACAAAAAACCCACAGACCCTGTGTGTACCCAGAGCTCACCTGTCCAGTGCTCATGTCATGGGAAGTGTCTAGGAACCACTGAGTACTGCATCAGCCCTGACTCCTCACTGCTGCTGCTTTGCAGCTCGGCACTTCGGGGAGACCCTGTGGCCACCAAGGCAGAGAAATTCAGTACCCGTCTGGTTCCTCTTGGCTCAGAAGGGAACTGGGAGGGGAAGGCCCCACATCACTGTTTCCTTGCATGCTGGGACAGGAGCACTGTGTGACAGAAGTGAGTGAAACAATCCAGGCACTGATATTCCTCAGCAATACAGAAAATGGCATGTGAGGAAGCCTGAGTACAGGAAGCCAAACCAGTTTGCCCATTTCCACAGATCAGAGAACTAAATTGAGTGGACTCTGCTGATGTGGTGCTCCATGAATACATGTGAACTCAAACATCCTCCTCCATAGCTAAAAGGATATGACTGTTGTGGACATTTACAGGATTTTCAGAATTTGGTTTATTTACTCCATTTGAGATTAGCCTAGACTGGCCTTTCCCAGGTACCAAACTGGTGGGGAGCTTCACCCATTACAAGGAGACCTTCCCTGTTCCTCTGTGGGAAGGAAGCAGTTGTGCCTGTGTAACTTATCTGCATACACACATTTCAGTTTTGTCTTGATACTTCTCAGAAAGAAATTTGGGACACAAAATAATACACTTGAATACTGATCATCTAAGTGTACACAAATCCATACACAAAACACCAGCTAATAAGAAAGGTGATACTAATTGCACAGCTGAGTGCATTTATATAAGCAACCCTTTCAGCACTAAGAATATATCTTTGAAAACCACATCTTATACTCTAAGGTCAAAAGAGGCAGTGTCCCTGCTCTGCAGCCACCTAGAAATCAGGTGGCTCGTCCAAGCCAGTCATCTAGGCTCCTTCTGTAGTCAAGCAAGAGAGATAAGTGTCTCCAGATTGCCATTTATCCCGTTCTAGGATAGGTGAGTAAAACAGGTGAGATGAATCCCTGGCATGGTATCTGCTGGGGGAGGGTGAGGAATTACTTCCTAGATTGCTCCCTTAGGAGAGATACTTAACTTTTAGCAGCTAATGTTGAGGAGAATCCCATGCTACAAGATTAGGGAGGATTATAAAGATTCACACACTTGTGAAAATTCCCATTATATTTGGCTTACAAAGAAAGACAAAATTTAAATTTCCCATGCAAAAAAAATCATCTTACACTCTCGATCAAACTGTAGATCACTATATCTATTAGTCAGAGATTTGTGGAAGTTTTGTGTGTTTTCATAAAGAAATAAGGTTCATGGTGTTCTGTTTTCCCAAGAAAATGAGGTTCACATTCTGAATATTAAGAAATTGCCTGTTGCAAATCTGTTAGCCATTTAAATATGACAGAGATATATAAAAACACTTGAAACATTTAGTGGGAGCATGTTAGCAAGTGAAGGACAGATCTGTCAGCACTGCCAAAGAGGAAAGGTGGGAACATATCATCACTCCTGAGATCAGAAATGAAACTTAACCCAGAGAAGGAACTTGTTTAGCTCACTGCCTCCATTCACCTGACACCACAGTGTCAATTAGAGACAATAGTTTTTCCACATCTGCTGTTCTTCAGGAGTTCAAGGTTCTCTTTTGGTTTTGCACAACATCCATGCAAACAGTAAGAACGGCTCTCGTCAGTAGTAGCTCTCCACGGTGCCTCCTGCACTACTGAAACCAGTGGCAGTATTTCCTTTTCTCCATGCCAGCTAAGTATGTACTACCATTTACTGCCTGTAAATGCAGGTCGTTCCACACAGGCAAATATCGCAGAACAAAAACCTGCTCAGCCCAATTGGGCGCTGTTTGCAAGTTCTTTTAAACCACTAATAGTTACATTAAATAGGGAAATATATTTAATACTTTGATGAGATTCTCACCTAGCGTTCTTGCAAGGTTAACTCTTCAAGAAATTGAAAAATTCAGGCTTGTACCAGTAACATATATAATCTTCAGTCACAGTTTCTCCCTGCATAGAAAAAAAAATTTGCCACTCCACAAGCCCTGAATAAACTAAACTCAGAAACAGGTTGAGAAACGGCAGACATTGCATTTACTGTTTTCCTCTGTTCATTTTCTACTGTCACCCCCTTTGGGATTTTTTCTTCTGATGTCAATTATTTACAAAACGGGGAGAAAGCATGAAGACATGATTAAGTGAGCATCTGCTTAAAAGTGGCTCTAAATTCTAGAAATCAGAGCCCGATGCCACAAGGCAAGTAAAATGTAGACATGAGATCTGCATTTGTCTGCATTGCCGTGGCTGGTTGAAAAGATTCACAGATATCTACCAGCACTATATTGATATTCAGGTGTTGGAAAGCAACTGTCACAGTCACAACTGAAACGCCAGCCTACATACCGTGATTCACATCTTGTGTTCCTTTAAATATAACTATAACCCTGTCGTGCTAACAATCCCATGGAAATCCAAAATGGGTGAGGAGGGGAGCTTTCATTTTCTAGTCACTTTACAACCATTTCACCTGTCTTGTCCCAGAGTCTGGTGCCGCATTCCAGTACTGCAAGCACTGGGAAGGCTGGAGAGGTGTGAAAGGACCGTAAAACAGAACCACCAGGAGACACCATGGAGATCATCAGGTCATGCACTACAGTTTTACAGCCCCAGTTTCCAGCCACGCTAGCTCACAGACGGCCAAAGCCTGGGCTTCTGCAGGCAGTGAGAGGAGTAAAGCAGTGGCTATATGCTGGATACACCCACTTGCTTCCACTCTCCATGAACCATCTCATGTGTACATTCCCACACAGAGCAACTGTGAGATTGGAGTTCACAAAGGTGGTGAATTTGAAGCATTAAAGCATGTCTTTAGATGCATTGCTTCACTGCAGACGTACTTTATGGGTGTTTTCTTGTAATACCTGCTACATCCAGAAGAGAAATGGGATGCAGGTCCTCCATTGGATCAGAGTCCAGCTCTCAGTTTCTCCTGCAGTCACTTTTCCCCTCTTCCTCTTCAATATTCTCCAAATTTTTTTCTTCTGAAGAAAGCATCTGAGAAAAATTCCAAAATTACTATCCTTTAGTCCTACACCCTTTCATTTTTTAATACAGACTAGCATAACCAGGTTTGCAGTCTTTAGGTTATTTTTATTTTATTTGCTCAAAATAAATAGCTGTCATGATTAAATAATCTGCTACTATACCAACAAATTGCATACCCAAGCTAAAGATTTTGAGTCCCAATACAGTTTTACTGTACATCAGTTCAATGACTACATCAGTACAAAGGACTCAAGAGGACCAAGAGTTTCACACCTCGTAAGATGCATTACGAACACATTAAGATTAATGAAACGAGGGGAATCTGGGAGCACATCTCTGTCCACATCCACATTAGCGCAGCTCAGAACGGAGGAAGCTGAATCTGCAGAATGAAAGTCAGTGCTGAGGACCCAGCGCCCGCCCAAGTTTTTTTTACTTTGAGCTTCCTCTGGAACTGTGGACCAGAACACCCACTGGCAGCGGGCACACACAAGGCAAAGCATGTCTGTCCATCCGTCCATCCATCCTCAGCCCCACTTTGTGATGTGAGCCTCCAAGTGCGAAAGGGGAACAGCTGGAGGCTCACTTCAAAGTAGGTCTGAGGTAATTAGCTCTAAAAATTTCTGCCACATAAATATTACTAGTAATATTTTAATGTGTCTCAGGTACTTCCAGTTTAAAATGGTTGGGATAAAGTCGATTTAAAGTTTGTCAGCAACCGTGGTCAATTAATTAAATATGCTTATTTTCATCACCACTGCTGTTTACCTCCTCAATATTCAAAACACGCCAGGGCACACCATGGCCATGCAGACATGCCTGCAAATGAACATGAGTGCAATTAGACATCTGCAGGCCTTTATGACAAAAGAGCTGAGCTGAACTATTAATTTCTACAAATGTTGTCTCCCTCACAGGTAGATCTTGGGCAGAAAAAAATTGTTGGTTTTTATTTTTTAAATCTAATTTCATTTCCATACTTAATTTAAATCCATGAATATAACTCACTGCGGAAAACACAGTTTAAACAAGCCTAAGATACTAGGAGAGAAGGAAACTTGAGCTGTTGTTTCTTTTTAGGTTTCGAGGCCCTCATGACACAATTGACAAGGCTACAAAAATTCAACCATTTTGTGTGTGCAGGCCCAGGTAAACGAAGTCTGCATTTTCCAGTCCCCCATGTGCTTATTTGACATAACATATAATGGGAAATAATGCTGTGGGAGCCCTGAGCAATAATGTGTGAGGCACTCCTGTAAAAAGAAGCATTAACATGCTTTTACAAATTGTTATGACAACTCAGTAATTGGATACAGCAACTTTTCCAGACCTATTGGCACACGAGTGTGGGAAGAGCTTGCCTGGAGGCTGCTGGTTCTGCAGGACAGGACCTGCAGGCAATTCAGGGGGCACTTTCACTGACAGCTACAGGTCAGGAAAATAAAGGGGAAAAATAGTTTGGAGAAAAAATCTTGAAGAACAAAATATAAAAATAGACTTTTCATGGTTTGAACCACATAAAGCTATTGGAAACTGTCTGAACTGTTAAATTAGATTTATTTAAAGAACATAAATAGCTGGTTTGATTTTAAAAGCACTTCAACTTCGATTACCAAATGAAGTTTTTCTTAACCCTCAAGCTTTAACAGGATTACCTAATTTTTTTTAAACAATTCCTAACAGTTCATGAGGCACATTTTTGGCTAGGCACCAGACAAAACAGTGCATGCAAGGATCTATCCTATTCCTTCCCCACCTGCATCTCTCAGCTCTCACTTAAATTAAACACTGAATTTTAAACTCCTACAAACCTCTTATTTCGGTTTAATAGTGACTTATATTAATTCAGTCTAAATCCACTGCTTTCTAATGTAAGTTAAACAGATGGAATTCTAGATTACAATGACTGTTAAAGACAAGATTTTTCCACTTCAATATCTGTCAGTATGAAACCAACCCAAGTTTGAGGTAATTTTGTAGTATATATAAAGCCCTAAAGTACTCAGAAACAAGTATGTTCCTGTTGTTCATATAAATAAAACAAAATTTGTAACACAGAGCAGCCTTTTTTAGCCCTTTCCTAATAAGATTTTGATAAAATACAAGGGAAAATACTCTCTGCTCAACATTTCCCTAACCTTTACCTATAAAGAAAAAAAAAGCCAGAGATGTGTCAATACTTTTAAAATTGATTGATACTTTACACAAGACAAAATTAAGATTCATATGTCATGATTAAAGCAATTCTCTCCCAATGGTGACTGTGTCACTCAAAAAAATAATTCACTGCAGTATTCCCCTGTTAAGTATGGAGAAAAGTGTTTCCTTTAGAAGAGGAAATTCTCTTAAGGAAGTTGTTTTAAGCTAAATAAAAGTTCAGGATGAAGCCAGCAAAAGGTGTGAAGGATTTCTCTTTGATTTCCCAGCTTGTGTATTTGGGCTCAGACACAGACTACATTTTATGCACATATTAATAGGATGCTAATAAGCCTACAACTCTACTTTGACAGGGACCTGTAGAGACAACCCGATATGTGGCACCAGATATAATAGCTGTTTTAAGCAGGAGATTTATTTCCCTCTCACACAGGGGGTGAATCAGACTACATACTTTTAATTAGAAGTTCGGATGAAAATGTCATGTGAAGTTAGTCTGTTATTTTTGTTGTAATGTTTCTCAGTTAAAGTTAAACCTTCAAAAGATCAAAATAGAATCCAAGCCTTTGAGACTTACTAGGAGCAGATTTTGCTCTTCGCTGGTAACCTTACATGCAAAATGAGGCCACTCATTTGCAAACCCTCGTTAATTACTAGGTCATGAAAACAATCCTGGTATCAAAAGCACAGATATTGGCAGCATTTATTTAAACAGCTTGCTGCATCCCATGGAAAACTTGGAGAGAGATTCTATCTGCAGAGTTTAAAATCTTATTAAAACAACGCTGAAAAATTTATAAAAGTGATACAAAGAATAATAAAAAGTAGTAGGTAAGATTAATCTCAACCATGTATTTATCCCAATTTGTATTTACCATTAAAAAAATAATCCAGAAATTTCATCTAGTATAGCTGGTGCCACATATCCTAAAAATTAATTTAACCACACACTCAAGATAAGGCTTCTATATACCTTCTCCCCCATACAAATTTTGTTTTCACCATTTTAACTTGGGGATTTTTTTCATATTTCTTGAACAACAAAAATAGATTAGGACAAGTTTTTCATCATCAGGCACTAAAAAAAGGCCTTTTGCTTGAACAGCACATGCAAAATAGAATTTAAAAAAAATTAAAAAATAACAACTAAAAAAACCCCACACTGCACAAGTGATTTTTGTTTGAATTTGAAATAAAAATTCTGGAAAAGTGTGATTGTTCTTAGCCTGTTGACACAGAAGCTTCTCCCTTTTATTAACTGTTGCTTTGATGAAACTTAAAAAAATCATAACAAGAAGTTTTGTTGTTGTTTAAAAAACAACATGACTTAAACATTCTACATTTTTAAAAAAAATATAGATAGATACAGATATATATTTTTTTCAATATATTTATGTTTCCACTCTGGTCAATTGACCAGCACATATGCATGCAGCTACTAGTAAATCTGTGTCAAATATCTTCTCCTATCCAGGGAAGAGTCTCGGCTTCAAACTTCTTTCTGTCGTCTCAAGGCTCTGCTGACAATGACTTCAGCAGCCAACCAAAAAAATGGACAATTGTCACTCATCAGTTGCTCTTATCTGTCAGCTTGAAGAAATTCTTGCAGCCTTTCCATTTTTAATGTGAAATAAATGAGTGTAGTTCTGAAATTACAGAGTAATTCGTTCATTTGAAAGTTGACTAAATGGGATTCCCCTTCCCTTTACTGTTGTTTGTACACAGGGAGTTTCATCTGTTCACTTGACCTTCTCCTCAAGAGAATGAAAAGAGCAGAAGCAGAGTGCCACCCAGAGATGTCTCATGCCTGCATTGGGAATGGTTCAAAATGCCCTCGTGTCCGTGCAACTGACTTCAAAGGGCTCTCATGGAAGTAACCCAGGTCATTCTGAAGTGAGGCACCTGCGCTGCTCCCTCACACAACTGCAGCCACCATGGCACAACAGTTTGCACAAAGATGTTCATCTGTAAATCTCACCTGCTCACATGATCTCTGCTCTGGACATGAGTCTCTCACCCCCCTCTCAAAGCTGGAAATCCAGCTTTGAGAAGACAAGTAGGAGGGTCCAGAGCTTCAGGCACTGGATTCTCTTGCAGAGGGAGGAGATCTAGGGGACTGTCACAGTGTCTTGAAGGCTGTGCCCTTATGCTTGTGTATACGGTTACAGTGACACTGAAAGAATAGCAACAAATTAAGTAACTACTATTACCTCTTGCAAATCTATTTTGGTTTCCTAGCTACCTAAAAAGCCAGGGCCAAAAGAGGAACATTTAAATCTTCACAAAGTGGACAAACCATAAACCAGAGCTCAATCTATTTATTGTTATGCAGGCTGCACATAGATATATGCACATAAACATGCTGGTGTAACATACAAAACACATATAAATTCACTATTGGTCGCAGTCTGTACTGTAGGCTGTGAGATGTGAAGGGCACATGTGCCTGCAGCCCTTGGGCAGCTGTCCTGCATCACTTCAGGTGTCGTTCAGACAGCGCTCCAAAGCCATTTTGTCCTCCTGGTTCAAGCACTATCTTTGAAATCCATACAGCATTTATGACCCTCTGCCTAAGAGCTTCCTACGTGTGTAAAATCAAGCCAGCTTTCTTCCAGTGGCTTACCAAACATTCATGTCACCCTTGACAGGCTCAGTTCAAATTCTGACATGTGGCAGCTGCTAAAGATCACATGGGAGTAACTGAATCCACTGAATGCCTTTTGGGAAGGGTCCAAGATATTTGAACTATTAGGAAACACACATTATCTGTAGGCGATGGCCAACCCTGCAATCAAAACTGAAATGATATCATTTCTCTGCAAACACAAGTTAATTTTGATCATTGCTGTCAGGGCCCCAAATATCAGAGTGGCTGCAACAATTCCATCACTATGGAAATTTGAGAAAGCTCCTCTGGGACACTGTATCCTACCATCACTAGCCACAGCCTGAGTCCTGCTCTGCTGCCTCTCACGTTTTGACACCTAAGCAAGCCATCTTCACCATCATCTTCCTCCCTCCATCAGCCCACTCAGGACTGGTTTGTAGTGCGGGACAGCCCTTTCAGCATAAACCACATACAGAGCCCATCCCAAGGTAATAAAAACCAATTACTTTTAGGAAGATGAGATGCTGATTTACCCTGAGGTCAACATGATGAAGTCAGCAAGGAAACTAACCTTGGCAAATTCACTTCACAGCCCTTCAGGACAGTGGAAGTTTGCTAACTGTCCATTTTCCAAATCCTTTTCCAGCAGTGGTAACAAAGTTTAGCATCCCAGAAGATGAATCTTAAAGGGTCTGGGACCAGTACTGGCAACTATATTGTTCTTTCTAGGATAAAGCTAAACAAATAAAAAAGAAAGAAGAAAAGAAGAAAAAAAAAGAAAGAAAGGAAACCCCAAGATACAACAACTTAGCTTGTTTGATCTGGGGCTATTTAGGTTTACAACAGTAATCTTGCTTTCACCTGCATCATGGAAGTACGTTTTTCCCTTGTCAGAGTAGTGGATAAGTGAAACCCACAAATGTAATTTTTCTTTCTGTGACAACCATTTACATTTCAATCTAACATTCAAACAGAAAACCAAATCCTAAATCTATTCAATTGTCTTACTATATCCCACAGATGTTAACCATCTGTTTTACTGACCACTGTAAGGCTGCCAGTGAGAGGTGATGAACTTTGTCTCTCTTGCCCTACATTGACTGCCTTTCCTTTGATTTCTCAGTTCTCCCTCTGTCAGGACTAGGCTTGTCGGAAGACAGGAGCAGCAGCAGACATCCTGTGAACTGAAGAAAGCCAAAGCACAAGAAAGATGAGAGAACATATCTGAAGAATCATATATCTTTTTTAGTTTGCTTAAATGTTTTTCAGAGGCCTCAGGCTGTAAGGTGTTTGACCCTGGCTGGAGGCCCAGTGCCTACAAAAGCCACTCTATCCCTCTCCTCTTCTACTGGACAGGGGAGAGAAAATACAAAAATGGGTCAAAATAAAGGATACGAAGAGATTCTCCCACCATCATGGAAAAACAGACTTGATTTGGGGAAATTAGTTTAGTTTTTTTACCGATCAGATCAGAGTACGATAATGGCAAATAGAACCAATCTTAAAACACCTTTTCCATACCCCCTATTCTTCCTGGGCTTAACTTTACTCCTGTCTGGGGAATGGGGGATGTGGTCAGTTCGTCGCGTGTTGTTTCTTCCAATTCTTCCTCCTTGAAGGAAGGGAGGAAGGGGAAGGCCCCTCACACTTTTCCCCTGCTCCAGCATGGTCTCTGCCACAGGACACAGTCCTCCACAAACTCCTCCAAGCTAAGTCCTTCTCATGGGCTGCAGTTCTTCGTGAACTGCTTCAGCATGGATCCCTGGCACAGTCCTTTGGGAACAGGCTGCTCCAGCATGGGTCCTCCACGTAATAAAGGTCCAGATCGCGGGGATACAGAGGGGGAGCTCAGACTGCTGATGGCTCTGCTTCAGCCTGTCAAAGACCCAACACACGGATAGTGCTGCTGCAGGGGTACAAGCAATAGCAGAGCACTACACTTCCAGCACAGGGAATGGCCCTCACCTCCTCCTCTAGGGCAGTTCAGCTCTCACCTACTTCTCTGCAGTGCTTGGGCACCTGTGAGCCCCCCAGACTACTGTGCCACTGTGCTCCCAGTACAAGATTATTCCGACAGAATAACCCCCAATACAAAATACGAGCACCTGCCCACAATGAGATCATTGAGATCACCATGAAAGTGCTGTCACGGAAGTGTAGCTGTGCCATTAAAACGTGAGTCCCACACCACATGGGCTACCACAAGAAGCCAGGCTGCTGAAGGCTGCTGCCAGGATGAGTCAGCCCTCAAGAGTCAGCCAACACAGGCTGAAGAGTTTACCCTGAGGTAAAATGTAAACACTTGTGCCAAGATATGATCCATTAATAGATGATAAGCAATGGTACTACCTTCATGTTTCTTCCCCTGCTTGCCTAACTGACTTGCAAGAACTTTTCAGAAATTGGTCTGGTTTTTCATCTATGTTTCAGTATATTGCCTACATAGTTTATGTCCTGGAAAAATTGTACTTGTTCTTTAAAAATAGTCTCCAATTCAAGTAACAGCACACAGCTTGATTAACTCATTCATCTATAGAGACTATGGAGTTAAACTGAATTTTCAGCTAAAGACAAAAACAAGGAAGAAAGAATAAGAACATAATAATATATTGCATACATTTAGCTATGTTATGCTGTGCAGAGAAACATCTATTAGAAGTGTTTATAGCAATTGTTTAGACTATCCCACACCATACCCAAGTAAGAGTAAGTTTTCAAAGGAGAAGATGTAAGATAGGGAATGAAAAGTACTGATAGAAGAAACTTAAAGAAATCCAAACAAACAAACAATAACCCAATCAACTGAAAAAAAAAATCACAAGAAGCCTGATGTTTGGGTTGGGTTTTCTTGGTTTTGCTTTGGGTTTTTTAATAACAATGTTGAAAGCAAAAAAAACCCAAATCCCTCCCACCAAACAAAATCTAATAATAAATGTAATGTAATCTTCAAGCCAAACTCTTGGCCTGGCACTCAGGAGTGCTGAGTTTGGATGCTACAATATCCATCGGCTTTGTCTGAGGCTGTGCAGGGAACCACTGCTCACACTGTGCAAACTTTTTGCTGTATATTCCTTCGAATATTGAGACCAAAGTTTTCAGAAAGAAAAAATGAAAAGACTGTAATGGCTTCGGACACCTAGTTAAGCAGCTTGTTTCCGAAAAGTGCTGATGCCCCAGGAGCTCCCATTCACTTCAAAGTGTAGGATTTGGGAATGTTTGTTGCTTTAAGATTTATGGTCTCTCTACATCCTAAATGAGAGATTCAAGAAATTACAACGAGTAGCTCATCTCCATTAAAATTAGAAAGAAGTGCTAGACTGATTTGTGGCATCTGTTCCAGAGACCAACACGTTCATGTCTTCACTGACCCTGCTGGAGGAATAAATAGTGTAAAGAAACGAGGATACCCCAGGGAAAGCTTTGCTAAGAGGCAGTGGGGCACCTCTTCACAAAATCCTTATGCTGACAGAAGCCTCAGCACACGAGAGAGCGGAGAGGATGAGAAGTCTCTCTGCCTGCAGACTAGTTAGTAGTAAAGGAACAGAATTCAGCTCACAGCTCTGACTTTATTCCTGTCAGCGAGCCAGCTTAACAACACTGTGTAAAAACAGAATCACAAGCTGGGCAATAACAGCCCAAGACAGCATGTGGAAATCCATAGCTAAACAAAATAACACCATCAGAAGCAAAAACTTTGATTCAAATATGGGGGAGAATTCTTATCATGTAGCAAAGCTGTTGTACAGCCAAGCTGACAGACCAAACCTACAAAACCTGTACAAAATCCCCTAACATTTAGATATTGATACCCACAGGGATTTTGGGGACTGGCAAGTCACCAAAATAAATGTGTTATTTCACTCCAGGCAGGATTGTTCCCCATTGCTTCCTGAAAATATGGCATGCTTTACCTGTGAAAGTTTTGGAAGGCTTCCTCCTCTTCTGAGGGGAAAAAAAAAAAAAAATGTGTAGCAACTGCAAAGGGTAAGAGTCCATAAAAGGATGTCACTGTTAGCAACCTGAGTGACAGACAGGAAGGAGATTTCCACAATTGGCATTTGGTGAATTGCAAGCTATAAAAAGTGTTTGGAGATTGCTGGGTTGTCTGCAGTTTCTAGGGACAGTAATTTAATTCTGTCGATTAGTAAGATCTTATTTGATTTATATTATTTATTTCGGAATTTCTTCATATACCAAAGAAAAGCTAGAAAACAGAACAAATCACACTTCTTACTAGGTTATTTATTCAGTGACTGTATAACTAGAAAATTGGTTTTAATATCTCAAGTTTCTTTGCACCTATCATTGGAAAAAAATACTCTTGTAGTTACTGTTACAAGCAGCCTTCCTTTCACCTGATTTATTTTGCTTTTATTGTGCTTTGTGTACAGTCATTATTTTTCTGCTTTTAAACCTGTGAGTTACTATTATAATGCATGAATTGTTAAACATATATGCATCTATGCTGACGTTGCACCTTAATAGTCCTAGCCCTAAGTACCAAGTTGTCTGTTTTAGCTGAATTGGAGAAAGAAAATCCTTTCCTGCACCCAAGAAAACTTTCAGAGGAAAATATAAATAAAATCTTTCTGAGAAAAAATTTCTTCTTGTAATGCAAAGAATTTCATACATAAGTATTGGCTACCCCCTCTTCCCAACATCCTCCCGCTCCTCAACTTCACACCTTTTTCTTCTTTTGCTGTTCAAGATTTTCTGTGATGCTAAAATCAGACATTGAGATCTGAATTCTCTGCTTTTGAACTTCCCTATTCAGCAAGTCCTGGCATCATAAACAGCATTTCTCTGCCTGTAGAGATCCTATTACATTTTAAGTTGGCTCTCGAGGGGATGGGAGAAAGGGGAAGTCTCACTAACTAATTTACACTTGCCAGATTTTTTTTGTTAAAAACGTGTATTTTTCATCTTTTATATATATATATATATCTCCATCCTGGATAGATGGAAAATAAAAGGAAAAGCCAAAGGAGCACAAGCTGTTTAGCAAGTTGAAACTGTTTAAATAATCAGCCCTTTGAAATGTCATTTCACATGCTTGTTTTATTGTGTTTATCTATAAAATGGAAGAGACAGACTAGTCTTTGATATACACCTAAGAAATCTACCTGCATTATATAGTTATAGGAATTTAATTAATGCAACAAAGAAGATGATGCTTAACTTTCCTCAGAGTGCTACGGACCAACTAGGAGCACAAACATACTAACACTTCTTTTTCATGGAATGATGGGTTGGCTAAATTGGCAATTGAGACATTTAGGGCACAGAGCAATGAATATGAGCAAAACCACCTTGTACAGAATACTTTACAAGTATCGTAAAGTACAGGCCAGTAGTAACTGCTTGAAGCAAATGTCCATAGCAGTGGTGGCTTTTTTGCAGGAGAAGGCAACAGCAAATTTAGTCCAAGGATCATCCTTTTCCTTCCACAGTTTCTGGAAGCCTCTTTTCTCTAAACTCATCTTAAATGAACCTGGGCGGCAGGCTTGCATTTTTTAGCTGCTGGCATACACCCACTGATATCCATGCACTTTCCAACTCCAGACTACAAGCACAGGAAGGCAGGATTTCCCAGCTGTAGGCAGCTGGCAACTCCTGCAGAGCCCCAGTAGATGGCAACGTTGACCTGAGTGTCCTGGGGCCCCCGCCTGCCCAGGCCCCGCAGTCTGTGCAGGGGCTTAGGGAGCCGCTTGTTTCCATATGCTGCCCGGACCCCCGGGAGTTTGGATGCCTTAATGCACAGAGAAGCCATTTCAGCTGCAGAACATGCCAAACAGCAGTGTATGGTCAGGGATACAGTAAAAGGAGGAAAAGAAAAGCCATAGGAGCCAGCTTTCTGAAAGAAAAGTACATTCAAACTACCAATGAAATTGCAGAATCATAGAATCGTCCGGGTTGGGAAGGACCTTTCAAGGTCACTTCATCCAACCCCACTGCAATGAGGATGTCTTCAACTAGCCCAGGTTGCTCAGAGCCCAGTCCAGCCTGACCTGGAATGTTTCCAGGGATGGGACACCCACCACTTCTCTGGGCAACATGTTCCAGTGTTTCACCACCCTCTTTGTAAAAATATTCCTCCTATATCTAATCTAAATTGACCCTCCCTCAGTTTGCAACCATTACCCCTTGTCTATCTCAACAGGCCCTGCTAACAAGTTTGAACGCAAGGTGTCTTTCCAGCTGTGTACAATTCCTGTCCCCAGCACTACAGAATTACAGCTGTCACACTGCTGCATGCACTGTCCTGCGAGTGACATGGTGGTTCCTGAAGTAAAAACAAATCTCTTTTAGTTATCAGCAAGGCATGAGCTGAGACCCAGCTGTGTCAAACTGCAACCTGATGTAGTAAACACTAGAGCAGTAAGAAAATATTTGGAGTATCCCACAACAGTCACTACAAAAGCTTTTTTGAAAAGAGTCTTCTGACAAAGCACATATTTTCATATGCCACTGTGCAAATAAATATTGTTGAATACCATCCCTCTAATATCTATGTTAACCAGAGTGGACTCTCATTTGATGCACAGGGGAATTGTCTATACTGAAAATGACCAAAGAACTCCTTGCCAGCCTTCCTGTGCAGATTCCCCTGCTAGCTGATGAAAACAATGGGCATTGCAGCACAGTGACAGCAAAACACCACACCTAAAAATGTCATTTCCCTTAGTATGTGGGAGGGTTTTTTTGAAGACTGCCTTCAGCATTTTAGGCTATATAATCAAATTTTGCTCTCTCCCACACAGACATAAACAAAGAATGAAAATAAACAAATTCATGAAAGATGCCAGTAGAGTAACCACAGCTGATGTCAGGATTCCTTCTCTTACCAGTTAAACCAAGGTGCTCCACCAATATAGAAACTCATTTGGGTGCTAAAAAGGGAGTCCCAGCCCCTGGGCAACTGAATGATTTCCTTGCTACTTGATCAGAAGTCCTGAAATTCAGGGTTGTCTGTTACCAGGTAGCCTTCCATAATGACATTACCTGATCCATTAGGGCTTGTTTCATCACACCTTCTTCATCTTCCTCACTAAATGCTGATTTGACATTTATCCTCTCTGTTTGCCATCTTTGATAGTCCCCTTCTGTGGTTATTCTGTACTCAGATAAATTGGTGCCAAAAAAGAGAAGCTGTGCAATTGTGGCAGTGGATACCTTCCGGGTTTTCTTTGCCAATATATCATTCAAACCAGGAATGAAGCTAGAATATAGCTGGCCATAACACACTTATCCACACTACACATACTTAAACACCAAGAACATGCATCTGGTTCTCAGACATCTCCGGTAAACTGGAGTGGAAGTTGTGCATCCTTACTGACCAGTTAACACTCAGCAGAGTGTTAACTTCTGCTTCAGAGTGTCAATCTTCTGCTGCACAGAACAGAATTGGATGGCCAGAATCCTACAGGCTGTGCCAGAAAGCCACAAAGATGTCACAGACGACCTATAAATCCTGCTGAAATGCAAGGGTTCTTGTTCCATGTGATGCAATCAGTGTATCAGGGACATCCATACCAGGTAGGCAGCTGTGACTCATGACCTGCAGGACATGGACAAAGCTGGAGGTCTGCAGGGATGGCCTGTGGCAGAGCAGCAGCTCTGGTGGCTCACATGTATGCAAGACTTGCTCAAAGTTTTGATACAAAGAAGTAAACTATGTCAATTGGTTGAGTGTCTCTTGCACATTTAAAAACACCCAGAATTTTATTGGGATATCAAAGAATCAAAGCAATTCTTATGAACATGGACCAAAAAAACCACAAACAAACAAAAAAACCCACAGAGTTTTTAAAAAAGTTTCATTAATGTCTCACTAAAATGAAACCTCTCTGGAAGAGCTGTACTACCTGACAGAAGAAGGTATCTGTCAGACTCTCTCTAAGCTTTAGGAAATGGCAAGTATTCCAGGCAAGCACAACATGCAGGTTCAGGATAAGCACCTGAAGTGCTCTGATTTTTGAGGTCTGGGTTGGAATGGGTTGTTTAGTGGCAGGAAGATAAAACAGACCAGCTCTTTGTCCTGCACTGACCTGTGACCTCAGATCTGGCTTGAGGAACTAAGGTATTCATGTACCAGATACAGAAAAATCTTATGTTATTTAGCATATTCTATCTGCAACATGTTGGGGCTTTTTGGTTTCTTCTAGACTATCAAATGCTCAGCATCCAACTCTGACTAAGCTTGATACCTTTCTGGGCTCACCAAGTTTCTAAGTGACATTCCAAGAAACAGACCTTACAGAAAGCATCCTCTCAATCCAAATCATACAAGCCACAGCTCTTGTGGCAATGCTTCTGAGGTGGCAGAAGCTCCCTCACCAGAGGTCAAGAGGCAACACAGAACAGTTGAGATGCACATTCACTTGTCCCTACCAAGTGCTATTTGAGATGAAGTCCAACCACACCTTTCTTGTTTGCAGAGACTGACAAACGCTAAGAACATAGTTGCCATCTCACAGAAATACCTGGCATTATTGACATTATTCCTGCGCAACATTGCTTCTCCCTCTCCCTCTGTAGTACAATTTGTTGCTATGAAATCTCAAGAATGCCAGTGATTGATTTTGAAAGTCAGTGAATATCTAATGTGTATCTAATAAGCAGCAAAATGAGACAGATGTGACAACAAGCAAAACGACAGTGCAAAAAAATGACTGACGTATAAAAAGAAGCTTGGTTTTGTTAAAAGAAAACAACAAAAACAAACCACAAAACCACAAGCATAATGCTCCACTACTTCCTCCTCCAGCTTATTTGCAAAATCCATCTCACTGGTTAAACACCAAAGCACTGCTCAGGAGGCACATTGCTCACAGTGGGAAGAATCCTGCTTTCATTGCAAGTAATCCTTTGCTACCAAGGACACGAGCAAACGTGCATAATCCTGGTGGTTCCCACTCTGCAGAAAGGCCTGCAGGTACTCGCTGTGTGGAGAAGAGTGGAAGGCAGCCTTGGCACCCACCTGGCAGCCCTCACCCTCCAAGTATGAGGCAACAACATCGCCTGGGGCAAAGAACCACAGGAATAACACCTTAGGGCACTGACAGTGTTTTGTAAGTGAGAGGGCCAAAGAGAGACACTCAAAATCTGTAGCAGTAATTCCACCCATGCCAGTTCTCCTCTCATTTTTAAATCCAGCATTTGAAGGATCCTGAGCAGAGAAGCGAAGCAAATGTTTACAGTTCTGTCAAAAGCAGCAGGGGGAAAAGGCACTGATTATGCTGCGGTTTCGGACGAATGTACACCCGAAGTACCAGCGAACAGCACAGGGAGCTCGGCCTCAGAGAGGACGAGGCTGACAGATGGTGCAGGTGCTCGTGTTCTCTAGAGGCAAGATGATGCTACTGAGAATTGTGTCTGCAGTGCAAGATTTATGAGAGAGAAATGGAACCATGCCACAGACGGAGGTATTTTGTTGTTGTGCCATGTCCCTAAGCTCCTGTCTACTCCTCTTCACATCAACCTTATTTTTCTATTTCCCCCTCCCCCGCTCCATCTTGCAGCAGCTCCCTGGTGACATCCCATTTGCCTCTTTCCACAGAGAGCTTCCCAGCATCACCACCCTGAGACAATTCAGCAAGCTCCCTGGAGCTGAGCTCACAGCTTTAGTGCACAGTGAACACACAGAACAGACACATAGACAAGCCTAGGTGAAGAGGCATTGTTGTGAGTCAGTGGCTGTTCACCTCTTCCCCACCAACACAGGTCTGAAGTTTAGTTCTGATCTAACATCAAAGGGGCTTGAAGATAGCACAGCAAAAGTGCAGAAAGAAACAAAGAAGTAATTAAACTACCATGAGAAAACTTTCTGATACAAGACAGTCTAAGATTTCTTTTAAGCCATGCAACCCTCCACTTGCAAAGCTTAAGACTTTTTATGCAATATATCTTGTACCATGAGTTTCCATCCCTCTTGCAGCACCTGTCAAGGGTAATTCATCCTTGAGAAGGGTGAGGGATAGATCAACAGGTAGTTGTTGAAAGAAAAGGAAACAACATGAGTAATACAAGGCTGGCCTCACACAAGGGTGAGTTACAGTGTTCAGAATCCTGGCATGCACAGAAGGAAAGGCAGAAAAAGTATTCAACAGATGAATAATCAAAGATATATCACAGAATCACAGAATATGCTGAGCTGGAAGGGACCCACAAGGATCCATGCTTGCATATGCATGTTTCCTTTATGTGTGACCCAAATCTTACTCCAAGTGAACACAGCTGCTGAGAAGTCACTGTAAATGTACTATTAAATCCAAGTTCAAATCTGCCTGTTTGTGTGCTAATGTTCTTAACTGGTCATTCACTTGTTGGGTTAATTGCTGGCTGCACATAAGATACTGTGTTGAACCCACACTTCCTTGTGTCAACATTGCTTCATCCTCCTGATAGATTATGCATTTTCTAAAGAATTTAAACAAAGACCCACAGAGAGTGCACTTTGTAGTCCCAACCTCAGTACTTTATCTTTTTCCCCATCCAAACAGGTTTTTGTTGTGCAAAAGCACCTGCATCACAACACATATAAATTAAGATAAGGGCCTGAATCCACAGCAGTCAAAAGAGAGATGTAGTTGCAGTGAGGCAACACTTGGTGCTGCCCCATCCTGCTGAGGTATTCAGCTCACGGAACAGCATTCACAAGTGCAAGCCAAACACCAAAACCCAGCAGAGCTTGGGTCTTAAGGGCTGAAGATCTGCCCTCTCAGGGGCACTGACTTGTTTCATATCCTGGCTTCAGAGGTGGGGAGGAAATTATTTAAAAACCCCTAAAGTAAAAAAGAAGTACCCAAGAAAAACGTTTCTCAAATCTGCACTCAGATGTTGCATTCAATATTTTTGTAGTGAATTAGCTATTAATTTGTTACTATCTATAAGAGCTGGGTTCTTTTACAAGCAGAAACATTTCACTGTCGTCTCTCTGATGGTGAAAACTCTCCTACAAAATGGCAAACTTTGAGTAATATGCTAGTAGTGGTCACTGCACTCACGCCCTCTGCATGAAGGAGTTCATGTCCACATCCCCTCACCTTTCAGGAGAGCAACATAACAACCAGGCTGCTGACGACACTGAGGGAGAATATTTAACTACTCTTCTGAGCCTACTAGACAAGGCAAAGAGGACACCCACACCCTTGTCCCTAAGACAAGGACATGCACCAGATAGAGAGGAATCCTGCACTTCATTTGCTCTAAAACTATCAACTTTTTCTTTTAACTACAGTAGCCTGTCAATAAAAGCCTGTCAAAACAGTAATCCAGAAATTTTCCCTCTTCCAAATCCTCGTTTCCTACCTCCTCATGAACACACAGTTTCCCATGCACACAAAGCTGCCCTTTGAAACCCTAAGAGCTGTTTTTGAAACTGGAGCTCCACAAGTCAGATAGGACACAGTTACACAGAAAAAAAAAAAGTGTTCACTACTCATGGCCAAGCAATAAAAATACCATTCAGGCAACTGTTCAAGCTGTGGAAAGAGACCAAGTTACACGATCTTTATTTGCTCCCTTCCCGCGAACAGGCTCCCTGGCAGATGAAATACAAGAAAGACCCCATTAGTATGCTCAGGAGGGGAAAGCTTGGGTTTGCCAGCCTTTTACCAGGCAACACAGTCATCAACCAGAACATGTCAACGTGCAGCCCAACAGGCTGCATAATTAGGCAGGTTCTGGCATTTTCCAGTGGCCAGTGCAGGGAGCTGTTGTAAAACCCATCATGGTAAGGCATAACAAACTCCTAGAAATACAACCAGGCTGCACAAGGAAGAGCAAATCTTAAGGAGTTAGTGATGTTGAAATCACTTATAAAAAGACTGTATGAGCACACAAATAAAGGGGGATGGATGAACTGCTTCACACCTAATTTCCGTGTGCTTGGCCCCACAACCACGGTGTGCAGGTGTGTGTGACGTTCTTAGGTGCTTTTTTCAAAGAGGAAAAAGTGAATGCCAGCCTGCCTCCTGCCAGCACAGAGCTGTGTGAATAAAGTGGCTCTGTTTGTGGAGCCACTTTGTCACCTCCTACCTGAGTCAATCATGGGAGGAGTTGGGACCTCCATTTATTTTGGCTTTTCACAGGGATTTGCCAGCATTCTCAGCTCAGTCTCCTCTTCTGCGAGCTCCAACAGTGACAGCCTCCAGCTATTGCTCCTCCTGGCTGAGTCTTTCCATCCCTTCCGCCTGGCTCTGACCTGAATCTGCATCATTTTCCCGGGCATCTGAGCACAGATCACTTTCCCCAGAGCTGTTGCTTTGAGCTCTTGTCCTTGTTGTAACCCCAACCAGAGGCATGAGAGGCTGGTAGAGAACACTGGTGGTGTAGGAAAATCTGTTCCTGCAGCCACTTCTGACCTCCTGATCCCTGAAGGCAGCCGTGGCTACTAGCAAAGTTCTGCTCCATGCTTCAAGCCCTCATTTTAAACACGCTTCAGACCGAAAAAGCCTTCAGAAAAGAAAACCAGAACCAGCAACTTTCAATTTAATAAGACCTTTGAAAATGTGTGCAGAGTAACAAAGAAACATCCTGTTTAATCTATCATTTGATCAAATAAAGAAGACTTGGAAAAAAAGGCTGCTGTTGGACACAGAAATGCAACAATTTAAATGTCAGATTCTTGCTGTAAAGCACAGAGAAGTTACAATAGTAACCATACATTATGTTAGTAATTGTGCACCAAAATCAGTGCACATTTTTATCCTTCCCAAATTTTTCCCAAGAGCAATTGAACTATTCTTCTTTTCACTGAAATTTCAAAAATGTAGATATTTACCTGATGCACACAGCTGGAACAGACTTTAATCCCCTCTTGAAGTGGCTCAATGGTTAAAAAATAGCACCAGGATCTAGGAGACATCACACAGTTCTAAATACATAAAATACTTTACCCACTTATACTTTAATCTGGATTAGAGCATGGCCAGTCGATGCTGCAGTACAAATATTTGGCAATAGCCACAGCCAGCTGCCATGCCAGAAATGTATTAGGCAGAAGAGAATGAGGCATCTCATGCACATTCGATGTCAAAATATATCATCTGTGACTGCACATCACACCTCAGCATGGCTTTGTGTGGAAGATAAAACGCTCTGATTTACAGCATTATAGATGTTTGCTAAATGCCTTTAAATGCCTTAATTGCCGTCTTCTTTCAAAGTGGCACTTTATTATTAGCTTACAGAGTGTGCTATGTAAGGCAGATAATTTTTTCCTAATTCTTTATTGACACCTTAAAAATCTGTATTTTACTAACATTCCTTTGAATAAGAAGAGTGTCTGCTTTACCTCAGCATTCAGTGATGAACAGCCACAGTCAGCTCCTCGTTACTATGGCAATATTACATAGGAGGTACAGAAACAGACTGATGCTTTTATCTTCTCCCTTTGTACCTANCCCCCTTTATTTTTGAACAAAACAGCCACAAAGAAGGATGGTGAATCATTCAGAGAATCAAAACAAAGGTTATTTTATTAACTTTGTTGTTCTATTGACTGAGGATAAATTACAGGTCTATGAACAAGATATAAATGCCGAAGACCTTCAGATATGTTCTTGCAAACAAAGTGTTTTCCTTTTTTCATGAAAAAAAAATATTTAAGAAAAAGCCTTAGTGACCCACTGTGCTTGTTTCTCAAGGAAAGCTGAACCCCTTTGCTCTTTAGCTGTACCCAGGCAATGCTGAGAGCAAGGATCACTCACACAACTTGCTGTTTCCCCTGAAAACAACTAAACCAGGCAATGCAGACACACTTGTCTGTGTCAGCTGCAATGAAATCCCATTTTTCATGTGACACCATCCAAGAGGTAACAGAAACAGGCGCCTGCATGACTACTAACACCACCTCATCTCTATTCATTTGCTTCTAACCAGCAGCAGTGTAAGCCCTCTGCTCTAACTCCCCTCAAGATTTATAGCAAAACATCTCATTTGCATCTCTTGACTCTGCCCCTTGTGGAAGCTCTCCCTGTTTGTATCAGTCAAAGCAAACCAGATGAGGAAATGTTTCCAGCTCACGGGATGTGATGGTTTGGGAAGCAGGCACGTTAAGCAGCTCAGTCAGCTGAGCCAAGGCCACAGCTGGGGATCAGCCAGTGGTGGCACAGGATGGCTACAAGCAGTTTGCTGAGCTCCTTTTGTTCTGCTTACAATCTGTATTCATCGGCCAGAGGATAGAGACACAGCTATTGCCTTCAAATTTCTTTTCAGATTCATCAAAAAGGAAAAAAAAAAATCATGGAGCAATTTTCCCCCCAAAAAATCAGCTCTTCAAACTCAAGAAATGTATGTTTAGGATTTCTAAGATGATACACTCCCGTTGCTCATTCCGATGAGAGCACCATTTAGCAAATAACTTTCTGTAGTCCATGGTTCTACCGACACTTCAGTACTGCCCTAGACAACCCATTTTTCTTTCTCCTTTGCCCCAGTCACTAGTTTTGACAGCTACACATTCTCAATGTATGTTCCTCTGGCTTTCAGCATTTTTAAAATACTTTTTCAGTGGAGGTAGAGATTCCTGATTACCACATTTAAGCATATGGGCCACTGGTTTACTCTTTCAGAAATTTCATTAAACTCTTAGACATAACCTGCATATTCCAAATAATCCACAACTTGCAAGATTTTTATCTCACACAGCTGAGAGAAGAAATATAGCAGCACATATTCCATAAGAACTCCAGAAAAAGAAAAAAGAAGACACCCCAGCAGTAAACTGTCAATGTGACCCATAACAAGGTTACCAATAGGCATGTGAATAACATATCTTGCACAGTAAACTTTCCCAACATGCCAGGAGCCAAAAACCAGTCCAAAAGGCATTGTAAGCATCAATATGAATTCAATATTTGCTGTTTCACAGTAATTACCCCCTGCAATTTTGACAGTTTAAATTAAAGATATCATGGTGATCATTAAGAGTATCTGGGTCAGACTATTTCCCATTTTGACAGAATCTTTTTGTAGCCTCACTGGGAAAAAATAAGAAGCCATGAGATTGAATATAATAATGTTTTCCATGTACTTGTAATTTAAAGGAATCGCTTGCTGATGACATCTTGTGCATTATCCTTCAGATACAACTGCCAAGCCAAATTATTTCTACCCTAAAATGACCTGTGTGATGTCTACGCACATTTTCCTCAAAGCTAAAGAAGCGCAGTGACTACTACAAGCTGAAAAATATCCATTCTCCATAGACCACATGGTTGAATACAGTGAGCAGTACAAAATATCCTCATAACAAGTACTTAGCAGCAGGGCATCAGTGTTCCTGTTTAATGACGGCCGTGCAGTGTTTGTGTCTGTCCCACAAAGAGATTCGGGCATTGCAAACTGGTATAGGGAAGGCACGTGGGCGTGTAAGGCAGACCACTTGGTCAGAGGCTTTAAATTCACTCTCAATATCTGTTCAGCACTTCGCATGGTGGTGAAAGAAGAAATCCCAGTGACACATAGCCCCACACAACAGCCTCACAAAAACATTTATTCAACTGTTGGCTCTTCTTCTGTTTGCTTCGAAACTTTGCACTTCAGGAGTGAGGTGGAGAAGGGGAGAAAGGTTTAGCTCACTCTCAGGAGCTATATGAGGCGTTATAATAGTGGTTGCTGCAGGAGAAAAACACAGGGAGGACTGTATTATATGAGCATCTATGAAAATGGCTGGATCTCTGTTAAGAGCTTCACATACTAGGCACTAAGCAAACAAAATGCTTTCAAAGAACATAGCCATAATTACTACACGGATTGTGTTAAAACAAACAAACAAAAACGACTCACAAAAAGCCGAGAGAGAGAAGTAAAGCCACAGGTTCTTACTGAGGACTGTTCCCTGTTTCCCGGGCCCGGCTGGCGCAGGGGGAGCGGGCGATGTGGCCGCAGGGGGAGCGGCCCCGCTCGGTGCCCGTGGGCAGCCCCGGGCGGTCCGCGTGGTTCCCCGTCCCAGGGGAGCGGCACCGCCCCGCCGCGGGACACCCCCGCCCACCAGCTTTTCCCTTGACAATTGCTCTCAGGTGCTTCACGCACCGAGAGCCTTTTCCTGCAGAATTTCGTTCTTATTTGCTCGTATTTCCGTCCTTGTCCTAAATAGCCTCTGTTAGTTTTAATTTAAAGCATTTCAAGTTTGGTCGCTTAGTGCTGTTCCCACTCGGGTTTTGCTATTCCGAAAACTCCCTGGCAAAGCAAACGCTGTGATTCATTTCCCAGCCCCTCACTGCGTGACGCACCTGCCCGGCTGTTGGGACCATGCTGGCGGGGGAAACTCTGGCAGCCAAGAGAATGTTAAAAAAAAATAAATTTGGAATACCAGAATTTACTACAATTTGCTCTCTCCTGTGCTAAATAATAAGAAGGTAATAGCTTCGGTGCTAATTTATTTTTATGTTTAATTAGGAGCCTTTTTTTTTCCTTGTCATTCAAAGCTCAGCTTTTACCAGCACTCACAACTGTGATGGTGACAGGAAAGATAATGGAAGCATTACATTCCTTTTAGTCAGAGTGCTGAGAGCTGAACATCAGTTGACCCTTGCTGAACAGTTCATTTAACCAAAAAGTAAAACCAACTTGGGGTGTAGAAATCTTAGTGTTTTTATTACACCTAACACTTCCACCCAAAATGTGAGCCCTCACAATAAGAATGAGCTGATGTCACTGTCGTGCAGCTGGCAATTAAGCACCACAGCAGCCACTCACTCACCACCCTCTCCCCACCCCCCACCAGTGGAATGGGGGGGGACAATCAACAGTAGAACTTGTAGGTTGATATAAGAAGAGTTAAATAACTAAAACAAAGTAAAGTATAGTAATAATGATAACAAAACCAAACTGAACAAGTGATCCACAATGCAATTGCCCACACCCACTGACCGATGTCAGACTCCATCCCCAAACCCAGATCGACTCCCTTTCCTGGTAACTCCCCCACTTTATGTACTGGGCATGATGTTTGAGGGTATGAAAACGTCCCTTTGGCCAGTTCAGGTCACCTCTCCCAGCTACCCTCCTTCCCAGTTTTCCTATTGTGTACCTCCTCCCTGGCAGAGCATGAGAAACAAAAAAAAGTTCTTGACTTAGGATGAGCACGATTTAGCAAAATCCAAAAGCTTTCAGTGTGTTATCAACATTATTCTCATGCTGAATCAAAACACAGCGCTGTACTGAAAAGAAAATAACTCTATCTCAACCAAAACCAGGACAGTCATTATCTCAAGACAGCTGACTGCAAAACACAGACTGTGTGGTTTTGGTATCTTCAATTTTATAAAAGAATAAATACAAACCAAGAAATTTTTAAGCCATTCCAGAACTCTCAATCCCTCATTATCTGTTGCAAAGAAGGGAAAAAATTGCTTTAAAATAATGTCTTTCAAACATAACCTGTAACAGCTCTTTCAATAAAAATAAAAGGGACTAAAAGACCTCATTGCCTCACTATATATCTATGTATCTGTACACCCAACTTACTCTTATCACTGGGATCCAGCTTCTTTCTCTGGAAGTGGCTCCTAACTCATACCACATCCCTTTGCTGGCTTAGTCCTGCAGCTGGGTGAGATCCAGGAGAGGGCCCATCAGCTGCAGGCATTCATTCAGTGAGGCTCACAGAGTATTCCCCTTGCTCTCAGAAGCAGCAAGAACACCTGTGAATAACAAATTACCAGCACTACTTCCAGAGACTATTGCTGCAGGTTTTCCTCCCTGGAAAGGGAAAAGAAACATTTTCATCTTTCTCGGAGGCCAAGAGAGAAGTGAACTGCAGTAACTTTGGTTATGGTAGTGACTTGGCACTGCTTTGGGCTCCCCTCCCTGCAGCAGTGTCAGCTGGGAGCTCGCACACTGCCACACCCGGTCATTGCAAAACGGTGACTTCCAGCAGGTGCCAGAGCCAAACCTTCTCCAAAATCTCTTCCTCTCGTCACAAAACCACCAATGGGAAGAGGCTTTGATTAAGGGAGAAAACAGAATGTACCTTTACCTCACAAAAACAACCCACAAAACTAAAGGAAGAGCCCCCTCAACAGAAAGGGCAGTTGTGGTCAAGACAGACGCTACCCCACTAGTCCTCTCAGGACAACAGCCCCCGAATTGATGCACTCACCCAGCTGTGTGTCAGATCCCTTAGGCACAGCTGGGAAGGGTGTGAGATCGTGGAGATGTTTGACAACAGCTTAGGGAAAGCCCTGTTTGTCAGGGCTTTACAAGCGTTCTGGTGAGGAAGATCACAAAAGATAAAAGCTGGGCAACAGCATACTCCCCCCTCAGCTTTGAAACAAAAAACCGGTACTAATTGTGTCAATGGAGAGAGAAAGTCGAGAGCTGGGCTAGAACCCAAGAGCAAACTCAGTGATGCACAGGGCTGAGGTTGTTCAGCTAGAAAAACACAGGCTTCACCTGTGTCTGGCCTCTCAACCTTCCTCTCAGGAGCAGCAGGAAGGCAACACTATTTATTAGCTACCTTAAAAAAAAAAAGACAGAATATATGTTGCTTGGGGTTTTTTTCCACTGTAAATCATGCTGACATGTTTGGAGGAAGAAGCTATCTACCCCAAAGGAATTATTGATTATTTTAAGCATTCACAGCACCAGCTGCTCCTAACTCTCAACAGCTAAAAGGGGTTATGAGTGGGAGGCTTAGGCTGAGGCATTTTGAAGATGGCTAATATACTGTAAAAAGCAAATGTAGTGACTTCCAGGCTGCTTATTGGTTCTTATGGCAAAATAGGATCAATGCCACCTGAAACACATTCCTGAAGACACCTGATCTGTTCACCAGTACAGAACCAGAAAGGTTCTTACTTATGTCAATACTTACACTGGGGTGCAGCTCCACAGGCTGAGAACTGCGGGGAGCTGGCAGTGGCCTTACCTATCCAGGGAAAACTCTCTCACCTTGACTGAGCACAGGTGCAGCAGAAGGAAAGAAAAGATGCTGCTTCACAGCATCCCACTTGAATTTTCCTGTTATGCCAACCACAACCTCTCCTGAACACGTGTGTGAGATGGAGGAAGGCTCAGGCTGACTGGGGATCAGTGGGATAGGAAGTTTCGGTTCTCAACACTTGATAAGGCTTTTGCTCTCTCATCAAGGAAAGGAAGAGTGATTAGTTCATTATATGATGCTTACTGACACATAATTAAATAATGGATCTTAGCAGTAGCTATTCTGCACTAAGATAAATGCAATGACTTAAGGGTTTTCACCACTTTCTGAATTTCCACAGGCATTTTTGTCTCTGAAACCTGCTACTGGGCTCAACTGTCTATTATAACAGATGTTAATGAATAAATAAGCAGTTTTATTATGTTTAGCTACAATTTTTAGATACTAGAATCCAAGTTTTCTTTTAAAAAGAAAAACTACCAAGAGGTAAGCAACATGCAAAAGGAACAGAAGTTACTGCTGGTTTGTAGGAAGTAACCTCTGTGTATTCTCGTACCACTTGTAAGATTTCTGGGCATTTCAGCTGAAAGTATTCAGAACAGTAACGGCATAATTTCTCATTCAAAGAGAGCAAAAAGGTGACAATACCGAAAACAATAAATCTTGATGTTACCATTTAGTGAAGGAGACACTATTACAAGCAGACAGTAGTTATATGACTCCAGAGAGTCCAGTGGCTCTTAGCATCCAGCCCAAAATCAGGACTTCATAACCTCATTTTAGGATGAGGCCATCTCAGGCCCACTTCCAGTTACCATGTACAATGACTTACCTAACATAAAAGATCTTAGCTGCATGATCAGCTTTGTTCAAATGAATTCTTTAGGGGAAATAAATAAATAAATAAATAAAATCTACCCAGGCAATTCCCAAGTTCTCAAATTCTTCATTCTAGGAGCAGGTTTCTTCTTTTTCAGAGTTGGCAGCCCTTCAATTCCAGCCCCTCTTAGCCCCAGTTCACACAGCATTTGCTGCAGCTGTGCATTCAAATTTATTGAATTTTTTGCCACACTTCAGACTCTGAACAAAGCAGCTTTCAGCCTCACAAGTAAGCTTTAACATACTTCAACCCCTAATGAGTGAATTATTTTTCATTGCAACTGGAGATATTGATTGTCCTTAATATGAAACCAAGGAGCAGTTTAAGGAACAACGTTAAGGGTCCAGGATGCTCATTTATAAACTCACATTCCCAAAAGAGAAACAAAAGGAAAACTCAGCTAACAGCTCAAATACTATCATTTCCATCATTGTTAGAAGATGGAAAAACAACAACAAAAAGTGGGTCTGACATAAATCCAGCATATATTAAATTTGGCAGGAAATTTGCAATTGTTGAGGCAGATTTGCTTTAAGATGTTAATGAAAACTGGTAATATGACAGAACTACATGCAAACTCAGCTAAAATTATATGAAAATGCTTGTGTTTCATAGCTACCACTACAAATGACTCTACATTTGCTTAAATGAAATAGAATTAGTCTCCATAAATTTTCATGCCCCATGCTTTTGTCTCTGGCCTTTGAGCATAGCTATTTCACAATTGCCTTATATTGGGTTATTATTTTTTTTCAATGGCAGTATCTATGCATTCAATAAATAAATATTTTCTCAAACCATCTCCCCTGTAATTCCTCAGGTTTCAAGTGAAAAAAATGAAAAAAAGTGCTTGAACAAACATGGAGCAAAACGAAATGCAGCACATCGCTACATCGCGCAACTAATATACAGAAAGGTTTATCTCACACGATTTAATGGAATAGTCAGCACAGACATCATTCGGTGTAAACACCGACATCTTAGTGAAATTTATAATATCCAATTTGTGGCACTAAACTTTTACTCCACTAAGTAAATTCAACTGAACGTGTTCACACATGTTCAAACATTAATTTGCAAAATACTTACAGAATCACAGTAAACGCTTAGGTCTGACTGCTGTTCTGAGAAGCTGGATAACAACAATACAAGAGCAACAGTAGGTGGCCGAGACACTAAGCCTGATAAAGACTTACCCTTCCCTTTCCGCCCGTAATTTTTGTACACTTGGCCTCCCTCTCCCGCCCCCTCCTCGCCTCTCCCAACACACAGAGCTCTGAGGATCACCAGGCATGGCCACAGCCCGGAGCGGGGAAAGCTGCAGCGGGCTCCGGGGATGGGAGACCGGGGGACGCTGACAAAGGATGCTGCTCTGTGCTCCCTCCCTCCTTCCTTCCTATTCCGCCTCGTACATTACAAGCGGCTCGAAAGGTCGGATGTATCTGAATTACTGCCTGGGAGGGGATGAAATCGCCAAGTCCATGCACAGACCCAGCCGCTCCTCTCCCGTTCCCCGGCGCAGGGGACAGAAGGAACCCCTGCCCACGCCGCGGCCGCCCGCGCTGCCCCATCCTCCTCCCGTTGTCCCTGTCTCTCCCCGGGAGGGCTGCTCCCCGCTGGCGCGGTGGCCGGCACTGCTGCCATCTGCCCCGGCAGCGATGGGCTCGCCCCCGCCTGCTCGGTACCCTGCCTCCGCCGCATCCGCGGCTCTGCGTTCTGCCCGGAGCCGAGATGTCGGCGACTGTACCGAGGAGCAAACGTGTGAACGGCACAGGCTCTCCTCACGGTGACCAGCCCGCCATCCTTACCTTGTGGACACCGAGACAAGGGACACCGCCAGGCTGGGACAGCCCAACGCGAAGCTACCAAGGCGCAAAGGCTACCGCAACACAAGAGTCCTTTATTCAAATAAATAAAAATGAACTTTTATGTACAAATATACAAAACCATTACGCACATTTTATAAAGTAGTCAGAAATCTTTAAAAAAACCGCGAGGGTGGAGGCAGGACGCCCACAGCCGGTGCCCTCCCTCCCAGCACCCGGGCACCGGCGGGCGGAGGCCAGCGCCGCTCCTTTGTCCCTCGCCCCGGCGGCGGCGACGCCCCGAGGATCGTCCGGGCCAGGGGCTCCGCTGCCCGGCCCCCGCCGCCACCCGCCCGGGCTGCCCTGGCGCCGAAAACAGAACGCGGAACACGACATCGAGGATGGCGGCCCCCCCTCCCCCCGGTCCGACCGCTCTGGCAGCCCCCGCCGTGCCGCTCCCCGGTCCCGGCGGGGCTCAGAGGGTGCCCAAGTGCGGCAGCGTCTCCAGCCGGTCGGGGTGGTCGCGGCCGGCCGCGCTCTCCACGCCGCGCAGCCACTCGGTGCATTTCCGCACCAGCCCCTCGTCCGCCGCGGCCCCCGCCTCCTNGCCGGTCGTTGAGCAGCGAAACCTTCAGCAGAGCGCGCAGGTCGCCGCGCCGGGCCGGGGCGGCTCTGCCGGCGGGGGAGGGTGCGGGCTGCCCCCGCTGCCGCTCCAGGCTGCGGCGCTGCAGCACCCGGATGGCCTCCGGGGGCAGGC
>VWZW01000879.1:665956-707101 GCA_013397115.1 Edolisoma coerulescens | reverse complement strand
CCATGGCGAGAGGCGGACGAGCAGCCCCAGCCGCCGGCGCGGAATGAGAGCTCGCTCTGCGCCGACAGCCACCGATTTTCCCTCTCGATAACCCGTCCCCCTTCCCGCCCTTCGCCCGCCCCGGGAACACCCTTCCCTGGCGCGGGGTGGGCGGGCAGGCGGGGACGGGGGTCGTGCCGGCACTGGCCGCCCTCCCGAACGAGCCGCACTGGTCGGGCTCGATGCGGCGCTGCTCCGTCGCCTTTTCCCGGTTCTCTCCCGCCCGCCCCATAGCAGAGCTGAAGTAAAGAAGGGTATGGCGGGGCTCACGCCCCGAGGGCAAACAGACTCTAAATTCCTCCCGAAGTCCTCAAGCGTCCAAGCGTGAAAAGGCAGTATTTTAAAATCATGTTAAACTCTCCTGCCATCTTAAAAACATGAATGATACTTGGAGCTCCTTGATTACTTGAAGTATCATGAATAAGGGCAGGCAGGACAAGAGACAGAGACACAGAGACCTAGAGCCGACTCAGACTTTGTGGACAAGTGCTGCCTGGCTTAGTATGAAGAGCATAATCCAGAGAGCCTTAGTTCTAGCCTCAATGCCTTCTGTGACAGAGGTAAAGCACAGCCCCCGTTGGATTTTTTTTTTTGTTTGGTTTTGTGGGGATTTTTGTTTGGGTTTTTTTGTTTTATTTTGGGGGGTTTGTGTTTTGTTTGTTTGTGATTTGGTTTTTTGCGATGTACAAGGCAGCAATTTCCTACCTTTTCAAGTACCCTAGCCAACAACAGAGGTTTGGAGAGATTTCATGGCGCAGTGATAAGTAAGCATATATTTCTGATGGATGCAAGATTATTACCACCACTCCGAAATTTAGCCTTAGAAGTCACGGCATATCATTCCTACAGCATTTACTTCAAAGTACTCTTTTAACTAGGATACCAAAACTTTATCAGAAGATGGGTAGCATGTATGCAATCCACAGGGTCAGAGATCTTCACACGTATGCTTCCACACTATCGTAAGGGGAATTATTATACTGTGAAGATTCCCCAACTGTGAGCTCTTGGAATACTCAGACACAGTAAACAAAGACAGGATGTGAAGGCGCAAAAGATACAGACAAAACAACAGAGAGTGTGTGCTCTGTCTGCAGATGGAGGAAGTCAATCCTTAAATGTTCAGGAGAGAAAAAACAAATAGGAAGGCACATGATGTAACTATCAGACCAACGTGCATATAAAAGCATACCAGTACATGGAACTTTTGGTTCTTGAACCCATTCTCTCCTTGCGACCCAAGTGTTAACAGATGAGCGGTAACTTCATCATTTACCATAGTGGATAAATAAAATAAAAAATTTTGAATAACCAATGCCATTCTAATTAAAGACTACAGTGAAGGTGATTGTGTGGTGGGTGATGGGCAAAACCAGCTCCTCAGCAAACGAAGGCCTGGCCCTGAAGCCCTAGTGGGATGGGATCTCCCCAGGGTCAGCTGAGGTCAGCAGCAGCAACTAGGGAAGGAGCAGTCACTTCCAGGATGACGTCCATCACCGCCTATGCACATCCTACTTCATCTTCAATGCAAGCTGAAAACTAAAAGAAACTAAAAATTCACCCAAGGGTGCCCCAGGACCCAAGGGCTGTGGGCAGAGCTGGAACAGCTGTCACTACATCACACAGCACTAATGAGCCCAAGAGCCTGCTGGGGGGCCAAGACTACCTGGCCCCCTATGACGAGCAGGGAGGACGCCTCCCTGGCAATTTATTGTTGCTAACCAGTTAAAAGGTGTGGCTTAGTTGGAAGTCTAGCTGCAAAATAATGCAATCACCCTGTATGCAGCTTCCCCAAAAGTGGTTGCTATGTTTTGCAACATACACTGAGATTTAACAGGAACACACTGTACACTGTCTCTTTAGCCTGAACCCTGACTACTAAAAAGACTGGGGTTTTCCCCTTCCTGACACTGCAGATCATGTCTTTCAAAAGCCATTCCTTCTTCTGTATTTGTGGATTAACAGAAAAAAATAAAACCAAACTAAGTCAGTTTTGAACACGGGTAATTAAGCACATCCATCCTGTGCAAAAAACCCCCTCTTGCAATATAATACCAACCATCAAACATTAAAGATTTAACTTTGCTCCAGAATAACTGGATAGTTCTTAGTTGAAAAAAATTAGAAATGAGACCCTCTTACTGAAGTCAGGCAAAGTGTTAGAGCACTTCACTTCAATCTACTAGCAGCCTAAGTCAAAATGAACCGTTTGTCTAAATACTAAAAACAAAGAACCTTTAAAGTCACTTCTGCAAATCTATTAAGCAAATTTAGATATAGTCATATACATATCCCCCCTTTTTATGTTTTTGTATCTATTCAAGTGTAATGCTGAAATTTTCAGCCCTCTATAGCTGATTCCTAAATAAAAATGTATTAGGCACTTTTAAAATGATTTTATTTCAAAAGTCTCATTTATACATTAGCCGTAAGCTCTTTTAGTAAAAAGTATTTAGGTATGAAAGTTTTTTTTTTTAAAAATCATTTAAAATACAACTTTTTAATAAAATCCGACAGGTTTTAAACATACCTTTCATATTCTCATTAAGTTTTTTGCATAAGGCACATGTGTAGACATTTCAAAGGAGCAGTTAATCGCAACTTTCCAAATCTTTACAACGTTTATAAAACTCTGTCTTTGGAAAAGCATACAATGGATAATATACAAACATCAATGGTACACTGTAAATGAAATCTTTATGCATACTACCCAGACCTTAGAGACTTGCCTCCACTGGGGAATAAACTGTTACTCGATACAAAGTAGTGTTAAGACTACTCTGCATGAAGTATTTAAACGTACTTTTTTGTTAAAAAAAAAAAAAAAAGCCTGGAAGCTCCAGGGTAAACACAAATAATTCTCCAAATTTATGTTAAAAACTGTTTCTAGTAAAAATTATTTAATTTCCCAAGTGCAAAAGGCAAGTAAAATACTAAATTGCTGCTGCGTATTTCAGAAGTGGAAAAGTAGAGTTTTCTGAGCAAAATTTACAGAGGAAAGAAGTTGCCTTTTAAAGCGGACAGTGTTTCCTGGCTTTAATTTACCCTAGACAGGACGAGAAGCATTTAATCACAGCATCCCTTTAAAAAAAAAAAAAAAAGTCAGTTAAGATATTTGTTATTTTGTTTCTATACATCTAAACCATTACCTATTTACAATTATAAATATGTCAGAAACTAAAGACAGATATCAATAGTTTATCAAATAAGGGGTCTGTGTGTGAGTGCCTCTACTAAACCAGCTAAAGCCCAGGCTCCAGCCCGGTCTATACCAAGGGCCTTCCAAGCTGTTTGCATTGCAGCCCATGCTGAAATGCAGACACAGTGTTGGGAACTGCTCTGCAGCACACAGGGAGGCTGAGCAAAGGGCAGAGCCCCATTTCGCAAGGGCTGCCTGGCAAGGGCACAGCTGCGGAGCGCCCAGTCCACAGCAAGGCACAGCTGCCAGGACTCCAAGCCACATCAGAGCTGGACCATCACAGTGCAGGAAAGAAAGCATGGGCTGAAGGGTTTAAAGTGTGCACTGACAGTGCAGGATGGAGAGAGCTGGTTCAGCCTTCAGGTTTGGAAGATCTGGAGGGTTCTATTTTTTCAATCAACAATAAACTGTTTTCTGACTGTTACACTCAGATCACTCATTTTAGTCTCCTTTATTTTTCCTTTTCCCAGAAAAGTAACAACTTACTAAGGAATGAAATTTGTATTCTGTTGCTAGTCAGTTTCAAAAATGAAGAAACATACTATCATCACTCCTTAAAGTCACTTAGCTGTATGCGTTTTGGTTTTGTTGCATTTGTTGTTGTTTTCATTTGGGTCTGGTTTGGTGGGGCTTTTTGTTGCCAGGCCAACAGGAGAGCTAACATTAATTAAAGAAAAAACAAACAGAAACCAACAACCCCCACCCCAATAAACCCATGAACTAGTAAATTGTTCTGAAGAGCAAACCATGAATAGAGTTAAACCAAGGAGTGGTAATTTTTTGAAATCAAGAGAAATGCATACTTTAAACAAATGACATAGTACTGTTCTCTGGCACTTAGAATGGTTTAGATCATTGATCCCATATGAAAGGCAGCCTACACAACATATTTATGATACCACTCCACATAAGCGAATAACTCAGTAATCCCTAAAGAAATCACAGTATTACTAAAAGCAGTCTATATAAAATTCAGGTTTTTGGCTCATAAAATCTAATGGATAAATAAACCCAAAGAAATTAACTGGTGCATATAACCTAATGTTTTTCTCCTCAGAACTTAGAAGTACTGTTGGTAGGGAAGAAAAAGTCAGAGACCAGAAGCTCAACTTGCTTTGTCTACAGAGCAGATCATTTAAAAAAAAAGAAAAAAAGGAATTAACCTACTGAGACTGTCTCACGGCCACAAGAATTCAGAATACTACTTCTGACTGGGTTAGCCTGAGTTATCAGAAACAGTAAAATGACAGCTTGAAGCCTGAGTTCAGTTCTTTTATTCACTGTAATTATCAGATACTATCTTAAAAAAATCCTTCCTAGATGAAATCTGAAGCTTTACAAAAACATAGTACAGATGTTTTGGTGATGCTACAGAAAAATACCAGATGAAATGGACAGACAATACTTTGTATTCTTTTCCCCCACACTTCTACTACAAAAAACCTCATTAAATGATATGGAATTGCTTAATTCTTTGAAAAAAAAAAAACCAAACGCTTTTGGAAAGACCAAACTGCATTTTACATGAATCACAGAAAAAACACATTCTTACATTTGATTACTTGCATGTGTTTTCACAATGTGTTTGGTCTGCCATCATTCCCTTTTTGTACACGCAAGAATGAAAGAGAAGAGAGAAGCTTGCCAGAATGAAAATAAAGACAAAGCGTTGCCTTTGCCCCTCCTAAAAAGGATGGAGGAATTCAGAAATAGGAACAGAAGCTGCCACTATGTTGTTTGCTTTTAACTAGTTCCTCAGATCCTTAAGTTACCTTTAATTTTAGTACCAGAAAAGTCACTATTGCATCACTGTATTGTTAAATCATTGAAGAATTTAAACAAAACCTCGATTTATTTTCAGTGATGGAAACTAGAGAGAAATTTATTACAGAGAATTACTACACAGTGTACTTATATTTAAAGCTTATATTAAGCATGACTTTTAAGTTCAGCTATGTCATTTTCTAAAAATTAAACAAAAAGGGAGGATGTCATATTTTTCCACACATGTAAAGTACTTCTGCCCCCCCCCAGCATAAAGGTAACTAACTTTTGTTAAGATGGAAATTATTATGCAGACTCACCTTGCAAAAGGAATATAAGACAGACTATACCTGAAAAAAAGAGGAAAAAAGTATATTTGCAGAGTGTTCATGTCTCTCCTAGAACCAAATTATTTCACTTTAGCCCAGCATTAATAAAAGTATTCTATTGTAACAAAATTTTAAACAAGGTTACCTATCCAATTTAACGCTTACCAGAGAAAAGATGATGTGTTTGGACAAGAACTAAACATATTGACAAGGACTTGGTGGTTTACTTTTTCCTTGTTTGGTTGAGTTTTCTTCTTTTGTTTTTTTATTTTTTTTATGTAGTTCACAACTTCTACTGCACATGAACTTAAAAAAACCCTGACTTACTATTGCCAAATCCAAAAGGAACAGAGATTTCTGGGAAAACTCAAGATGATAGAGACAACTTTTTGCAGTTTAAAAGATAATCTAAATTACTATGCAAACATACATCTAATCACATTACTTATGTAACTAAATACAGATACATGTTGTAGTATGAATAATATTCCACAATTGTGACACTCAGACAGCTGACAATTCTATTATTTTCTGAAACTTGCTTCTCACAGGCCTCCAGGCAGTGTTCTGTTCTCATGCCCAGCCTGATCAAACCCCAGGACACTTAACAAATGTGAAGTGTCTGCTGCAAACACGCAGAGCACAGTCTGAGCTAGTGGTGTTCCCTCTATCTAGCACCACGCCCAGCAGTCCCTGTCCTGAACAAATGGTTCCTTGTCCTCAGACCCACGTTCAGTACAGACTCTGTGTATTCAGGGCAAGTTCAAACAAGAACTGTGGTCACCTTGGGTTGCCTGAGAGTTAGCACCAAGTAATTCACCCTGGGACAAGGACACCAAGCATGTATCTCTGTGGAGAAAGCAGTAACTTCCAGAACTTCTGCCAGGCTTGCAAGCATCCACCTGACTGCACTCACACACTGCCATGAGCGCACTCACGGTCATCACAGTACCTGCTGCACTAAATTCACCCTCTCACATCCACCCACTCTTTACCCAGAGCTGCTGTATATTCCCAGGGCAGGACACACCCTACGAAAATGTTTTTTAGTTTCTTTCACTTCAAAAATGAAAAATTAGTTAGAATTCAAAAAAGAGGAGATTATACTGTTACTTTTACAACACAGAAAAAGCATGACAATTTTTTTGCATATATATTCCTTTCATAAGGCTTCAGATAAGTTCACACATTGCAGAATATACTTCAAATTACCATTTTTGCAAGACGATTGAATATAGATTTTGCTGGAGTTACACAACCTAGCTGAGAAAAACAGATTGAGGCTAGCATTTGGGCACACTTATATGTGAATCATATATATATAGGTTTATAATCATGCGGGTGGAGGGGCAGGGAGAAGAAATTAAAAGGAATTTTAAGAATCTTACCAGGTCATTGCCAAGAACTGCAATATGCAGAATAACATCGCCAAACCTTTTTTGTTCCACTAAGTAAAAGCAAAGCAAATACTGCAAGTTAGTTCATTTTGCACCACACCAGTCTATACTGTAAACAATTGGCACAGTCTGTTCAATCAAAAATTGAGTTAACTGACAATGCCTACATTTCCTTGTCCTAAATGGTTATTTCTTTCCCAACAACTCTCCATTCATTTTATCCATCACTCCATTAGCATCATGTTATGAAAACCTTTTCTAGCTTTGAAAACACCTAACAACATCAGTGTTAACTCTCACTCACATCACTGTACTTCTGCAAATATGGAAGTTCATTCCAGGGACACATTTACTTCTATGAAATGTAACTACAGACAGTTTTCAACCAAGATGCTTGAAGATACTTCTGGTTTTTTTCTGTTGTCTTAACCAGCTTAATATTCTGTATCTATGGCTTCTAAAAATGACTACACACTCTCTGATATTTTCTGACATAAGTATGCATCACTGAAACAGTATTTTAACTTGCTTTTCTTAGTTTTTATTCTAGAGGTCTGCAGACTGAACCTGATGTTCTAGATTTTGCATTCTTATTTACATCACATGCAGGTGGAAGGATGCATTTGCTTTACAGCCAGCAGGCTCATCACTCCACCTAAGCTCAACCACAGCCGACAACAAAAACTACACACGTGAGCTCACCTTTCCTCCATAACTGAACTGTATCTTAAAGCTACAATACAATTAATATACTAACCAAGTTAGATTGCTTTTTAGAGGAAAAAAGTATTCTTGCTTACCCAGAATACAGCACATAGAGTAAATATTAGGCAAAGCTGGGGAGAGAAGGAGAGACAAAAAAAAAAAAAAGGCATGAATACTCAAATACACAACAAAGCAAGTACAGTAACCATTTCCATGTTTTCAATGGGCAATGAGCATTTGAAAACTGACTTATGAAACAAGCAGAGCCAAAGGCTGTTGCACAGTGACTATATGATGAACTTCACGTATAGTGGTGTTTTTCAAAGCATGGTATGAGGTATTCATGGCCAGAAGGGCTGGGACAAGTCTTGGAAGAAAGACGAGGCAGGATTTGACTTGAGGAACCAGGAGGAGTATAAGCTGGCGTGTGCACCCGTATGTGTTGGTTCTATTAAGAGGTGGGCTTAGATGATAAAGCTTTATTGAAAGGAATCAAGAAGTCTGGTAACTGCTACTCTCTTATTCCAGTACATACTATCATTTTAACCTAGTATTCATAGCACCTGTCTCTGACAAGAAAGATGTGTGCATCGCTAGGAACAACCCTTTATTAGAAACAACCATTCTCAATTAGAGTATCTGGCAAATACAGGCTATGCCTCATCTGCCAGTGCTTTTTCATCTTCTGACAGTAATGAAGAGTCTGCTAGGGAGCAGCTGCCTCAGGTACAGTGAAAAAGCTCACAGGATGCTTTGTTCAAGGTACTTTAACACTTCAGATGGAACATTACAATGATATGGTTTACTACGCCAAATAATCACACCGTTTGTGCAAGCTTAACCATCAGTTAGAACTTTTCCATTAAATCTTACCTGGCTTCCTCCATTTGTCATTACACATAGTGGAAAACAGAACAAAACTACGAATTAATTTTCACTTGAAAAAAATTTGTTGGTGTTTTATTGAAAGGAATAAAAATAACAGACTATTTTGAAATCTTACAAACATGTTTGTGACTCCTGAACTGCCTACAATTCTAGCTATGTGTTGAGATGGGGATTAGAACAGCCAAATTCATCCATTTTCAAAACTTCTAATTTTCCAGTTCTTCTCTGTTTTAGTGAAATTTCCATACTAAAAGCCTTAGCTCTCATCCAATGTTTATGTTCACCATTAGATGAAACCTTTCATTCTCTCTTTTCCCAACTTTGTTGGTAGCGTATCTGCACAGGTAGGTCTGTGATGTTTGCTCTGCTCTCTGTTCTCTTTCCATTTCCCTGATGTGTCTTGTTTTAACAGCCTTCAAAGCAAGTTATTTTCTTTGTCACCATGTCTGAGCACGGTGGATGACAGAATCATCAGAGCAAAATGATTTTTGTGCCTGCTGTTTTAAGTGTCTGGCTTAGGCTCTCAGTTTCATTGGAAAAAGCCCACAGCTGTAAAGTGTTGGAGAATTCATGCTCAGCAAATACAGATTCTAGGAGAACTGGAGATATTCTTGGACATTTTAAATTCAGGCCTACAAAACGTAACCTTCCTAGGACTTGTAACTTGGTATGAGTCGTAAATAATGATAGAACAAAAAAAAAACCACTCAAACAAACAAAACCAAACCTCTTGAACAAAGCTTGGAGTCCAAGCAATGACCAAGTGACTTCCCCAAAAGATATGGGCAAACATCAGCTTCTCAAATGAGATTATAACTTTTTTTTTATGTGGGTGTGTGAGAGGAAGAACATACAACCCCCATACGACAGCCCTCCAGAAAGAATTTATGAAGACTAAATCATTACCCACTAATCAACTAGAAAAACAAATTACATGATAGGGAGAAGAGGAAAGCCAACTACATTTCAAAAATAAAAGTTGAAACAAATCAGTAGGAACAAGAGAAAAGTATAAAACAGAGAAGGAGCAAGGGGACAAAGTTGTTTTAACTACCTAATACAGAGCTTTGGGATAGGAATTCAGATATTGGAGAGGTTTTTTTCCATCCTCCTGGAAGAAGAAATGATGGTCATGGAAGTAAAGGAGCCAGGGATGTCACAATGGAGGATCTCAAAGCTGAACATGTGGCCTCCCAGACTTTGGGGAAATAAATTAATTTTCTTCATTGCTTTGAAAGTGCTGAACCAGGGACCTTTACAGACCCAGCTGCAGCCAACAAACAACTGTCAAGCTACACTTGGTGACCACTGACTTTCCACAGTAGCTAAAAAGTCTCTCACCTTGTTCTTCAAGAAAATATTTTAGAAAATAAATTAAAAATAATTAACGTGGTATTAGCAATTACTGAGAAATATTTAGTAAAGAACATTTTACTCAAAATGATTAATTAAAAAATCATAAACAACAAAACCACACACATTCATAGAAAGGAGCTAGATGCTCTTTGTGACATACAGAGCTAAACAGCTTGACTGTCATTTCTCAGCAGAAGGAAGAGGCAGACTGAGAAATAACCTCCCTTTAGAAAAGCATCAAATTTAGCTTTGAGGCTAAAGGAAAACTTTTTAATAAAAGGAAGCAAAGATAATATATTTACCAACATCACAATCGTAGCTATTAATCGTTTTGGATCAAACATTGTTTTCAGTTGCTTCAGTGGCCCCATCAGGAAACACGTACTAATAGGAGAGAAAAAACAAAACAAACTGTAAATCACTTTCAAATAACTCTTTCTAAAAGACAGTAGGTAATTAACCAGTTTTCCAACAGATAGATGACTACAAAGGCTTTAAAAAAAGATATTTCAGTGCTTAGCAACAGAGATTCACTAGAACAGAAGGTGAAATGCTCCATGAATTTAGCCCTGGAAACAGTTTATGAGTCACCCTTGGTCACGTAATTCTTTCTAAAATATTACCATAGTAAAAAAAAGTAACAGGCAAATACAAGAACACTTATATTGGTTGAGATAAGAGAGGACAGAGAGTGTGACAAGGATATACTTAAGAAATAACAGAAGAGCATAGAAGCAAATCAGTTTTCATGAACTCTTTCATCGAATAAGAAAAAAGCCATTTCCATTAATAATCTGTTTGACGGTGCTGAATGCCATTTATAAATAAAGACAATTAAGAAAGCAGTGCAGTTACAGTTAAATTTAAATCACGTCAAGAGACACAAAATGGGAGGAGACTGAACAATGACTATAAGTAGGTCTACATGAATTTAGAGATGGGTAGGTAGTCAAAGATGTTTTGATTGTTATTTTAAAATGGCAAGCACCATAATACATAGAAAAAAAAAAAAGATGAGAAAACTCAACTGCAGAAGTAAATGAGATCACATCCCAGATTTGAGGAAAGATAATGGGAGCAAATATAGTGGTTAGAGCTTTTTACATTACCAAAACAAAACATTATGCTATAAGTATAGCAGAGAGTTATCAAGTTGAAGTCTAGTGAATTTTTTGTTGAAGCTGTTACAACAACTGACTTGCCAAAATAATGTCAAGATTACAAAGACCAACCTGCTGTAGAAAATTCTTGTTTAACAATAAATTTTTTTACCCAGGCAGAATGCAAGTAGCTACAATAAAGATTACAGGGAAGCTCTACCTCTTTTAGTCAAACTCAGCAAGCAAAAAGGCAGGAAAAAGTTCAGTAGTTTGTATTAATCCTTCGGCTTTTTTCTACTCTGTAGTTAACTTGAAGGGAGAATGAAAACCATCAGCAACACCACATGCTATACTTCTTATGCAAAGAAATGCCATCTCAACTAAGATTTCACAACCGCAGGAGTAAATCTCTGGCTTCGAATATTTGAGATGAGTCTCTTCCTTGACATTCTGCTTTGTAGAAAACACAACAATTTAATGAGAGAGTTAAAATGCCTGTAATCTTGTGGTGGTCTGAATGCTTTACTACAGAGCAGAAAGCCTAGTTTAACTCCTTTTCTAGTCATTAATTTTTATATGAAATGAAGCAGGGAAGAGTTTGATGTAGCTTCCTCCTGAAACCAATAATAAGCCTTCCAAGACAGAAGAAATACGGGAATCCACATTCCAGGCAATAAATAGAACTCAATCTTCCACATTCAAATGTTCTCCTACTAGCAACTTTGCACATGTATCTCCTTCACTTTTTTTAATCTTATGTAGACAGATCTCAAATGTCCATATTAAATGGAAAAGAAGTTTTCACAATTCAGTAGAAAAAGAAAAGTTTTAAATTCACTGCAATTCAAACTAATTTTTTCTCAGTATTTTTTCATCTTGTAAATTAATCATCTTAATAAAATTAATTCATCTTAATAAAATTAAATGAAGAAAATATTAGTTAGCTAGTGGAAGGATAGGGATTAAGAAAATACAGTGGTAAAAAGGAGTTAAGTTTAGGCCACATGAAATAGGCAGAAAAAATATAGAAAGCAAAATGCATTGTTTGTAATCTGATTGGCATTGAGAAGACTGACATCACAAGAGCTTCTCCAGAGATGAGAAGAGATTCCACAGGGAGCAGAAAGAAAGGCTGGGAAAAAATTCTAGACATCCTCCAGTTAAATAGAATAATTCTTTTAGACACACCACATTCCACAGGAGATACACTCATCATCCCTGAGAATAATCAATTAAGTATCATTGTTTTCAGGCTCATGGAAAATGATAGTAAAAACAAACTAGAGGGGACTAAACAGGCTAGTAAGAGTCGGCATTTTTGGTTTAAGTACAGACTTGCAAATGAGCCTGGAAAAGTTTAAATCTGCTTGTCAATTTGGGACTTCACTGTCATCTCTTACTGTTCTTAGGACACACATGCCTGTTGTTTGTATCTAAAAGGACTACTGAAGGAAAAAGGGCCTCTTTTTCCTTCTAATTTTTGCTGGAGTCCAGACTAAAGTTTTTCAGCATTCTCCTAAAAGAAATACTAGCCTGTAAAAACTTTCCTCTTAACTCAATTAGACTCGATTAGTACTAAGTTTCTAAAATGCTCATTTAATTTGAAGAAGTGAAAACACACTCAAAGTACCAGGTAAAAACAACACAACCAAAAAACCTCACCCCAAACCAACAACAAAGAATAAAGAGTAAGATAAGGAAGAGAAAAGCAAAGATCTAGCTTTGCCTATCTCCAGTATTAACTTTTTGTCTTATTTTAGTGTGAGATGGAATAGTTCTACAATTGAGACTCGATGTCAATATAGAAATTATTGTCTCCTAACAAATTTGTTGAAGAAAAGCAGTACACCTTCCCATTTCTCAAATGTTAATATGACATTACCTGAGTTTTAACAGATTAACAATGCTTTGACTCAAGAAATAAGCCACTTGACTAAAGTCATAGAGTCCATGAAAGTCAAGACCAGACTCCATGGGGTTTGAGTCCTATGACCATGCCTCAACTGCACTAAGATAATAAGAGAAGGAGGACAAACAGAAACTGAAAATACCTTATGGACATTAAATTCTTATGTGTCTTTCAAACTGTGAAAGGAAAGTTTTCAATTTTAGGAGGCCCCCTCCTGCAAATCTTTTAGGACTAACTGTTAAGTGGAACACTTCAAAGAATCAAACAGAGAGTTTAAAAATACACTATGAACAAATTTTAGATTCTGCCTTCAGCCTTACAGTCAAAACAAGGATTTCCTGAACGTTTCCTTTTTGAAAGAGTTTTATTGGAAACAGGATGATCTCTCCGTTAAAACAAAAAGCTCCTTCCAGTAACAAAGTATCCATACACTGGGCAGACTACCAGTTTGCTGCTGAAGCTGAGGTACTGACGTACCTGGCAGAAGGATTTAGCTGTAAAAAGTAAAAAACATTCAGCTAGCAATTTGTTATTCATACTTCAGATAGCAGTTGTGATGTGTCCACAAACAGGCGTGTAAGATAACTGATATACAACAAAACGGTAAAACAAACAAGTTTTTGTTATTAGCATTTCAATATGAAACAATGTCTTTTATACACAACATAAACAGACAACACTCTAGAGTAAAAGCAAATGGAAATGTAGATGAACAGGAGGGTACTTTTCTAATAACAATAACTAAGAAATCATACCTGGCTAGTGCAGCAATATTTCCCAGGGTGTAGAACACTGCAAAAAGTTTGATCCCCTTTGGGAGCCACAGCAATGCTGTTCCCTATAAAACACAGGTTATTGGTACGTTTTCAATCAGTTAATTCAATTTATTTAGATTTTATAGTCTATAAATACAACTTCATACTGTGAAGAGCATCATTCTGACATACATTCTGACTAGCAGAGCACACTGCTCTCAGAGTTGCAGCTGTCACTACCCGGCACACTTCTATTGCCACCTGCTGGCAAACAATGTGTTGGTTTACTGTATTTCTAGATATTTTTACAACTAGACAATGTTTGTTTACATTAATTGAATACATTTATTTGTATAAATGTTTATATTCTATTCACAACACTTTCACTTTTGTTACAATGCCCCACTGTACATCCTACACCTCTGCACACAAGATAAAATGTCATAAAGCTACACTAATATTCACCATCTCCTTTCTCATCTCATCAAACATCTGGACTTGCAGTCTACATACACACTGAGGCTGAATAGAAACATTTTAGGACTCTTACTTCCAGACATCTCTTCTTTCCACTAAACTTAAAAAAATCCAAAGCCTTCTGCTGATCACAGTTACCTATGATGATCAGGGAGAAAAGGAATCATAGCATGGTATGGACTGGAAGGGACCTTAAAGATCACCTAGGTCCAACCGCCGCTGCCATGGGCAGGGGCACCTCCCACTAGACCAGGCAGCTCAAAGCCCCATTCAGTCTGGCTTTGAACATTGCCAGGGATGGGGCATCCACAACTTCTCTGGACAACCTGTTCTACTGCCTCACAATAAAGAATTTCTTCCATATATCTAACCTAAATTTTCCTGTTTCCAATTTGTACCCGTTACTCCTTGTCCTATCACTATAGCTCCTGATGAAGAGCCCCTTCCTGGATTCCCTGTAGGCGCCCTTCAGACACTGGAAGGCTGCTAAGAGGTCTCCATGCGACCTTCTGTTCTACAGGCTGTGCAGACCCAACTTTCTCAGCCTCTCAGAGCCTAAATAGAGCCTCAACTAGAAGCAAAAGAAACTGCAATCTGCACACTGTGTCCTGAAAAAACCCTACCAAACAAAAAAGCAACTGCATTCTAGTCAACTGCAATTCCAGTGGAAATCTGTGGTGAAAAGAAAAGAAAAGAGGGAGGAAGAAAGACGGAGGGAGGGAAAAAGGGGAGGAAGGAAAAGAGGGAAGGAGGAAAAGGGGGAGGACTTCCCCCAATATTTTTTCACCTGTTTCTGGGAGTTTCCATGCAGCTGAAAAACTGCTTTCTAGTGCAAGTTACCTGTGTCAGATTTTGACGGACCCAAGCAATTAATAGATCTCAACTCTTAACTGCAGGCTGGAGACTCCTGCCAGCCCCTAAAGTTCAGGAATGAACAAATGATTTGCTGACTGCAAAACCACCAAGAGTGCAGCAGGTTTTTCAAGTGTCAACACACAACCACAGTCATCACCTATTGATTTGTTGAGTGTGACATGCTACACTTGTGGTTTCTTCAGCCTTTAAAAACCTTTTAAGCTTCCCCCCTCTTTTTTCCTTTTATTGGAGAGAATAAAAATAAAATGGGTACACACTTCTTTCCTAATACACAAGTTACAAAAATAGGGCATATTTTGTCAGTGTTCAAATCTTTTAGTAAGAAAATGTATTATGCTACAATAAAAATGCTCTCTTCTGTAGTTGGAAGAAAAATGGCCAAAATCATAATTTAGAGATCAACAGCCAATTATACATTTAATGTCCAGTTAAATAAATGCATACAAAATTTAGAATACAGGATAAAGCAAACATGGAATCACACGTAAAGTAGGAATATGCATGAGGTTCAACTGCAGAACAGTAATAAAGCACAAGGAAAAAAATAACTTTACTTACAAGAAAAGAACACAAAATGCCAGCAACAAAGCATATGGCAAACCATCTGACTCGAGTACCAAAGCTGAGTGTTGAGGCATCAAGGACCTTAACAGGAAGAGAGGAAAAAGAGGATATTACACACCCAGTTTCAAACAATCTAAAGGATATTTTTTTTCTTTACCACCAAAGTCCTAAATTTCAAACAATATCATTTTTTTAGCCAGAAATAATTATTTTACCTTGCTTAACAGTCACTTGTGTGTTAATTCTTTCATATTACAAAATTATATTATCAAACTGGAACATACAGAAACATATTTACAAACAAACAAAAAAGACAAAACCCATAAAGGTATATCCTGTCATGCAAGCAATACTGCTTTACTTTCAAACAATTGAAAATGGTCACAGTTGTACCAAATCAAAAGAATGAGTGGATGTCCTAACAATTCGCAGAGGAATTAATCTATTTGTGCAATACTGTAGGTTCCTATAGACATTACCACCTTTTCCTCTTACTAGAAAGGATCCCTTGTACATATTAATGCCAGTATCCACTGCAAACATTACAACTCCAATTACTGTTCCTTACAGGGTGAGGGTGTAGGCAGATTACCACAGCTTGTCTCATCAGACTAGGATAACTTGCTGAAAGGGAGTATTTCACTTCCTGCTTCTCCAGAGTGACTCCAGAACCTAATAGCTGAGCTACCTCACACAACTCATGACATGAGAACAGAACTAGTGTCCCTTCTATTCTGATGATGTAGCTAATGAGCCAAGCCAGCTCTGCAAGCTGTCAGAAAAGCAGCAGGGCTGATGTAAGGAAAGAGGCAGGGCCATGTATCTGGCAGAAAGGCCCCTTTCAGCAGAAGTGATTTGTTAGATACGCTCAGCTCATCTCCACCCATGCTGTAAGAACAATGCATTTCAGCTTACTCCAGGTCACAATTAAATGTACTTTCTATTCTCAACTGGCCTATTAAGTGAAGTGTTGCTTCAGCTTACATAAAATTACTTTAAAAAAACAACTTTCCTATTTGTTCAGAGATCACAGGCAAACTTGCTCTCTTGTTATCTAGTCAACAGGTATTTTAATCAAGTCTTATTAACCAAATATACATGATAGGCCTTTCCTAGCCAATGAGTATGACATTTCTCCTTATCTCTTGAGAAATTTCTCTTTCAGGCAGTCATCAATGAACCAAGGAAATTTGTTATTGCTTAGAACAATTTCACATCTGTACAAATGAAGAATCTGTATCTAGTTTAATAAAAAAGTGCCACCTGCACACACAAATAAAGGTGCTGTGATAAATTCTCAAAGGTCAGAAGATGCAGCTTACCTTGTTAGGTCCAACACTTTATCCTTATGTATGCGTTAAAGAAACAGACAAAAACAGTAACTGAACGATGGCTTAGTATTTTAAATCATATTTGATAGTCATAGTCCTGAATGCTTGCACATTTAAGAAGTGTGGGAATAGCTGGTAGGACATAGCTGAAGATACCCATTTCAATTGTGCCTTTAGTTACACCTATTCATGCAACTAATCACAAGCACACAGACACAAAAAAAAGAGTAAAAATTCTTTCCATCCACGTTCAGAAATGAAGTGTAGATAAGCCATACTATCAGTAAACCAAACACACACATTTCAGATTGCCTAGAAAACAGGGAAAGGATGAAGACAAATAATTTATTCAGGTGCATCAGGCTCATTGCTGCCACTTACTGCTCTTCTACTTCTAATCTTAACATCTGACAGTGCTTCTGAAGTGACCACCAGGACATTTCATTCTTCAAATAAATTTGAAAACAGCTTTATCTTCATTTAAATCCCTAACAATTAAGAGGTGAAAAAAAAAAACAGCACAAGAAATAAGTGAACCACACAAAGGCTTGGAGCAAAAAATGCCACAAGCCCCAAAAAGTTTGACACATTTTATGGATTTAACTCCTAAAAACTTGGATTGACAATATATGCACATGAACTACAGGAAGAAAATGAAGGCTCATCCTCCAACCATTCCCAGTGATGTCACCATTTATACTATCAAGCTGAACCTATTTAATGCAATGTTTGAAATCCCAAAACTGGGGATACAGTAATGCATTATCTTAGTCCCTGATACCTAAGGGGACTGAGGGAGACCTCACTGCAGTCTACAGCTTCCTTATGAGGGGAAGCAGAGGGGCAGACACTGTTCTCTGTGGTGACCAGAGACAGGACCTGATGGAACAGCAGCTGTTACAGGAGGTTTAGGTTGGATATTAGGAAAAGGATAAAGTTGGATAAGGTTCTTCACCCAGAGGGTGGTTGGGCACTGGAAGAGGCTCCCCAGGGCAGTGGTCACAGCACCAGCCTGGCAGAGCTCAAGAAGCATTTGGACAATGCTCTCAGGCATGTGGTGTGACTTGGGGATGGTGCTGTGTAGGGCCAGGAACTGGACCCGATGGTCTTTGTGGGTTCCTTTCAAGTCAGGATATCTACAATTTATACCTTTTGGGTTTCATGGAAGCAATGGAACTCATTACCTTTCCAAGATGCCTGTTTCAACGTTGCAGTGAAGCAAGCACCTTGCTGCAAAAGTTGAGTTACAGATACACAGCTCAGCTGCGTAAACCACAGACACCAGCTTGTGCTAAAATGCCAGGCTCACCCTAGAAGCTGAGGACCTGACACTGCACATATCCTGCCACACGTGCTGCAGGCAGTAATTTCTGTACTAGGGGCCATGAGACACCCTGAGGTAACAGCTTAGTTTCTCAGAGACTACGAACCCTTAGAAAAAATATGCCTAAGCTGCCCTTGCAACAAAAGCAGGAAATAACGTAAAGGTGATGAAGATTCTTTTTGTGTGTCTGACATAAATTATACAGCTAATCCCAGATTTCAGATAAAAAGAGTTGGCATTGCAGTCTATTATATTTGCATCAGCAAAAGCTTTTACTTCAGAGACTGAAAAAATTGCGAGGCATGTTCCACATCTGTAGTTAATGCGGAGAACTACACAGTGGTGGTGGCAGGGGAGTTCCTGTAGAACATACCCTTCCTGCTATACGGCTTATCAGCCTGTTTCTAACAAGAAAAAGAAAAATTAAACTGAAATCAACAAAAGGAAATCCTTAGGGGTTTTTTGCTAAACTTTAATGCCAAACTCCTGGGCAAGAAGCAAAGCTTTTTATTACCAGGATATTTCAAGCGAATAGTACATAAAATAAATGACCGAGACGTCCAAAAATCAAGAGGAAACCCTAAGTGGAAACTGGAATTTGGAACGGAAACTTTCTGAAATGCAAGGAACAATCTTGCAAGAGTCTGATACACAAGTTGCAAGTGTCGGTAACAGCATCATTGCTGAACAGTTTGCAATGGACACACAACAAACAATATGAATGATAATCCACAAGGCTGCTTTTGATCAAAAATATTTGTTGTGGCTCTGAACATCCACCTAGGCTCCCCCCATATATTAATGATCTTACAACAGCTTTCCATGTGAGCAAACAGAAAAACAGAACCACTTTATTTTACTATTCTAGAAGCTAACAATTACATCTTTTCTCAATGGTAAATATGCAAGTAATGGAGAAAATTCAAAGAAACACTGAGTAAAATTGCAGAATTGAGTTTCTAAGCCATAATGAAAAAAATATTTATAGAGGTATATTTTCATCTTTCCCTAACAGGTCTCCTTATATGTATTTCTATCAGCACTTGAGAGTAAAAGATAAGAAATGTAGTATAAATTTTCTTATAAAAATGTAAGAAATATCTGGTCTGTTCCTCTTTGTTGAAATCTTGTTGAGTGCTTCAAGCAGCTGTCAGCTGTCATGCAACATCCAATGTGTCACATGGACGGATTTTATATCAGTTTTGGTGTTGATAAAACTAAACAGCATAATGCTGCCCTGAAAACATCATAACATTGCTACATTTACTATTTATTATTGATCTTTTCAGTAATGAATTCCTTTAATGCTTTTTAAAAAAATATACTAAGGATAATGGATCTAATTGCAGCAAGAAACAACAGCTGAAGAGTTTAGAAAGTACAAAAAGACTTCACTGAATCATCACACAGGTGTTTCATTATAGACTTGTCTTCTACTTAGCAGGAATGACTACTGACTTCATGATAATGGTTCTGCAAAAATCAAGGGAAAGAATACAGAGATATCTACGGACATGAACCATATGATGGCTATTACACAACAATCAGATATTCCAAAGAGAGGGGCATTGTTTTCAACCAAACACATGGCTCGTCTCCAGAGAGATTATTAAAACAGCTGAAGATTTTACACAGACAATGCATAACCTCACACGTTCTTTCACAGCCCTACCTCTTACCAAGTGCTCCTCTCTGCATGGGTGCACATACTTTATTGCTCTAATACACACTTTAAAAATAGTCAGCACCACTCAGCTCTAGCTTTAGCGAATGTCACGTATGAATTTCCTCTCTAAAAACAGGGCTTGATTTCCACTGTTCTACAAACATACTGCTATCTTGAGAGAAAAAAACAGCTGAGAAACTGCCTGACTTAAATACTCGACTTTTTTTTAAGTCAAGGGGTATTTATTTATTTTAAAGATCTCTCTGGTTCATCTCAGCATGAAGCTCCTTTGCACTGCACCAAAGACACATTTATAAGTTTTCTTCTTTCGTGTACCGGATAGGCTTTAAGTATAGGCAGATTTTTCTTATTTAAAGTCTTTTCTGGCTATAACATTATCATTACATGCAACAATGAAATCATATATGGTTTAATTACTGACATTTAACAAATTAACACATTCTTAGCTCAGTACTCTCCTCAGGATATACACCTCAAATATAAAAGCATAAACTGTGTAGGCATTTTTCTACTGATTGCCACCTTAAAAGAACTATCACATGTGCCTCACATGAAATGTGCCTGGTGATGGCAGAATAATTCTCCTGGAACTGAACTGAGATTAGCAGAAATGTAAGTATTTCTTTGATAATCCTGAGGAGATCAGGTGAAGCATCACTCCAAAATGCTGGCAGCCAGTTCTAGTGTGAAAGGGCACGGATTCTACACTGCTTCCAGAATGAGTGGACACAATTTAGCTGCCTTGCTGTGGCAGAGAAGCCGAACTCATGAACCTTGAAGACCAACAGCAACTCAGTGCAAAACCAAGTGAAGCATGTCAGCAGCAAGCTGCTAGAACAAGTATTATGCCAGCTCAGGCTGTGCTGGTTCACCAAGGTTTGTTAGCCGCAGCTCAGATCCCAGCTACATTCCAGCCTCCTCCACCATGCTCCAGCACCCTCTAAGCAGCGAGCAGTATCGAGATACTCCTTGATGTGGGGCACTTTGACCTGCAGTCACATGAATTAAGAGGGAGCAGAGGGAATAAATGGTTCTTTGTAAGCATGCTCAGCTTTGCTTCAACCTAGGGATTAATTCTCAGGAATGTATGGTCTTCAAACACAGTAAAAACGAAACAAAAAAAAAAAAACCCTGACGATGAGGAAGACAGTGGGAAGGAAATAGAAAAATTAAGCCATACTTAAGGAGTAAGGGGCAAAAAGTAACTTCAGCAGAACGTAGAAACCGATCTTTGTCTAAAGAAAACCTTTGCTTCTGCAAATTTAGGGGCATAAGGGAATGGAGAAGCAATTTACACTAAATCGCAGAATCAGTCGGGTTGGAAGGGACCATAGTGTGTTATCTAGTCCAAACTCCCTGCTTAAGCACAAGAAAACCTTGTAGAAACCGAAGGATCCCAAGCCACCAACACAGTCAAAAGCTTCACACAACAGGAATTCGCCAAAACTCATTCTCCGGGCAGGGCCTGTTGCCCACAACCCTCGTTCCTGGGCGCACGCCGCAAACTTTGGTCCCTCTTTTGCCTGCCCCTCTCTGACCCGGTCGGGCAGGCAGCGGGAAGTGGGGTGTGCGTGTGGGCAGGCCGGGGACGGGGCAAGGCAGCGCGGGGAACACGGCAGCGCCCGAGCCTCGGACAGCGGGAAGGGCCTGGCGCGGGGAGGCTCCAGCGCGGCCCGACCCACGCGCGCCCCGCGCCGGGGAGGCGGAGGGAGAGCGGGCTCCCGCCGGGCCATACCTGCGCCGTCAGTCCCTGCTCCTCGTCGTCCTGCCCGGCCAGCACCCGCCGCAGCTTCTCCATGCCGGCCCTCCCTGGGCAGGGCCGCGCCGGGGGCCGGGATGGGGCGGGGCGGGGCCGCGCTCCACCGCGGGCCGCCGGCCCAACAGGGAAGTGACGCGCGCCCCGAGGCGGTGGCGGGGCCGCGCCTGCGCTTTCCCGGCCGCTCCCCAGGATCCCCGTGGGACGGCGGTGGGTCCGCCGCCCAGCCGTGTGCGCGGGTGGGACGAGGGGGTCTCGATGCAGCCCTCGCTGGAGGCAGCGGGGAGGAAGAAGGGCTTTTTCAGCCTGACCCCGGTTCATCGCCGCCCGCAGAATCGGCCTTCGCACAGCAGCGTGATTCGTATGAGCGCGGTGAACACAGAACACAGCACCGCGGGTGCGCAGGGCACCCGTAAAACCGCATTAGGACACGCTGGTGCTGGGGGACCTCATGTTCAGGTGGAATTTCCTGAGCATCAGTTTCTGCCCGTTGCCTCTGGTCCTATTGCTTGGCACCACCGAGCAGAGCCTGGCTCTTCAACTGATGCACAGGAAGTTGCACCTGGATACGAGGAAGAAGTTCTTTACTATGCAGGTGATCCAGCACTACAAGATTGTCGCGAGAGGTTGTGTAGTCTCCCTCACTGGACGTCTTCAAGAACTATCTGGATGCAATCCTATGCCGTTTGCTCTAGGATGACTCTGGAGCACAGTGTGGTTCCGAGCAGCCGGCGGTGTCCAGCTTGGCCTGGCTGTTCCACGGGCACGGTGTAGGGGGGCATCGTTTGGTCACTCACTACCAGCTGCAGGCATACTGCGAACCCCAGCGCAAACAGCCTCGGTCCTCCTTGAACTGGGGGTGCCTGAGGCGTCCAGCACCCACTTGTGAGCGAGCCAGGTGTTTTCCAGCTAGAATGGGTAGGGGTAGAGAGAATTGGCATTCGGTGTAAACACCTTTTCCAGAGACTTCCAGTGTGGCGCTGTGTGGTCTGTTAGCCTCGGCCCCTGGAGGGAGGGGTGTGGCAGAGGCCATCTCGCGGCTCCGTGTCTTACCTTAGCCTGCTCGTTCCCAGCGACACTCCATCCTCCATCCACTCTGTTCAAGCCTGGTCATTCCATGTAAGTCTTCCCTGTCCTGCTCTGTTCAGACGCTGACTCTCTGTGCCCTCTGGGGCTGTTCCTGCATGTGTGTCTCTGCTGTGTGACCAGCCATTGGACAAACACCTCAGCACTGGCCAGGGTCGTTTAGGGGGGATAATGAGGCTGGAGGCTGGGGGAAAGGGTCGAGGTGTCGAGGTGCCTGCAAAGTGACAGCAGGCAGCAGCGTGGGCTGGGGCAGGAGAGGAAGATGAGTGATAAGGGCTGTGTAACCTGCCGCTGTGTGAATGAAACTTGATAAAAACCAGGGCAGCAGAGCCCCCAGTGCGGCCCTTAGGACAGAAACCTTCCCTTCCCACCCTCCTCCCCTCCCCACACACACTTAGAAAGTTTCCCATGTGCCTTCTACCTTGGCTTTTAGGTGAAACACCTGGACACAAACTGTATCTTTCCAGCCTGATGACAGGCCACTGGCATCTCAGGAAGCTTTAGGTCAAGGCTAAAATTAATAACGGGAGAAACACTTGCAGACATGGCTGTGTGAAAGTAACCAAACAACAGCAAAATGTCACCTTAGGCACACAGCATTGCCCATACCTTGCGAGGACGTGAGCAGGGAGGACGTGTAAAGGAAAAACATAACCAGGACCTTGCAAGCAGGGGAGGAGAAATGGGAGAAAGAATGGACAGGGTATGTGAGGGTGTGTCTGAGTGTGCACAAATCACCTTTCTAAGTAGCCCCCAGAATTGTAACAAAATGATTTGTTACAAAAGTGTTTTAATTCCAAAGCATATGTGAGAGCAAAATATAAAACCAAGAAAGTTCTCTTTGGGGGTTTTTCCCCCTCCCAATTTATAGGTAGATATGGATAGATGCAGACAATTTAAATCTGAGTCTAGCCTTCTGGTCTGCATGACTTTAAGCAGGAGTGGTTGGCTGTGCCTTGGATTACTGGTGGCTTTCTGGTAGGACGGAGTACAGGCAGGTAAGCACGTGGCAGAGAGCAAGCTGAAGCTGTTCTTTTGTTTCTGTGTGAACAAGTGCACAGAGGAGGCAGAGAAGAGCCGTGCACACCCGGGCAGTGTGCAGCGTCCAGCTTGCATCCTACTGCTGTTCCTTCTTCCTGCCTGCAGCTGCCTGGGCTGTGCAGCCTGCCCGGAGCCCACAACTATTTCACTCCTGAGTGAGGCAAAGGGTGTTCTTTGTTTCCCTGCTATTTTCTTGAGCAGAAGGTTGTCATAGTCACCCCAAATATATTTTTCCTAGTTTCTCTGCTCAACAGAAATTCTTAATTCTTTGTACTATCATGGAATACCACGAGACAGTCATTACCTTGCCATGAAGAAGAGGCAGTTTGGAAGGCCCATGATGTTCAGTGTTTCTGTGCTGATGCACTTCAGCTGATAAGGCAGCAGGATCAAAAAATTACTGTTCTTTTCTAAAAAGCTCAATTCTTTTGCCAACACAAGTCAAAATAGCTGGTACAAAGTATCATTATGCCTTTAGACCACAAACCTACCACATCTGGAGGTAATTTCTGGTTTTATGGTGACAGTGTTATGGATTTGCAAGCCCCAGTTTCTCTATTCATAAGGGATGGTATGGTTTGCTTACAAGTTTCATTGATTCTTGACCTTACTGGTTTGCATGTATCTGCATCTAAATTTGAAGCTCACTAGAAAATCTGCTGAGTAATGTTGTCTTCCTGAAAAATGTGTGAATTCAGCCAACTTACTGAACTGATGCAGTTGGTGGCATACTTTTAATGTACATAGAGCTGTGTCTGTACCCTTCAGTCTTGTAGCTCTAACAGCTGTAAACATGTAAACACTTATTCCACAAAAATAAGAGTTCTGTGATTGCTCTGATCACATGTAGGGCTCTAATGACCTGTATCCCTCCCCACCTTTGCATTTTTTACCTTTGGAAACGGGATATTTGAATGAATACTGCTGAAAGGTTAAAGTCAGGGCTTATAAGGAATGTTAAACAAATGATCTTACAGAGACCTACTGGCAGCATGGTAGAAAACAGAAAATGTAGAGCTGCTTTGGGGGCCTATTCCACTTGATAAGACCCCACCTCAATCCTGCTGTATGGTGCAAACACATCACACAAAGCAGCAGCTTCTGAAGCCCTCTGAAGGGAAGGGAGCTTAACAGTGGGGAATGAATGCCCTTCATATCTTCTGAAAAGATCCTGTGCTCCTGAAAATGCAGCTATAAAAATCTTCCAACAAGTCTGCATTGCTGACAGTGACAGGTAGTGGTGATCCAAAAACAAGGAACAAGGAAGCCAAAGGTGAAAAATGTATCCCCTTTCTTATGCCTCAGTTCAGGAAACCCATCTTTCCTGATTTGTCTGACCCCTCCTGCAGATCAACCTAAGTCACAGGCCATGTGATGGCTTCATCCAGCTTTATGGTAATTGTTTCTGCTGTGACTCAAACCTTTCCAGATCCAGTCATCACTTCTCTAGTGACACAAAGTAACCTCACTCATAGGTCTCTGATGTAGAAAGCGGAGGCATACAAAAACCAGCTACCCATGAGCTATTTCCCAGTATGCTTGGCAGGCACTGGGTACTAGCCAGGTGTGTTTATGATTCATAGGAACACTGTGAGCTACTGCAAAGCTTTACAGGGAAAGGGAATAGTCTTTATTGGCTCATTGTGGCCAAAACACCACATGCAAGGAAGTGCCAAAAAGCCTTGTGAGCTCACCTCTGTGTGGCATCATGCACTCAGATCAGGTAGTACAGACGCTTGGTTAGCTGATACACTACTGGGGACCCTGCCAAATCTTTGAAGCCATTCCTGTTACTAACAATAATCCGGCTGAGAGCTGATGCTGATGTTTATCAAGTTACAGTATAAGAAACACAAAGTAATAGGTTACTGATCGCACTGCTGGCTTTGTGCTTTGCTTGCAAGTGACCCATAGCATCAACTGTGTACAAAAATACCTTGTAATTGCTGCTTTGCATGGCTTCCCCATGAACAAATACAGCAATTGTTTTAGGATTTTAAGTCATCCTAGGTGCAAGGAGATGTGGTATATCCAAATCTGTAAGACAGGAACATTTGAGAGAATCTTGCTATTCCCTTGGCACTGAAACAAGTTAAAATCTGGAGATGTTCCTGTCCTTAAACTGTGATCTCAGATCCAGTCAGATTGCAGTGACAGATCAGAGGAGATTAATATCTTGTCCTGTCAGGAGACACCTTTAAGATTTCACACTACCACATTTCCTCCTGAAAGAGGCTACTGGTATCATTTACATCGCTTGATATCACTCCAAGGAGGCATCGCTTTAGTTAATACAAACCTTAGGACAAGAAACACGATATGAAGTTATTCCCATCAGCCTATAAATCAACATCACTTAGAGCAAGTTGCAGCAATGGTTCTCCCCTGAGTAAGTTATGTACTAAATGCTTTTGAAATTATTAAACTTTTCCAAAATTTTAAGTGGCTTACTTTGTATCTTTCCATTTTTCTAACACAGTGGACCAAATACAGCCACCATGTAAGTGCTGCCGTAACTAACATTGCCTTCTCTTGCACCAAAGGCTGAGTTTGGACCAGTTATCCCCATACAAGTTTCACTTAATGAGAAAGACATGACCCAGATTTCAGACGAAATGAATAAGCGGAAAATTCCTAGCCTCGTTGCCATAGTTACTTGAAACCTGCAGTTAAAGAAGGTGGGAAGAAAGGGAAAAGGATGAAAAGCAAGAAAAAAAGAGAGCAATATCATGGTCAGGCTTAGGCCATGTGATAAACAGACATGATGATCTTGAAGAAGCAGGACCTCAGTGATGACACTCAGAGCAGGTTATCCAAAACCCTGGTATTTCTGCCTTCTGGCTGCTATTGAGTTGATTCCATGGACATTGGTTATTTTTAAGTGGTTACCACAGTGACTAAATGCAGTGCACTGGTAGGCATTACATCTGCAAAAGCAGGAAGGGATCGGGTGGGGAGAGATGGACTTCTCCACAATTAATTTAATAAAGAAATTGCCTAATTTTAAACGCCAGACTGATTGCTTTTCTGCTTTACAGAGATAGTAAAACTTGCAGCAATGTCTTGCTCAATCAGAATAAACTTTTTAGCCTTTGTGTAAGTTGGCAGCAGAAATACTCCAGCTCTGTAGAAGCAGAACTGCAGACATATTGCACCAGGCAGTGAACACTGTTCTTCCCCAAATGCAGACAGAACCAATGTATCCTATGAGACACAGGCTGAAAACCTAAGAGAGCTGGTAACTGTGCTTGTGAATATTTCCTGTATTACTGCTTTATATTCTACTGCTAATTTTAATGTCTGTCACATGACCATGAAGAAACAGACTGTATTCATTAAGGGCTTTGGACTAAGTGATAGGAACATATCACTCTAATAGTTTTTTTTTATTACTTGTCTCTATCTCATCTTTTTATTCCTGCTCTTTTTGACTGCCTTCACATTCTTGTAACTGGCATGTAAAGAAATAACCTGTGTCTGCACCTGTAGCAGTGTAATACAGATTCATGTACACTGGAAACACACAGTTGGAGTAAATGCATTTGATAGTTTGGTGCTCTACATATTAGTTGGACCATAATACAGTGTGTATCAGCATTCATGCAAGAGCCCAGGGAAAACACTGGAGTAGTTATAAGACTGGTCTGTCCTAATCTAGGACTCTATTTTCTAAGCCCTTTATTTCCATGTCAAAACCTGTCTTGGACCCAAGGAGAAAACTCTCCCTTTTTTTACTGCTTTCTCTGTCTCTAAACTTACTGAGACTTTCCCCCCGCCCCCAATTCTCTGCTATGCTCCTTGCTCAGATGACACCATTGTGCTTTGTACAGAGAACAAAAGGTAGCCCTCAGTGCTATGGAGAACTACATTTTACTAAGAATGTGTTTTCTCTGAGAGCTGGAAGGCTGTATTGGTAGCACTGTGGCCAAGAGATTTTTCTGCTGGTTTTAGAGTAGGGAACATTCACTTTAAATAGAAGTCTTAGAAGCAAAAAAAAACCCCAAACAAAACCAAAAAAAGAACCAAACAAAAAACCCCTAAAACCCAAAAAACACCATCCATACATAGCAGCATTGGCTGAAATGATTATAAAGCATGAGACAGTTATGTGAGATTGAACAAAATTCACTATCAGTACGTGTTATTACACTCATTAAAGAATCCTTGCAAGTAATTCCTTCTCTTCCGACCGCATGATTATGATTATTGCTTTCTGTCCATTAATTACCATGCTACCAAATGATTTCCACATTTGAATCATAAATCATCAAGCTTCCAGATCAAGGACACTCAGTCTTGCAATAGCAGAAGAGATTGTGAGCTACTTTGATGCCATAGTTATAATCTTAAGTCTTCCCTTAAAAAAGTGAGCCAAGACATCTCCAGCTCTAACTGGGGACAAAAGGGGAAAGATAGACCAACAGCTTAGCTGGTACTGTCTCTCCCTTCAATTCCTAAGGGTGTTGCATTCCTTACCAGCAGTGTAGCAGGACTTGCTCAGAAAGGTGAGAAATTCTTTTCTGTCTGAAGACAAGAAAGCAGACAGCAGCTGTTGCTACAGCAGTAACCGCTGCAGGGGAAAGGCCATGTGGTTCCCAGTCCTGCTGAGGTGGAACGGAAGCAGTACATACAGGACAGTGGCTGGGAGCAGAGCAGCACAGGCTTCTAGTGACAGGACATATCCTACAGATGAAAGTTGTTATTAAACCAAGCTGTGAAATTAAAACCAAGTAGGTTTTTCAAAATAATGGCAAGTACAGACAAGCCCTATAATCTTATAAATCAAATGCAAATACTGAGCTCTAACTTATAATTAATCAGTGAAACTCACATAGCCCCATTCTTTCATCCAGTGCTACCTGAGGGGAATAAGAAAAGAAAAAAAAGGAAGCCATTAGCACCAATAAGGTAATCAAACTCAAGAATACAACATCTCCACTCTTCTTTAAACTACTGTTCCCCTTTTTGGATTACCCCAAGCAGCCCCATCCCAAAACAGCCATATGCCAGCATATTTCAGTGTTTTGTGCCAGAGGGGGAAGGTGCAGACTAACCATACAATTATTTAGTGCAATAACTCCTTATAATAATATTCCAATAATCCCCTTGCTCCTAGCACCTGTAAACAAAGAAATGGTATGTAAGTGGCTTGATAAATAATGCTTTGACTGACACAGGCCACAAGCCATTTGGTGGCACTCTGCCCATATAAACTATTTTTGTCACTAGGCAGACTGACAGGCTGTGGAAATCCAGCCCAGGCTGGATTTCCCATCCCAAACAGGGCCCTGTCCCTTCAAGAATCAGGAAACATGCTTTGCTGCTACCCCTTCCCCTTTTTTAAGTCTGTATGGGTTGCAGGAAGAATCACTGGTTTAAAATCTAATCAAAGCAAGTTAGAGCCCACTTTCAACCTGCAATTCACCCTTGCTCTAGGTCTAGCATGAATTTGAGCCTTGTCACAGTAAATGGATAAGGGGAAGAAAGTAGGAGAAAGGTAGAAAGAAATACGTAAGAAAGTATCATGCAGCTACCAGGAAAATGAGAGAAGAAACTCTTGCAAATGGTATTCTCTGGGTAGAGAAGCAAAGACAATCAGGAGCTAATGAACAGTGGATCAAAGCACGTGAGAGTAGAATACAGCCCATAATGCAAGCTTCACCCAAAAGGAGCGTAATACATTTCACACCTATGAAGCTCAAACTCAGTTGTAGCTTATTTTTCTCTCCAGAATATAACAAACTATAAGGTGCCAAGATAATCAGCTGTCCTTATCTGCTTGTGCCTCACTACGCCTTTGTACAGAAGTCTAACAATGCTTCTATTCCAGGAGATAGGGAGAGAGGGGGAGTGACTACTTTTGTGACAAGACAGCAGTACTGAAGGGGCAGCTTTATGCAGTAACTTTTCTAAAGCAAGAAGCAGCAGTCAGTACCAGCTTTAGCCATCCAGCAGAGATGCTCTATTAGCCTTGTTCGTGTATGCCCATCAAAAAATGTTGCCATCACAGTAGAATTAGAAGATGGTCAACTAAGACCTGCTCTAATTGCTAGAAGACAACATGTAATATTGACTGAGTTGCGTAATAAGAGCTCTGAATTCAACCCTGCCTATTACAGCAGGACTGCTCAGTCTAAGTACCCACACACTCTTTTTCTTACTAGAGGGAAGAAGTTTTAGGTATTAGGATCCAGAGGACACTTATCTAAATTCCGTACATACCATTTATTTTTTCAGCCTGTTTTTGCTTCATGCTGTTACAGTAAGAAAGTGACACTTCATATTAAATTTTCACTTTTGGGTCTGTTATCACAGTATGAAAAACAAAACTTTTCCAAGTGTTCAAGAGTTTTATTGCCATTTGGAACATGTTTATTGTTCAAAAACACTGCATTGAAAAAAAAAAATCTGTAACATACATTCTCACATTCTTTGTCAATTTTATCTTTACAGCAATGTAACTTTCAGGCAGATCATGCAGGAAAACCACTCTCACAATGAAGTCAAAAACTACTGAAAGGCACTTTATGTCTTTCAGATCTTAGACTCCAAACAAGTTTAGTTTTTGCCTGTGTAAGAATTACATACATCTAGAATAACTCAAACAGTAGGAAAAAAATAGAATCCACTTAGAACTTCTTAAAGAACAGTATCGAACTTTGTTGCCTTCCTTCATTCAGTGCTATGCTTTTGTTTTTCCAAGCCTTCTTTAAATAGTGTGCGACATAAAAATGGATGTTAATGAAGTCTCTTTACTGAGACAAGGCATGCAGTGAGGGAAGAAGGACGGCTGCTCACTTCCAGGCTGCCTATCTACACATTTGTTCTTGTAGATCAGCAAGCCACTGCTTAAGTTAAAAAAAAAAAAAAAGAGATAGAATAGGAATGAATGCACTCAAGTTAAATGGCTTTTAAGAATATGTTAATACATAAACAATAATACCACCTACAGTTCTGTTTACTGACCTCTGTTCATGTTGATTTTAAAATTGGTTTTGTCAAACCATCATGGGCCACTTTTGTAGACTGTTAGATAAAAACGTTGGTTTTCAAATATTGCTTGTTATTTGGGTGGCTAACTTTTAATAAAAAACGTGGTTATTAAAGATCAGTAAGGCAGCAAGACTTTAAATGTAATGGTTTACATTGCTGAATAGTACTTTTTAAAAGGCAAGATAAAAAAATTATTAGAAGAATTCTTGGTGGGGTCATATTCATAATAGGTGTTTCATCCCCACTGTAATTGTCACAGCAACTGTAGATGGCATGTCTTCTGGGTTGTAATTCAGGATGAATACATTCCCTGGCTTATTTCAAGTTATATATTTAGTTGTGTTTCTCCAGCCTGCCAAAAGAAAAACAGCTTTTGTAAGAGTTAATACTGAACTACAATTGCTATTAAAAAACTCTAAACTTACATTAGAACTTATGAATGAAGGACATTGGTCAGTGATTTATGCAGAGACAAGTCCAGTTGCAGTTTTGCAGAGTCTCATTTTTTAATTTATAGTTCAGTAGGTTTCATCCTCCTATAGCTCCACACTAATTTCTTGGAGCAGAAGAGAGAAAAGCCATAATCCTGACTCACCAGGATTGCTTGGGGCAGTGTCTGAACTACTTGCTACACAATGAGGGTGTGAGACTGATTCAGTCTGTTCCCCAGGCGCACTCAGTTGGCTCTACCTCGTGTATAGAACGGTCAGCTCTGACAGGTTTTGTGGGACTCCTCTTTCACACATACAGCTCCTTCACAGTTTTATGGCTGTTTCCATCTCAGCACTTAGTTACCAAGATGGACACATGCAGACTAACCAACAAAATACACAATACAACCCCAAAAATAGCCAGCAGCTGCTGAAGACCCTGTCTACACTCACTGATGACCGTAAGACCTTCCTGCCTTTTCTATGTGCAGACCTCAGAGGGTGCAAAGGAGGTGCAAGGTAAAAAGTTCTGCCGACTGACAACAAGCTTGTTAACAGGTTTGCAAAAGGTAATGAAGTTAAAACATGTTCAGAAACCATACAGAGCTTTGCACCACAGCTAAAAATCACTAACAGAGTATTCCAGGAGCCATCAGTTTATGACTTCCCCATTTTAAAATGGGACTTGCCTGTATTTGATCAGTCGTCCTCCTTGAATAAGTTGTGCAACTTCATTAGTGAAGTGGCATGCAAAAAGAAGCCAGTTCCTTGGCTGCACTTTGTAGGCAAATCTCATGAAAGCCAAGGAGTAACAACATAGTGCTGCAAAAGATGACAGATATTGTTAAGAGATTGTAAATATCTGCATTTTGTTGAATCATAATTTTCCTACTAGTAAAATATAATGTCAGGTAGAACATTTGTCACTGCTTATGAGTTTTCCAACAGCCCTATAAATATGTCCAGTTTGAGGATCCAATGCAAGAAAACACAAAACAGTGCTCATTTCTGCTACACAAGAAAAATCTACATGGCTGCAGCCTTCCATAAGAATTCATTTCGCTCATACACTATCCTGTGATGCAACTGAAGTCTTTTTAGTTTATTATCTAAAATATCTCAGCCAAAGCATAAGAGTTTATTCCAATGAGACATGGTGTGTCCTATACAATTATTCTGACAATTTCGAAGACAAAGTATTTTTAAAGACACTAATTACTTAAATACAGTTCTTTCTGGGAACATTTTAAAATGGACTTTAAGATCAGGAGTTTTCGATGCCCAGGAAATCACGAACATTCAGAAACATGAAGCTTTGTTACCTGCTTTCCAGAAAGATGAGAAACTATTTTGATCTACTCTCCTACCATAATTTAATTTAAATACAAGAAATGACAACCCAAGAATTCACTAGTTTTGTAAAGTTCTGACAGGCTTAAAGAAAAAAAAAATTAGTAAATTAATTGTTCAAGGAAAACAGCCTTTTTAAAAGTACAAATACTCTTTTTTCATCTCCCAGGTTCTGTACACACACCAAACTATATATACCTGCAAAAATTTAAAAAGGTGTCTCAACATTGCTGAGCTGGGTAGCTGCCACCGAAACACTACCTGCAAAACAGTTTTGCTGTACTGGAGACTGTTTAAACTAGTCTTCTGTCTCAAGGAAGCTGATTCAGGGACTGAATTACTCTAAACAGAGCCTAATGATGATGAGGCTATAAAACTCCTTTAGCCAAAGGTATTTTGCTTGTGGGAAGAAGAATTACTCAGAATGAAGTTATTAAGTGAATTAAGGAAGAGCCATAATGCCAATGTTAAGCTAATAAATTAAAGCTAACAGATTTCTAATCCTAGGCAAGAATTTGAACATAGAGACAGATATCTAGGCAAAAACTATACATGCTCCAAAGAAAAGTGGAAAAATATTGTTTATGCATTTAAAAATAATTTCTTATTAAGAGTCACAATAGTGTCTCATAGACAACTACTTTGCAAGGAGTTAGTCTTCTTTGCTGTGTCTTGCACCCTGCTGACAACGCATTACCATTTCTTCCCTTTGTCATTGTTGATAAATATTTAAATCTCACACTAACCACAAAGCATCATTGTTCTTTATACAAAGAATAAAACTGAGTTAAGAGATACATCTTGAACAAGTGTGTGCAATAGTGCAAGATAACAAGAGTTATACTTCAGGAGACAGTCTGGTCTTGAAAACTGCTAAGGCTCAAGACCTGCCTCACTCTCCCCTCCCAAATTAGTGGAAAGCTTTCCAAAAAAGAGCCCTGCAGTTTTTCAGTACCTGAATTTAAGTAGCCTCTGAAGTTACGTAACAAGATATTTGGTATCTACATCTGCTTTGATCACAAGTTTGCAGACAACTAATAGTATATCACTGCTTAAAAGACAGAAACTGTGTTCTGGAGTCAGTTTACTAAAAAGAAGTTTGTCTCAGGTCTTACCAAATGTCATTCGGCCACTAACAATTTCTGGCGATTTCTTCATGTCATTAAAAGCAGCAATAGGAAGACCCCAGTTGGCAACTGGCCCCCAAAAGTGCTGTGAAGAGGGAAAACAAAAATAAAGTTAAGCAGAAACAAAGCTCTCCCGCAGTATTCTTATAGTTTTTTCTTAGCCACACAAAACTAGAGGATGGGGTTATGGGTAAAATTCCAAGAAAAGACAGAGACTATTTTTAATGTAAGAGAGAAAAACTAAACCTTTCTTTTAGTGGGATCTACTCTTCAGAAGGAAAGGAAAAGGAACCTACTCTGGATCTTCTTTCAGACTGGAGAGGAACTACTGTAAAGCCATTGAAATAGAATTTTATGCAATTATAGCTCAGCAGTCATTAAGCATCTGATTTGCATTGTCATATAGTAACTTCAGATTTACAGTTCACTTCTGTGCAGAGAATTAGCATTTCTCTCTTTCAAATACGACTCCTCAAAAATATAATGAAAATGTAAGGACTTGATGAAGTGAAGAATTGTTTTCGTGTTATGCTGAGGATGAAGAAATGCTCAGCAAGCATCTTCTTGTGAGTGCTTACACCCTCTCTTTGAAAGAGCAGGGCCAGCAAGCAAAGCTTGCTGTTACCCTGAGCTTCATCTGCAATTGCTGAAACAACTTAGAAACTTACTTAAAACCCAGTGATTCACTGAACGTCAGAGGAGAGCAGTTAGCAACGGTGTGTAAACAAATAGAAAAAACAGAGACAAGAAGTGGAAAGAATCAAGTCAGAAAAACTGAATGGAGTTTATTTTGGTGGGTATTACATAAAAGACTAAAGTGACAAAAATTGTATCATAAGTTCAATTTTCATTACTATTATAAGCAACAAGGCTTCACCAGAATCCTTTGCATAGAACATGCACACAGTATTTGCATCAGCTTCTTCTAAAAAGAAACTCATTCTCAAAAGTAAATTGGCCAGATATGACAAAAGAGATGCACCTTGCAAGAAAAAGCTTTGCAGATACCAACTATATCCATTCTTCTGACACTTTCTGTAACTATAATGTGTTTAATGATTTGGAATTCTCAGGGGTATTTAAATTTCTTGCAATTTGAATTCTAAGATACTCTTGCCAGTCTTGCTTGTAACACTACAGTCAGACTAAAAGCCATATTTCATTCTTGCGGTTGCAATACAAGAAACTTAACTAAAAAAAAAAATAGAAAAAAGTGAGTTTAAGTCACACAGTGTTTTGATAGTTCAACTTTAGTACAATATGCAAAACAATACAGTATTTCTGCAAATTCAGATTTATAGCAACAGCATTCTGAAGAACAGAATAAAAGCATTTCTTTGCTGTATTCCTACTGATAGAAAAATTGACATGTGTAATGGTTAAAGCCTCTCAAGCACATCAGAGGTAACATGGCATATCTGAGGAGAGTTGCATGACTATGTGATATTCACACTGTACCTCTGTGTATCTACAATACCACTTAAACAGAAGATATGTAGCAACAGAACAAGAACATTCACAGAAATTGAATTCAGCAGGACACAAGATGTTGATTTAGAGGTTTTAATGAAACCATTTAAATACTTTTAAAGGACAATGAGAGGACCAGGAACAACTAGTCACAACCACAACTATTTGCACAGTGAGAATGCAAGACACCTTGTGTAAGCATCACCACACCAAAGCAAATTTAGGTGGAGAGACACTACCTGTACTTGGGGATGATTTTAGTCATTTCATGGGTCTCATTTGAACAACTGTAGTTTATGAAAAATAAACTTGGTTTTTTTTGAATGTATGAAATATTTACAGCTTTTAAGAATCTGAGTGATGACTTCTGTTTTGCAAAGTAAATTCAATCAACTTGGCATTTTTACTTAATCAACTGCCATTAGAACATAATGAAATAATACACTATAGATTATGGACCACACAAATTCAAGCTGTGTAAGCTGAAGAATCATCAGTTCACAAAAGTACTGCAGCAGTAGCTTTTCTCTGCTGTCAAGGAGTTTTATTTGGAACCTTCTCACTTGAGATGGCTATCAGGCTTTAAGTGCCTCCAGGCAGGCAGCCCTTTGAAGTCTCCACACACAACAATTTAACTACACCTATACAGTTTGTCTTTTGTCTAGGTAGAAGAGCAAATCTTCCATAACATTATGATCCACAGTACAACAGGCAAAAATACCCACTTCCAGTTTCAGGGGCAAACAGAAAGGCTTCAGGACAGAAGAGTGTGGTGTGAGTTATTTTGTACATTTATTGTCTGGCTTAAAGGCCATTAAAGATAAGACAGGTAGTTTGGTTATATACCAGTATTGCTGTTGTGTAGAAGAATGGGTTTCAAACTGCTCTGATCTCTTAGCAAAAAGTATGGAAAAAATGAAGCCACTTTAAGACATTCTGAAGGAGCTAACATTTGGTCACCTTAACCTCAGACTTGCAATTAAATATTCCTCCTGCATCACTCCTGGAGGTTTGCAGTACGCTTTTCAGGTGCAAACAAAGTCATAACAGTACTAAGGGAAAAAGACAGCAAGTTACTGAAGCCAGGAAGAATATGAAACCAGAAATCCCCTCCCTTTTCTTACCGTACTGTTCAAGTGCACCATCATTGTTTTCCATTCAAAAAGCACATGAAAGAAAAAGAAAAACCACGTTAGCTTTTTTCATAATTACATAGACAGAAGTGTACCATAAATAGAAGACAGGCAGAAGTCAGGAAGCTGTCATGGCATTAACTTTGATTTATGTATTAGTGTTAAAAAAAAATCCCATTTCCCACAAGAGCTGTCACTGTGACAAGTGTTTGCTGCTGTCTTTTTCCCAGCCACATAAAATCCCACTATGGCCAGTGGAAGACATTCAACCCTTCAGAGCATCCAAGATCCCACCCCAACTAGTTTAAAAGATGCCAAAAGACATCTAGCTTTGTCATGACAAAGCTAAACAGCTAAAATTCTTCAGTGAAAGCTTTGAAGTCGCTTGGAATTCTCCATATACCTCTGTAAGTAGGTCAAACCAAAGACTGCAAGATATCTTCCTGTCACTAAGTTTGGGTCAGCTGTGGCTGTACCAAACATGAGCTATAACACATTCTCAGTGATATATGCAATTACACTTCAGTCATGTATGGGGTTCATTTAAGTGATCATCTAGGTACCAGTTTATGTAATAACATAATGATCTGTGCATGAAAGCTAGACTACAGCATACATGTAAGATTGTTTGTTACTAAGCTTTTGTTTCAGTGTTTTTTAAACACTTCTTTCTAACAAAGATACTGATAAGACTTAGTTCTGAATTATGACTTACAAGAAGGCATTTCTTAGGAGAAATAGGTAGGCTAATAGAAAGCCTAGCACTGCTCCGAGTTACAGAACACTTTGTAGCTATCACTTCCCTCACACTGATTTCCACGTTCTTAGATCACCGTTTTATAAATAGCTATGGCAAGGGAACAGTCAAGTCTACTTAGGAAATCACACAGGATATGCACTTCAGTGAGTCTTTGCAACAAGCCACAGTTGGTTCAAGGTGCTTTGTTAGGATGCCCTTGACTAGTCTAACAACTTGTTTTTTGTTTTCTTTTTAACTGATCAGCAGCAATAGTTGACCAAAGTTCACAAGACAAGTGTACACTTAAATTTTTTCATAAAACCCTAACTAATCAAGTTCAGATGTGTCTCCTGGCACCATGTTTTCGTGTCAACAAAAGTCAGCCTTAATTTTTAAAGTGTAAGCTGTTTCCAGGGAAGAGAAAGCCTAAAATAGAATCAAACTCATACTACTTTGTTAAAGTAGGCAGCTCTGGCTAAGGTCTTACAAGGTTGTCCTTACAATCACATGGGAGTGGAACAGTTATTATACTTCTAGAAGAGGGCAAATCAAGGGCATATAGACTCTTCCATGAAACAGGCATCCAGCCCCAGAGCTCTGCAGCCAAGAGAGTTGCAACAAACATACCATATCCAATAGTGAGGATATTGCACCATGTGCGTGCATCTTTTTCTGAAGTGACACCATTACAAATTAGTAGTTTCCAAGAACTACATTCAGTCCCTAAACAAAGAAAACATTGTACTAGTGTTTTCAGAACTGTGGACAACAATTGTTGGATTTACTCACTCAGCTTCCAAGTGTCAGCCTTCTGTTTAAATGTCTAGACATCACAAGAGGAACCCAGGGCTGTTCAATACCTTGTATCAGTACTAAGTTCATTCCAAAAAAGCTATAGTGGGAAAGATTTAGTTTTCTAAAATTTCTGCATGTATTTTCCTCATTCTGGCAATAAGAATAGTAATAGGCCAGAGACCATTCTGCAAATATAGGTGAACTGTCACTATTTGTTTTCCCCATACTGCCATCCCCTAAGAGGAAAGGGCACTACCCTTCTGCAAAAGGGCAGATTGTTCAGTTCTCAGAGCACGCAAGACAAGCAGGTGCTGTGTCCTTCAGTTTCCAGCACAGATCACAGAGGACTTTTTATTTTAAAGTTCTTATATCCTCACGTTTAAAGATTTACTAAAGAGAACTGAAGATCAGCTAATTCTAGTTCTATTACTGATGCTAACTCCTCTGAAGTTTGTTTCAATTAGAAGAAAGTTCCTAGACAGATCACATCAATTTAAGTGCTCAGGCTTTCCAGGGAATGAACTATCTCTATTTCAAAGCCCTCTGTATTAAGAGGGTCGCTACATTTGCATTACTGCTGAGTCATCAGGAAGAGACATTTCAGAAGTGCCCCAGCAGACTGCAATCTCCATGCTTATTTTTCTATTACCAGGAAATTTTTGGATTCCTTGGAATTCATTATGTGACAAAAACAATTTAGGCTTCTACCACAAGAAAATGACAGCTTGTCTAGAATGATGTCTTCTCTCTTAAAGAGGAGGAAAGCTGTTTATTGGATGTTTTTCAGAAGATGTTTTAAATCAATAGGATAGGAAGTAAGAGGATGCAGCTGCCTACTATTAGTGGCTTAGATAATATGACTTTAGTGACAGCTGTCATTTTTAGAATCTTGAGAAAAAAATCAACATCACAGGTTCACAATACATAGAGCTACCAGGCTTTAATATGCTAATCAGCTAGTTTTAAATTAACATTACTGCTGCATTTTACAAGAAGCAGGAAAAGTCTACCTACAGCTCATGTTGTTGCTATGCTCATTTTGAAGCATTCAGACACAGTTAGGGTAAATTTGTATTTATATGATTTACAGTCATTCGGATCCCTATAAATCACCACTAGAGAAAAGCCAGATGTGAAACTGGCAGAACAATTAATTTTTAATGACAGTTTTAAAAGCAGTTTCTCCTGTTTCTTTGTGCAAGATCCAAAAGCTAACCCATGACGTAATGAAATTCTAATGCCAGATATATCCACCTGAGCAAAGCAGCATTCATTCATTACGCTTGCTTTCATGTTTGCAGGTTATGAAGCTGAAATTGAAGCTACTTATTCCAATAGATGTCTGCAAGCTTTGATTGCCCCAAGCCATAATAATAGAGCACTTAATCCACCACTTCGGGTAATTTCAGTTATTCTATTGAGGGTCAAGTAATCTAAAGCCTGACACTGGTATCCCAAACAATATCTTAATTCATTAATTCCGACACAAGTTTCACATTTATAAAGCCTTGATTCCCTGCAGTGATTAGATGCTGGTTTTTAGAACAGACACCATAGTCTCAGAGACTTAAGGACACTTTCTCTATGAACAAAGAAAGAATGGACTTTTTTCAGGATAGAGTCCGGTAGTCTGGGGAAGATATCAACCTACAGGAAGAAATGCAAAAAGATCATTCTCCCTTCCTGCTATGGAGAAGACAGACAAGCCTGTTATTGACAGCTATTTAAATTTTAAACTCAACATAAAGCCAATAACTTAGACACCTCCTACTAAGCAAGAAACAATGCTGAAAGGCCAGATCAGATGGAGCAACTGACTTTAGCCCTCCATGACACACCCAGTAACTCAAGTACAAATTAAGCAGGTATCTCTGTATATAGCAAGGCAAAACACATTCCATCCACAATGGTAGAAACCTGTGGAATGCTCTTTTTATTGCAACACAGTCATATATACAGCTTGTGTGAACACTAGATGAAATTCATCTTACAGGTTTTTTTTTTGAAAAACCTTCTCAGTCTTGGGTGAGGAAAGAGATACTTCCAGTAACTGTGGTGGCATTAAGAAGCAGCTGTTATCTCATCTGGAAGTTAGTTCTTCTAATCATGAAGCAGATTACTGTGTTAATGGCCATTTACATGCTTCACATGAATCCTGTAACAATTAACTAAATGTTAACACTATTATGCATCTATCAAGCTTACATGACATCCTCAAGACTTTCAAAAGGAATCACAGAAGCCTGCTCTGGACTTCTTGTTTTGCTTCAAGGTTGTTCTCTTCCTTCTTGTTTTTTTTTCCCACTGTTTCTGTGGATCTTGATTTTGTGAATGCCAAACGAACCCTCCGCTTAGAATCATAGAATGGTTTGGGTTGGAAAAAATCTTAAATATCATCGAGTTCCAATCCTTCTGTCATGGGCAGGGACACCTTCCACTTAACCAGGTTGCTCAAAGCCCCATCCAGCCTGGGTCTGAACACTTCCAGGGATTGGGGTCCATAACGTCTTTGGGCAAACTTTCCAGTGCCTCACTATCCTCATAGTAAAGCATTTCTTCCTAATATCTAACTTAAGTCTGTCCTCCTGAAGTTTAAGGCTGTACTGAGCCTTTATTTTATAATCCCTCATCCATGCAGGTTTACACCATCTCCTGATACTTTAACCAAGACTACGTTTCTCAGATAAAGAGATGTCCTCCTACATGCCTGCTCAACATCAAACACCAGTTGCAATAGATGTAGGTAAAATAACAAGCAACAGCTATAGTGAAAGGTTGCTCAACCACCTTTATTAGAAGGGACCATTTTTATTTGTTTAGTTTTGTCAAACAGCCTGTCAGCCAGAGAAACTTCAGCCTGCCTACTCGAGACTGCTCCTGCACAGTGGTTCAATCAGATTTAAGTATGCCAAAACTGTTCTTTAAGGCAGTCTTGTAGTTTCAGTCCAGAGTGCCATATGCCTTACCACAGCACGCAGGACAAAGCTTGACACAAGCACTGAGCTGTCTGGGAGGTGACTCAAGCCACATTCCACGACAGTGGGGCTCTAACAAGCCTCTGAAAAGAGGTACCTACTTACACATACTCAGAAACTCAAATAACCGATCTTCAGACTGCATCGGTGATCAAGCTCGCTGCTGCCCATAGCAGAGCAAAGCTCTTTCTGTCCTTGTGGCAGGCAGCGGTCAGACCGTCCTGGTCCCGGGCTCCTGTGCCCGCTGCCACCTCTGTGCCGCAGCGAGCCCCTGCCCGCGGCGGGGCGGCACTCGCGGCTGTCACAGCCGGGACGGGAAGGTCACGGAGGGGCGCAGCTGCCGCGGCAGCTTCAAAGCGCGCCGCGTCACTTCAAGGTCAAGGCCGGTTCGCCCGGGCCGGGGCGGGACAATGACAGCCCCGACCGCCCCCGCGGGCCGAGGTGACGACAGGCGAGACAAAGGGAGCGACGAGACCACGACACCTCCGGGCCGGCTCCTCGCTTCCTTCTCCCCCCGCCCAGCCGCCGGCGAGGGCGAGCTCGCCAGGG
>VWZW01000879.1:397790-665763 GCA_013397115.1 Edolisoma coerulescens | reverse complement strand
GAGGAGAGGGGGAAAGCGTCGCAAAGCGCGGCGAGGAGGGGTCGCCGTGGGCCGAGCCGCCGGCATTCCTCCGCAGCCCGCGGGGCAGCGTCGCGCGGCGGCTCCCCGAGCCGCGATTGGCTGCGGGGCGGCGGCAGGTGGCTTCCCATTGGGCGCGCCGCCCCTCGCGGCGTGTGGCTCCGCCCCCAGCGGCGCGAGGGGGGCGTGAGGGGGGAATGGGGCTGCGGGAGGGGCCCGCTTACACGGTGACGGTGGCAGAGCTCCGGAACGGACTGAGCGGGGAGGTCATCGAGTCTCCCTGTCTGGAAACATTCCATACCCAGCTGGCCGCGTCCCTGTGTCACCTGCTCTGGTGACCCTGCCTTGGCAGGGGAGCTGGACTACATGATCTCCAGAGGTCCCTTCCAACCCCAGCTATCCTGTGATTCTGTGATAATTACTTCAGTAATTTTAATTGGAATGGTCTAAGACCCCATCTCTCACCAGCACTTTCTATTTCATACCTGAGTGAAGGTTACTTACGTAGAAGGGAAGATAAACTCTAACCTTGCTAATACTATCTCTAGAAAATTTGGGCCGTACAAATTCTTTTATCTTTGCTCAGTGCAGTGGAGATAGTGAAAATGGATGTTTATCTCCCCTGCTTTCCCAAGACTTGCAGCCTCAGTTTTTACAGTCCAGAGCTGGGCTGAGAGTGCAGCCTGGGGCACAGCTACGCTCTGCAAGAAGCCCTGGACACTGCTTTGTTTCCTTCTGTTTCCCTCTTCCCTGCAGGATCTCCGGTTAAAAAAACCCCAAAAACCAAAAAACTAAAAAAAACCCCCAAAACTCCCCCAACTCTCTACCCCCCAAAAACCCACAAAAAACCACAAAACACACACACCAAACACAACCCCTTCAAAAACTGTACAAAAAAGCCCCAACAAAAAAACTCTTCACCCTTCTCCCCCCACATTGCTTGCTTGAGAGAGTGGCAGGTTTGAGGAAAAGCATTGGGTGACCTCTTCTTTTTCTATATATATTCAGCATATGATCTGATGCCCCGCTTTGCTGTGTGAGTGGAAGAATTTTAATCCCCTTGGTGTATTGCATTTGAAAACCCAAAGTGTTGCCCAGTGTATTTCTGTGGACTACTTAGACTCCTATTTAAAAGCAGCAATGTGAATCTAAATGAGGTCTAAAGAATCATTTATTCCAGTTGATTCGACGTGTACTGACACAAGGAAGGTCTGTGGAAATCAGTTCTGTATGTTCAAACAAAATTCTCATGTGGTGGGATTCCACATATCCTAGATGGCCAGGCTAGGTCATTAATACTGCTACCGTTATAGAACTAATTTTTAGCTTTACATAGTAAGACTAAAAATGTAATCTTATTCTCCTTTACTGAAAATTTGTAATTTTTTATTTTCTTAATTCCATGTAGAGAGCAAAAAAATAATCTGTCTGCATTGAGAGGCATTGTTCTTTAGTATTTCTTCCTGGAATAAACAAGTTCTTTTAGCCTCTTCTCACATGCTGTGCCTATTACATTTTTTAACCTTTTGCCTACTCCATTTGTGTTTGCAGCTTTCTTAAGGCATAGCCAAGGGTCACCATGTCTCTGTCAAAGCCTTACCAGCAGTGCAGTACTCTTCTCCAATTTTGAGAGTGTCTCACTGGTTTTTTTTTAAAGTAGTTAATGGAAAAATCATAATTAACCTGAAACGTGTCCAGAAGAAAGCAGTCCCACATGACAGGCTCTACCAGTTACACAACGAAACCAGCTAGCAAGGATTTGAAGTTTGCTTTTGTTCTATATGTATTTATAGTGCTTTTATTTGCATACTGGTTTTTAGGCTTTTTGTAAGGATATCAAAAAATATACAAAAGATCCCCTTGATGTATCATATTCATAGCTTTTCTTTTACCCCTTTTAACCTGTTCAATAGAAAAATGAGTTGCTCTTGACAAGTCCATGTTAGGTGTACTTTTGAGCATGTTGTTCCCTGAGTGAACATTAACTGGTAGTTTAGTAAATTATTGTAGCAGGTTTTTCTTCATGGTGTTTTTTGGTTTGGTTTGGTTTTTAACATCAGAATTAGGCCATTTGACTTATAATTTGCTGAGTTTTTGTGAACCCGTTCTCTTCAGACATGTGCTCTTCTCCAGTGCAGGACTGCTCTATCCTTCCTTGATCTGGAGGAAAATCACTGATCATCTCAAATTGATGATGTCACATTGCTTCTGTGAGGGCCTGGTGGACTTCAGAGCAAGTTTCATTAGGTTTTGCCACACTTTTTTTTTCTAAAATGTATTCCACCTGTTTTTTTCCTAGTCTGAACTATGCTTCTTTCTATTTTTTTGACGCTAAAGTCGTACCTGTTTTGGGTTATTATTACCACACTTCTGCTTTTATCTCCCATGGACTCTTTCTGCATTATTTAATGATGCAACTTCCTTTGTCTTATTTTAATTTCTAATGCTTTTATCAAACTCCTTTAATTGCCTTTTATGTCCCGTGATAGTTGAAACTGATTTCATAGCTCAACCTTTCTGATTCTGTTGTCTGCAAGCTGGCACCATTTCTTTATTTGCATCTACTCATATGTCCTTTTGGCTATTTACTCATTCCCTTTTGATTTTTAGGTCACTATGTGCTTGTGAATAAGACAAGCCACATATGTCAAAGGATGGCTCCTGTGGTTTTTTTTAATCAGAACAGGTAATTGTAGCTGGTTTGGTTTTCAAACAGACAGGTCCCCTGCAAACTTTTATCCCTTAGATTATCTTCACAAATACCCTGCCTGCCACTTCCTGGAATTTCTTCCTGACGTTCTCATTGCTTTCTTTTGTTTCTCGTTAGCCTTGTACTTCTGACCTTTGCAAGGAGTTACTTCTGAAGTTTATTAGGCTGTCCAGGTAGTCTTCTTATTTTCCCTCAACCTTTGGCCAGGTCACTACATCTTTAACTCGCTTACTGACTTTTGTTACTGTCAGTCATTAAGCTACAACTTTTCCTCCCTGGATTTGAAAGCTGGTGTGCCTGAATTCCCTTCCGGGTTTTTAGCTGATGGACTCCATGGCTGTCCAGCCATTACTCTACATGGGATACTCTAAAAACAGAAGCTTTCTGTAGACAGCGGTTCTGCAGCTCATCATCCCTTGCTGCCAGCACACGTCTGCGCTCTCCTGAACTGCTGCCTGCGGCTGGGCGGACAGAGAGAGCATTCCTGGCTCCTCCATTGTTGGCTCCACAAGTCTTCAGTGTTAGTGCACCCAGGGCTGGTGGTTTTGCCCACAAGGATGCATACATAAGGTAGCTAGGGCTGGATGAGCTTTAATAATATTTGGTAGTATCTTAAATTTTGCCCTCTGTGAGGAGGTGAGCTGCTGGATGATTGGTCTGTTTAGCAAATGAATACTGTGTCTCCCTCAGAAGAGAGTCTCCATATCCCATTCCCCATTTCTGGGTGTGAGGGTGGCAGGGGCAATCCTCCTAGCTGCAGAAGACATGTGGCTCTTCCTGTTCTCCTCATCCCAGAACTGCATCTCAGGAATTAGCACTTCTTGACCTCAGTGGATGCAGATCCAGCTGCTGAGTAAAGCAGCCTGCAGTATTTCTCCTTTTCAGGCATCTCCTGTCTTCCCATTGATGTGCCTTTGCAGGTACATGCATGGTGGCATGTGGGAAAGAGGAGTGTTCTACCTGCCTGGCAATAGTGGACATTGCAGAGCAATCTACTAATGCTATGCAGTAGTTAAGCTTGACAATAGAATCAGCCCTGAAGGATGTATCTGATACAATTCTTAACAAATATTTTCAGGGGACAGCAGTGATGCCCTTTCCCATCTGTGAAAAGAATTGCAAAAAGCCATTATTTGGAATGTTGCTTGACAGACTAGGGAACAATGATTAAACAAGTTTTTTAAAAAACTGTGACTTCAGGACTGAAGGAGTTAATATTTCCCTGCTGTGGTAGCTGTAAAGTTGCAGAAAAATATGAAGAAAAGATGCATTGCTTGGACAGTCTTCCTAGACCTTGTAATGAAATATCTGTTCATTAAAATGGACAGAAGTCACGTGGTAGGTAGACAAGATTTCCTAGAGCCACTGACTATGACATTTAATCAGCTGCAATCTCAAACTGAGCCAAGTGAGACCACAGCTTGATGTGACACTTGCATTTCTCTTTGCATCTTTGATTAGGGATACATTATCACTACATGCTGGCATGATGCTTGAGCAGTTCCATTTCATGTGGAGCACACAGCAGTAACTGAGTAGATTGAACACCTGAGAATGCCAAGAAGGGAGTCTGTGTTACAGATACAATGAATAACATCTGTAAAATGCATGCTCAATGCTAGTAGAAGTATGGCTTTAGTATTAGTCTAAAGAAAACTGAAATAAATGCTTATCAACTAAATAACTGAGGAAGAAGCTATACCTCATTTTAAAAAAGACTTATTGAAATTCAGAAATACTTAGTGCTGAAAAATCCACCTACAGCTTCTAGAGGGAACAGTTCTCACTATGACTGACTGTGGAGCACACTATTGCACAAAATCAGCATATATCATTAGAGAGATCCACAGTTTCTGTGTAAAACCTGATCAAGTAGGATAAATTAGTACATTATGGAGCTAGAGGCATTCCATTGTCTGCAGTTCCAGTAGGATCTTGAATAGGACCAAACAGCAAAATAAAACATGTATTTCCAGCTGAGACCCTGCAAATAAAACAATGGTGTAATTACAAAACCACCAGAAAAAGACCCTCCTCTCTGAATGGCCAAAAGAACACTATGATGTAGGCATTGCAATGGACAGAGTCAAGAAGTGAAAAGTAGAAAAGGTGCAGAACGGGTCTGGAAAAAAAATTTTGATTGCCAAGACATAAATATTGGCAAATTAGCAGCTATCGTGGTTAACAATGATTGTAGGCAAGCCAAACAACAGCTGGGCAGCAGGAACTAAAATAAGGGTGCTACCTGTAACAACGAAAAATGAAAGTATTTTGTCAGCATAGAAGACAAGCATTGCAGGCAGTTGTTGCAATTATCACTGCTTTCCCCTGCCTTACATGCAAAAAGGCCTGTCTGCCGTGATTAGATTACAGTTGGGTGGGGCTGAATACTTGAAGCTTTTATTAGCATAATTATTCCTGTTATTATAAACTCTGTAGGTAGAAACCGAACAAGCTCTAGGCTCTGGTCTATATCCTGTGTGCACAGAAAACAGCTACCCCTGTGCTGTGAAAAGCTGACATGTCCAAAATTGTACAGACAAGGGGAGGCAGAGTACAGCAGCTGGCAGAGAGGCAGCTGCGTTTGTAGTGAAGCTGTTCATTTTCTTGGTGCCTGAGACGCAGTCCGGAGGGCTGGAGGCCACTGCTCAAGGGTGGGGCAGCTCCCCACTGCTGGGCTGACTGCCAGCATCAAACCTTGTGTGAGGGGTGGGAAAAACCCCAAACCAACCGGAAGCAAACCAAAAAGACCCCGAAACAGCGTCTTCCCCTGCTTAAATTTACTGTACAACTATTCTTAAGGGCAAGTTTTCTCCCGGGAATTTTTTTCCTAGAAGTCAAGCAACTGTAGATGAAGGAAGCACCCTTCATGAGTACAGCTGGAGGATGGGGCCTTTATGTGATTTATGCTTTGAGTCCTTCAATTAATCACACATGGTAAAAGAGACAAACAAAATTGAAGCTGAAATTGCTTAAGCCAACTTCCTGCTGAAATATGTGTAGCGGTGATGGCTATATTGATGTGTGTTTTACTATCATGAAGACTGATATTAAGTGTTTTAAAGTAATTTTCTGGGCTGAAGTTCATCTTGCAGTTTACTCATATATAATATTGCTTCAAATTAGATAATTTTATATTATATTTTTAAACATAAAGCTATATTGCTAGGGTTATTTAGAAGAAATCAGGTTTTAAACATGGGGAAAAAAATCTAATTAATGGGTTTATTCACAAGTTATTTATACTTGCAGTTGGTAATGTGGATACAGGTACTGGGGTACATGGGTATATTGATTACTATTCAATAAATGGACCTTTAAAACTGTCTTTGTTTTTTAACTTATAAAATTCTCTTTTCTTAAGGAAAGAAGTTGTCATTTTTAATAGTCATGTGCCCATTTTCCTGTGAGAAGAAGCACCAAACTGCTGTTTCTAGTACCACACTACTGCATTACTGGTATCCCCGAAGCAATAGTGGAGGATTATCTTGTATTTAGGAAGGAAGAGATGAGGGCTGCTTGTTCAGTCAGATGCACTCTGTACTTTATACTGCTAAATCAGGTCAGCTGGGGTAAGAGAGCCTTTTCTTGTAAAACTGCCTTGAAAATTCACCTCCTTCACTCAGCTGAGGAAACTTCTGTTGGAGTTAAATGACATATAATCACTTCATTGCTGTAATATGTCCAGAGGAGCAGAATGGGAAGGCTGGTGATGCCTGCACTGCAGGCTGTACCTCCTAGCAGGTGTCAAACCGGGCTGCAAAGCAGAGTTGGTTTCCTCATCCTGGAAAACCTGCCTTGGGGATAAATCCAAAAGGATTTTAAAAAAAAACAATGTAGAAATAACCTTCTGTTCTATTCTTAAAATCTACTTCCAGTTTCTGAGGAAGGACTATCAATAATGTGACATGAACTTCTCAAGTAAGGTTGTGAGGAGATTTGCTTTCTCCAGTACTGCCTAGCAAAGTGTGTGCTGAAACACTTGTGCTTCATGAAGAACCTTAGACACTGATTTTCTCCCAAGCTTTGTATGTCCTTCGTAAAGTGCTTTAGCCAATACAAACATCCCACTGATTATAAGGAAAAGGGTAAAGTCAGGGTTCTGACTGATGGCAGAAACTGAGGTGTCAAAGCTCAGAGACACTGGTAAATAATGACAATCATTTTAGTTATGTAATCTTTTCCTCAGGACTCATGGGTCTTTATTGAGCTGTATAGATTTACTAGAACATGATAAAAATATAGGTTTCTGGCATGGTTTGCTACTAATAAATTCACTTACCATATGCTCTTTCCTGGTACCTTTGCTCTCCTCCCTAAGGGAGGCTGATGGATGGCCATGAGCAGGGGATCATTCCTGATAGAAAAGTACAATTCTGTGGCTTTCTCCTCTTTCAGCCCTTCTCCAGTTAAAGAACAACCACTTAAACTACTGCCACTGGAAAACCTGGAACATAAACATTGGTAGACTTATTCTGGGGGAAAAAAACCCCGGTAGATTATCACATTTGAGACAGAAACGCCTGATTACACCAGGGCTCACTTCAGTCTGATTACAGTGTCCTAGTTAGTGTTAAACTTTGGGTCAGTTTTTGTCTCGATGGACTGAGATTTCTCTCGCTCACTGGAGAAATGTGTGAGCAAGATGGTATCTAAGATGTCCCTGACTTACCAGAGGAAGCCAAAGGTCTATGAATTGGTGATGCATATCCAGATAGGGACCCTGAAATCACCTTTGGCCTATTTCTTTAACTAAAAGAAAAGGGGGAAATTTCAGTAGGCTACAGTGTATAAACAAATCACGGGCATACGTGATGAGTAACTTGAAGGTAAACATGCCAAAGTCCTTTCCAAAGCTACTGGGATCAAAGTGAAATAAACAATAGGTCATAGTGGACTTCTACAAAGTCATTCAGGACTCTACACAGAGTCATTTAGGTTTGCAAAAGGCCTAACAGACAAAAAAAAAAAGGTAGATATTGAAGTGTGTATACTTTTGAAAGACTGAATGCATTTTACTCATGTATCCAAATGTGCATGTGCCAAATTGAGTTGGGTGCTTACAGACAACCTCCAAACTATGTACAGGGGGATCTTTTCTTATTAGAAAGATTTGAAATGTTTTGTCCCACAGATGTCTGAGCTAATCTTTTTATGGGTATTGATCTTTCCAATAAACATTAATATTAGCTGGTGATGCTACAGCTTCAGTTCACAAGGACTATCTTGTTTTTTACAAGAGAGATATCTTGTTTCTCACACCAAGCGCCTTATAAATTAAATGCTATATCCAAAAGCTGCTGATCCTTGGCACCTGGGCTGGACAGTAGTGTCTGCCCTGCACACAGAGGGAGGGTTAGCCTTTGCTAACAGTGGAAGCCAAACCTTTCACACAGGGCAGGAAGCTCAACAAAACCCAACCAAGAAGATATGTGGAGTAGATCTATGCCCTTACTGTGACCCCCCCCTCTGTGACTTTGGTGCTGCTTTCTTGCTCAGATTGTTCCTCTTGAAGGCTGTGCAGCAGTACATGTTTATAACCTGCTGAAAGCAGTTTCTTCTTTTCTCTGAAAGCTCAAGAGGAGGCAGTGGGACCATCTCTGCATCATGTGGAAGGAAACCCTGGGATCTCAGTACTTGCTAAGGGTGCTGCAGCTCAGAGCAGGGAACCCCATCAGCTCCTTCCTTAGGCTGGTGGTGGTCAGACCCACACAGCCACCTCCTGGGAGCATGATGCAAGCTTCCAGCAGTGTAGGCTTATTTAATGCTCTTTGGACTAAAAGAGGGACTGTCACTTTGCAGGAGGGTGCCCTGATGGGGGTTGCTATGCAGCACTTCCACACTGAGTGGCTGCTCTACACAAATTTCTGCCACATCATTCCTCAAAGAGGCTGCTACAGCAGTGTTTGTCACAGAGCTGGAAAGAGTCTCATTAGATGTAATCCTTAGTGTTTAGGTTCACGTAAAATAGTTCTTCTGGGAATTGCTAATATTCACCATCTTGAAGCTGAGGAGAGGAGTGGGGTACTGTTTTCCCTTGAGAAGCACCTTCTTTAACAGTTGCTATGCATTATTAGGAACAGCATTTACACTTGTTATTTGATAATTTATTTCCCTTCTTCCTTCCTTCATTTTTTACCTTTTTTTTTTTTTTAATATCCAGGTTGCTGTGATGAGAATTTTGCAGCTTCTATCTCTCTCTCTCAGTGTACATCTCATAGATGTTCAAAAGCTGCATAAAGCCAGTCAGTTCACAAGTTGCCACTCAGCTCCAGGCCTTCGTAATGTAAAAATGCAAGATTTTGTGGTCTAATTTTCACTCTTTTAAAAGCTTAAGTATAATTGAAGATCTTATTTGAGATTAAAGCCTTATTTATCTATTTGTTCTCAAAGGTTTCACTCATTTTTGACATCTATTTCTTTAAGGCCTTCCTGTGGTTCATAAGATTAGTGCGCTATTAATGCTATAGTAATTTATTTGGATTTTAAGGCAGTGAGTTTTTTGCTATATTTGGGGAATACCATTTGCCTGGTCTTGTTACAGGTTTTAACCATATTGCACCAACTATGTGGAACAGGTTGTTCTAAATTAACGTTGTAGGTAGTCATAAACATTACAAAATTTCAGAGTGATATTCTGTATTGTCAAAAGACAGCAAATGTTCTCCACATGTACCATAGTAAAGATACAGATTTAAACAGAGAAAGTTGATTGTTCCAGTTGTTTGTGGCTTAAAAATCTTTCAGTTAATCTTTGGAGTTCATCCATCAGTCCTGGTCTGCTCATTCAGTGCCAACTGCTTGTAGTAGGGTGATATGAATGCATGTCATATTTGAGGCCCAAAGAGACCATCACAACATTTAAAATCAGTTTCCAGATTACTGCAGGCTATTGAATTAATCCACTTGCTTCTGCCCTAACCTTTTGTCTGCTAAGGGATACTACTAAAAGTCATTCAAAGGGAATGACAAACCCCTTTTCTCTTTTGATGTTTTATTCAAATGAGTAACAGCCTCACTTTTGAAACTACAGTTACCTTATTTCCATTCTGCAGCTGCATGAATTTTGCACTTAGAAATTTGCCTGGTTTTGTGCTCTGGTCTGTCTCTCTCTGCTTCTAGAATGTGATTTTTCTCCCTGTGAAGACTCTTGTAGACAATAATCAAGTCACCTCTCAGCCATCTCCAAGCTAAGATGAACAGATCAGGGTCTTGAATAACCTCCATGGCAGGCATTTTGGTCTTTTTTTTTTTTTTTTTCCCTGCATCTGAACTCTGGACGGTTTAAATATATTAAAGTTGTATTAGTTGGTGCCATTTTAAAAATGACACCTGAGGCCTGAATGGTGGGGTTTGCATGAGATTTTCTTACCTTTGACATACCTAATCTCTTCTTCTACTTTCCTTAGAAGCCAGGGATGAAGCTTCCAGTTACAATGGTGAGGTTTTTCTTGTGATTCTTACAGATTGATTTTTAAGAGAATCAAGTGCTTGTTGATGATACGACTGAGAAGACTGGCATTTAAGCATAGGATATGGCAAATTGCAATGGATCTTCCCCAGTTAGGCATTCTATTTAATGAACCATAATCTGGAAGAAAGCTTCTGTGACTAAGGGAGTCGCTCAGCCTGTCTTAGGCTGAGGTTTTAGGTGTTGACTGCATCACAATGAGGGTATTTTTGACTTGAATGGCTATTAAACAGTAGAAGAATATACCGAGTTTAAAGGTCATTGAACAATGATTTCTGCATGTGTTGGTGGACATAATAGTTTACAACACACCCTGGTTCAAAGACAAACACTGTATTTTTCCTAACAGACCATATGATGGTAGAAGAACATGAAGTCACTTGGGAGACTTCTTGAAACTGGGAATTGTGCAAGTTGCATGCATGTTGTATACCTGACATGAGCTTCTCACAAAGCTGCTGTTATTCCTGGGCACTGGAGAGTAGTAGCAATTTGCATCTGAATTGCAGAATGAGTAATCCTCACCTTTGCTTAGCTGAACAAGCACTTTTTTTGGCTGGGCCAATGGCATGCATACATCTCAGCTGTGCATTCCACTTCATTCCCACCCATCAACACATCAAGGAGCACGTTGTTCATTCCTGGACAAAATCTGTAGCTGTGTGTATTAGTCCACAGACCCAGCAGAAAGACTGCAGCCCTGTAGCTGATGTGCAGTGCTACTCAAGAGTGTAACTGATGGCAGCACACTGGTGGTTCAGACCAGATAGCAAAAGTCAGCACTGCCAAGAGTTTCTAACAGCTGATGGGTCACTCATGTAACTGCTCTGAAGTGAAGGGCAGGTTGTTTCTGTGTTTAAGCTCCATTGTAACAGCTGATCTTCCTAAAGGGTAAATTGTTTTAGTACCAACAGGTGAAATAAAGAAATGGATGAGTAGAGCAAGTAACTGATTATAACTGAATTTACAATGGAGACAAGAGCCTGGACAATAATGTGACAATTAGAAAGTCTGGGTAAATGCACTGGAAATCACTGAGTCTTCCTTTGCATGCCTTAGCAAGGAGACTACCATTAAAATTGAAGCTGCAAAATTCTAAAGTAGGGAAAGTGTTCTGCTTTACAGCTGCAGCTATTTTTACCAGTGACCACAGACCCTGAAGGACAGGAGGAATCCATTAGGCAGGAGCGTGCCAAGCCAAAACAATGCACAGGCTTACCACAGGTGATGAGTCACCAGCCTCTTAATAAACTAATTTCCTTGACAAAAAATGGAATTGATCTCAGGCCAGCTTTGGTTGTTTAGAAAACAAAAGAGCTCCTGTCCATCCAGATGAATGGACAGATAATCCTTTCTTCCACCTTGTCTCCAGACAGTTGGAGTGTGGCATCTTTAACAGTCAATGCACTGAAGTTATCTATGAGTAACCTGAAAAGCTGGACATAGCCTAAAATCCTTGTCTTCAGCTCTTCTTCACAGCTTTTAATGCAAAATCTTTGCTTCTTGTGATCTTCAGACATTAGCTGTTGTTACTGCCTCTTGTTTGCCTTGCTGTAGTGCCCGAGGTGCTGAGCCACCAGTTGCGCTGCCCTTGAACGTGATGCTATTCAGGCATATAACAGGACTTTCTGAGCCTCAGGACAGTGCTCATGGTACATTGTTTTGAGACATGGAAAGAGGGCGAAGCAAACTGGGATGGGATAAAGGAGGGGAAAGATACAAGAAAGAAATGAATGTTTACTAAAGAGCAAAATTACAAGTCGGAGGGGAGTTGCTGGCAACTGGTTTGGGTTTTTTAAAATTTTAAACAAATGTGTACCTCTCCATTCAGGGGGAAAAAAGCATGGTTACTTTCTCATTAAGTGCAGAGGTTTACGATAGTTGCCAGTGCAGATTTCCTAAAAGGACTGTGTCTTGATCAGGCACTTAGTTATATTCTGGAAAGCCTTTCTCTCAGACATCTCATTTATTCATTTTCTAGCATGGGAGGGCAAAACTTGCATCTGCCTGCCCAGGGCCTGGCATGACCAATGGCTTCCTAACCACGTCCTCTGAAAAGTTAGTGTATGTCCATCAATGGCTGAACTTGGCTCATTCCTGATCATGGTCATATTACAAAAGGAATTAGAAGAGGGAATGGAAGAGAAAACCTGGATTGGTTTTGGGTTGGTTTTTTTTCTCTTCAGTTTTCCTGTTTGGATGTTCTTGTATATGATTATGGCTCTCCAGAGAAGCCTCCTTTTTTAACCACTGGGCCTATAAAGATAGGTGCGCTGGACTCATTGGTCTGCCTACCAGAAGAGGCTATAAAAACCACAAGATGGACCTGTGGGACAGAAATGTGGTAAGAGAAAGGTGGAATAGCTCATTGTAGGTGCTGGGGTGTAGAGGAAGAGGATGGGAAGGGACAGGCATGTCCCAGTGATGAAGGACCATGAGGACTAAAGGAGCAGGAAGTTTCTTTCATGAATAGAGAAAAGGACAGAAGTGGGAGTAGGACAGGAGCAGCTGGCAGGAGAAAAGAGGCATGAGACTGCCTACAGTCAGAGTAGGAATCCTATGAATAACATTCATGAAGTCCAAGTTTGCTCTGTTATGCTTGCTTGGACCTAAATCACATGCTGTTTCTCCATATCTGGTACCACATGCTGTTCCTGCAAGGAACCTGAGCCAGACTCACCACCTTTGTGATGCAGCCAGGTCTGATGACAATCCAGACGTGAACACCAGTGTAACTATGTGCAGGCTCAGATGTGGTAATGCCAGGGAAGCAGAACCAACCCCTCAAAGTAGGAGGGGTTGATTTTGCTTTTGTGGTCACTAGTAAGTCCAGCAAGCAGAAAAGGCTATGCAGGCTGCTTGCCAGAAACCAGCAGTTTCCAGAAGAAGGGTATCTTGGAAGATCTCAAGGGGGCAAGGGAAATTCATGCTGAGGCAGCTTGTGTGAAAGCACTCATCTGTCTGGCACTGAAATCCTAAATTTGTCTAGTGGGTGAACTGTCTGACTGATGGGCGTTAAAGGCTTACTTGTTGCTTCCCAAAGCAGAGGTTTGCGTATTCAGGCTGCACAGAGATAACAGTTCCAGGTATAATTTGAATAGGTAACTGTGTGCTTTTACTGTGACCAACATATGGCATTCAAACATGGCCAGTGCTTGGGGACTGGAAAGGAATTATGAAAAAACAAGCAGGATCCTTTTTGTTTTTCTTTTCTTTTTATTTCTTTATAAAGAAAGGAAAGGATGGGCATGCCAAACCAAAATGTCAGAATACAGACAAAGGTGGGCACTGAGGCTTCTCCTTGGGGGCCATCCAAAGTAAACTCTTGCCTTGGTACGGTACAGCTCCCCATCCCTCCTGCCAGGCGGAACCCAGCATGCAGCCAGCCCTTCAGCACAATCACAGCTCTTTGAAGTTAAGTTTGCACAGTTTCACAATACCGTCAGCCCACGTCATGGTGGAGCAGCAGCAGCTGAGGCCAGCAACATTAGCAGCAGCAACATGGGATACAGTGCACAGAAAAAAGGGAGCAAAGAGCTTGTTTGCAAACAATTGTAGGTAACAATATAGAAAGTCCAAAGATCATCATTCTGCTATAAAAATATTACACTTCATAAAACCATGTACTATAAAAAAAATCTATTCAGAAACGCTGGTAAACATAACAAATATCTGTACACTGGTTGCCCTTTTCATACAGGAAACATAAAAAGCGTGAGCCTCAGAAATCATCATTTTGTAAACATGAATATGGAGCCTGTAAACAAAGTGCTAGATCATGGTTCATATTTAGTCAAATTAATTTAATACTACCCAAGTAAGTCCCTTACACACATCATCACCTAATGGCCAGGCTTCACTACTGCGACAGGAAAGAGGACTTGACTCCAAGCTCTCCCACTAGAGTCACTGAAGGTGCATATGAGTTAAGGAATTAACACAAGAGTGAAGGCAGCAAGATTTGGCTGTGAGTAGCAAATCAGAAACAATCTTTTAGCAACTGGTTTTCATTTTCTGGACTTCAAATGTGTATTTCCAGTCTCTCCTTTCAAAATTTGCCTTTATCAAAGAGGGCATGCATTTTCCTCGTTTTCCTTTCAGGCTACAGCCAGCATCTCTGAAAAATATGTCCATAACATCCATTTAGGAGACCTAATGGAGCACAAGTTGACTCTGTAACTATGTATACCAAAGCAAGAAGCAGTGGTTGAACAGTTCAACACTGAACATAATTTTTAACAGAATAAGGGATGACAAAAAGGGCCAAATCCTTAATTTTAGACTCTGAACTTCAGGCTGCAAAATATTTTCACGTGCATGCCTTGTGATGACATGCATGATCAGATGCTGGCTGACATACATGTGTTGTCACCTACTTGTACCTGGAAATGCAAGGTCTAGGTTCACAAAAATCTATGAAGAGAGTTTAGATAAAATTTGGCTCTAAGAATTACTGTAACTTTACTTACTCCATAACATTTTTGTTCTGCACAGGCTTCAATCCACCCTTCACCTGAATACTACGAGTTTTACTTCTGTACACACTGAGAACCTCACTTTCAACTTCACTTCATCCTCTGAGTTTAAATTCTCATGTTTTTGCTAACTTGTAGAATAGGAGAGGGTGCACAATTGCTGCATGTGTCTGCTGTGGACAGACATGGAGGGAGGAGTGTGGGACTCTGTTCACACAGGAACACAGGAGGTACCAGAAGCAGCTTAGCTGCAGTGTTTTCAGGCAACACGAGATTTCAGGATCAGGGTCAGCTAGGAGGTAAGAATATACACTTCTAAAGGAAAATGATGGAAAAGAAAAATCGGCTTGTACCTTTTATTACTTTTTTAAAATGAACTATACTAAAGCATCTTATTAACATTATTTTAGGCCTTTTTATTTTAATGTAAGGAATATCTGAAGGGTTGTTCTGCTTGCCTGTCTTTTAGGATTCAGATATGTAAACCTGGAGCTCGCGTGGCTCTTGCTTAAAAGCGTCATCTCTGGATGTTCAACAAGAGAACTTTGCTTCTAAATATTTGCTTTGGCATTTCTGATACACACATCCTAAGAGAGAGCTTCAAAACACCGACCTCAAAATAATTTTCCAGTGAAAGCTACAATATATTATCTGCTACAGTAATCTACTCTATCTTCTGTGTTTGACTGCCTTGAAAGCTGTAGCATGCCCCAAAATCAAGAATTTCGTCTGTAAAAATGGATTATTTAAAAACAAATCCTGGGGTTTTTCTATAATTTTTATTAAGTTAATGGTGGCAAAAAATACATACAGTCAACATTATTTCCCCATGACATGCCATCTGTGGCCCAACACCTTCTGGTTATAGGGAGTTTATATGAACTTGTGGCAAATTTTCAGAAGCCTGGACTTGTCCTCCTCTCCATGCACAGGGCTTGGCACTGGGAACCTGCTGCTGTACAAACATCACATCATTTATAGCCCTGACTCTGAGCCACACCTGGGCTCTGCTCAGCAAAACTCAGAAACAGAGGGACAGAGGTGACACTGAACTTGTAGTCACTCCAGTGTGCTGACAGCACTGTTGGCTGAACTGATTCTGTTGCCTTCCTGCTGCCTCCAGCCATTTGTTCTGATACACAAACATTTGCTTTGCCCCACGGTGACCTGGCTAAGGGAGGTGTGAAAGGACAGATGAGCAGCTGAAGTCAAGAGAAAGTGACTCCCTGCCATTTTTAGTGTCAGCACTTGCATATGCTGGCATAAGTCCAGTAGACCAGCAGCATAAGAAACCTTTGTTCCATCCACGGCTTAGTGGATGTTCCAAGCCCTGTCATAATTCGTATCACAGACACACGGCAATTGCATACTTTACCAAGGCTTGGAGGTATTAGGAGGTACCAGAGCTGGGTACAAGTTGTTAGAGAGAGCTGAAAGGGTCTGGCTGAAAAGAGAGCCCAGTGTTACATCCAGGGTTAGATGAAGCACCGGGACACACAATCTGTACTTTGTGAGAATGTGACTTGTGATGTCAGGACGTCATGCCACACCAGACGTGCTTCGCTCAGATCTCTGTGCTTGGGCTATCCCCAGCACTCTGGGCTCTCAGAGAGCTGATGAAGATTATTTTCTGGAGAAACAAACCAGAATCTTTTCTCAGATAGACTTCTTTTTCAAATGTAGAGATCATTACAACATGTCTGTGAGGGTCACTTGTCATTTGCTGAAATAGTTAGGCTTTATAAATGCAATCTGCTGTTAAAACTTGCTTAGAAAAAGTTAAACATTTTAAACAAGTGAAAATTCATGAGGGGCTGGGGTAGAGGTCAGCTCTCTCTTTGAGCAGCATCTCCCACACCTCTGCCATATACACAAGCTGCGGTGCTGTGTAGGAACTGGGGTAACACTTCCCATGATATTCTTCATCAGGGCCATTTAACTTCTTCAGAATTCTGGAGCTACAGAGGTGGGGTCCAGCTCTGCAAAATGTGGGGAAATGCCTCCTCCTTGCTGGGCAGACACTTCTCTACTGAGCTGAAAAACAAAACCTGCATGGACATGGTCCTGTGCAACCTGCTCTAAGTGAACCTTCTTTAGCTGGGGGGCTGGACTAGATGGGCTCCAGAAGTCCCTTCCAACCCTAACCATTCTGTGACTGATTTTGAAGTGAGTCTCCAGATGAGCTGACTATGTCTGTGACAGGTACACTGTGGTATGCCTTGGGCAATCATTGCATTGTACAGCCTGATGGTTAAAAATGTAACTATAATATTTGTAATAGCCTAAGGCACTACATCACTTTATGGATTAAAAACTTGCAAGATGGTATGTTCTAATTCAAAGAGATTTTTTAGACTTTCAGGAGTTAAACATAACATTTAATAAAACTCTCAAGGTTATATAAAGAGAGAGAAAGAGAGAGGCTAAGCCTTTTTCTGCTTTCTCCTAGAAAAAAAAAGTGCTTATTGCTGAGCTATACCATGGCTAGGAGCAGCCATTGCAGTAATTAGGCCATAGCCTAGCATCCTCTCCTGGATCCATCTGGGCCAGGGGAGGTGGTGGGTGCTATAAGTCTGAAATAATGACTGCCAGTGGCATATTCCTCCCTTTCTGCTTCCCTTGGATTTGCTGATGGAGGCTCTTGTATTTCAGTCCAAGTGAGCTGGGACAGTGGAAATGGTTTAATTGGGTTCACTTGACTGGAACAGGTCAAAAAACCCTCAGAAGAGCACTTCCCATGGCAAGACTGCAGAGGAGAGACCGATCTGCCTTTGGAAGTGCACAGGGATGCAAATCTGGGACAGAGGGGAGGCTGGGTGAGACAGTTTCCTCCATGGATGGGCACAGCCTTTTTTTCTATACCTGGAGTAATCACTACCATTACCAATGACAAAGAACACTGCAGACAAAACTCTCCGAGTATCACCTCAAGCTCTGACTACACTTCTGTCCCCGTTTGGACAAGCTGGGACAGCGCCTTTTTTGTGCATGTATTTACATATAGACACATATGTGCACACATCTGGATGCACTGGCAACAAAACCTTGAAGTCCCTTGCCCACTATATGTATGGGCTTATAGTTATTTATAGGCTTATAAAGTAATTAATGAGCATTAAGATGTATGAGTCCGTATGTGTCTCCATGTTAACAGTTGGTGGATTAGAAAGAAGTAAGTCAGGAAGAGATTAAAACCATTAAACTTTGGGAAGAGCAACATCCTGTAAGCTTGGCCTACAATAATATTCAGTTGAAAAAAATGCTCAGAGAATGCAGACTGAGTCTGTCTAGAGGGAATTTTTCCAATGGTTGTGACAGAAAGCAAACTGAAGCAATGCAAGATGACCAGGAAATCTCAGAGGGAGACAAAAACTGTACATAATATTTTCAACACTCTTTCTGCCCATATACAATACAATACAATTACTCTGACCATTAAAAATACATTTCGTTAAAACAGCACATAGCAGCTGGGACGCCAGGAAATCCAGCCCTCCCTCCAGGTTGCCCTTTGCATCCTTATGCCCACCTTGCCTTCTTCCAGGACAGAAGTCACTTCAAGGGAACCAAGGCCTGGCCAGAGCTATTCTGCACCAGCCAGGATATCCCTGCCAATGGATATCCTTGCAGCGTGCTGTTAGCAGATACATGTGAGACTTAACTTCTAACAAGCAGAAAATTCTAAAGGCAGCAAAAATCTGTCACTGAGCACAGCTTAGCCAGAGGAGACAATATGGGCTGCTGTGTACACAACCATAGACACCCACCTGTGCATTTGCACTCATCAGTCCTAGCCGATTCAGCCTCTTTGTGAAGTTTCACAGCATTGTTTATTTTAGAAAAGGGCTTCAAGGAGAGCTGCTTTGCAGCGATCCTCTGTGCACAGCACATAAACTTGAACATTAAATATCAGTTTAAATTATTAAGAATAACTTTAAATTTAAAAATAGACTAATGCAAACAAACAAACTTCAGTCAACATTGAAGCAGAGCTAGTTTCAGGAAGAATATTACTATAGCAAATGAAACCCCTTGGACACTCTGAGGCAGTGATCTGGTAATTCCAGTTCAGCACCAAGATGCACAAACAACCCAGCAAGCAAAAATTACCATGTCTAGCATATGAAGCTCCATGTTCACATTTTTTTTTTTTTCCCCTGTCACAACAGAAAAAAGCCAACACAGCACAGTAGATTTTCCCACGAAGCATCTGAGGTGACAAAATTCACTCAGAAAATAAAAATTAACAAAAGCAGTACAAAGAAGAATCCCGGTCAGCTTGTGACCACCATAAGCCAAGATGGGTAAGAAAAAGAATAAAAAAATAGTTCACATCCGGCACCACAAACCTTGCTTGCTTTCTTTGAAACCAGGGAATGAGAAAAAAGTCCATTTTGCAGAGACCATTTCAACAAAAGTTTTCTTTCCCTGGACCTGGAAAATCCAGGTATTAGGGCACAGAATTTTTGTTTTATATGTATATAAATACACATGTACATATTCATATAAATATAAAAGCAGAGCATCCTCCCATTTCTCCTCATAATTTATTATTATTAAAGCTTGTAACAGAGTTGGCTGAACTCTTCAGAAGTGGGTACTCTCTGCACACACGTGGCATGGGGAATTTAGCTCTGCTAGAGCAGAACACCCAGGCAGGGACATGAAATGTTGGGTGATGGAGGCAGATTTGGGTGAACAGCCAGGGGAGGGCAGGGAGCAATGACTGGAAGTGGCCTCTCTTGCTCCAGGGTGGCACTCCGGCCTGCCAGAACTGCTCCCAATGAGCAGACTGGGAGATGGTGTGGGAGGATGGCTGCATTGACCCACTTCGCCCTTGGGCAGCCCAGCCACCCACCGTCTTCTGCACCAGTCACTGAAGATGGACTGTCCCCTGCTTTGAGAGGGAGTCCCAGTTTGCCCCCCAGCCACTTGTACACTAGTTGCCTTTGGGTAGTTTTGCCTACTGTCCTCAAAGCCACTCACACCTTTCCCTGCCTCTTGTTTGGTTCCCCAGCCCCCTCACCTAGTCTTCCCAGACCTGCTTGCTGGCCAAGACCAGACACCTTTCTCTTGCCTGATCCACACGCTCCTGCTCACACTGCTTTCCATGAATGCCTTTCCACAGTCCTGTAAGACCCATTATTTTCCTCAGAAGACCGAGTTTCTCAGAGGTTTTCTGCTCTCTGATACTTTTGAGCAAGTCAGAGCTGGTGGCACACTCTCCTTGAGAGGTGCTAGCTTCATTCCAGAGAAGGCAGGGGCAAAGTGCAAAAGATTCCTCAAAAACAGAAGGTATTTCCACCACCACCAGCTCTCTCTACCTCACGTTGTATAGCACTTGTTTCAAATAAGGTATTACTCATGTGTCTCTGCAGCCTTCACGCTTCCTGGGGTAAGTGGAGATCAGTAGATGTCTCCTGGTAACCAGCCAAGTCACTTCATCATGACACATGCTGGAACAGCATTCAAACCCGATTGCGTTCTTTGTGGCAAAAAGTGCTTTTCTTGAGAAACAAAATGAAAACTGTACCCATAGAACATCTTATGAGCTCAAAAATAGTTTTCCTAGGGTGGAAAGGATGGAGCTCACCTATTTTGTTTGGTTTTATCTCAGTAAAGAAACAGAGCTACTGGCAAAACTGGCGCATCTTTGTGAAGTTGTTAAACTCAGGACCCTGGCTGGAATGTAAAAGAAAATATGTAGTGAATGAGAACTTTGCCTTACATGGGCTTCTGCTAGTTCTGGCAATTGCATGTGCAGGTTGTCCAAAAAAGTTCTGCTAGCCAAGTAAAGATGAATTTCTCAAATAATAAACTGTGGGTTTTCAAGGAGGCCTTTTGGGGGTACTGCTACAATCTGGTAGAGGTAAGTCTTTTCATGCCTCGCCGCTGAGCCAGATTGGAGGACAATACAGGCTCCAGCCTTGGTGCCTGAGGTGCTCGGTTTAAAGCAAAGTAAGTGGCTGCCATTGCACCCTGTAAAATAGAGAAGGAGAAAACTTTGAGCTGAAATTCAGTTCTTTGATGCTTTTCCCTTCCCCTATTCAGTCTCCTGAAAAAACTGTCACACGTGCACAATTTCCATGAAATGATAGCATTTAGGCTGGCAGATAGCCAGAGTGTCTCAGATTCAAAGTGGTGAAGAGCAGTATGTGCCACCAGATTATTACAGTGCCACCTGAAGTTAAAAATACTGAGCAGGTGACAGTCAAAAATCTTTGCTCTTAATACAGTGCCATATTAAATTTAGCCTCTGTGGCAAATAATCATCCCAACTCCTCTATCACTTTCCAGACTATATACACAAATGACAGCTTATTCTGCAAGGAAGGAAAAGGGAAGGGTGTAGGAGGTACCTTCACCAGGTGAACATCCTGTCTGCTGAGTTGGTTTTGAGACAGGTACTCCCTGTTCACTATCCATGGATGTCTCAGGACTTGGACTGCTGTGAGGCGCTGATGAGGGTCTACATGAAGCATCTTAGACACAATGTCCTGGGTTGAAAAGGAAGAAAACAGTACAAGGGAAAAAGTAATTAACAGCAGGGCAGGTTTTACCAAGATCTTCCTGTTGGCAGTGTCATCGTTAGCATGTCCCGTGCATTTTAGATAGGCTTTATATTCTTTAACTGTCAGGCCTTATCTTCAAAACTTTCAAGTGTAATGTTCAACTCTCAGCTAATAATCCAGTCAAAACATCATGTGGAGGGTATTCATCTTATTGAATAAGTGTTAATTACTGGTGACCATGTAGGAGCAATGAACACCTAGGGAGAGGATGCCATCTGGAGGCATCTCCTCACTGACCTCGAAGCATGCTTGTAACACAAACTTAGAATAGAAACCTAACGGTCACGTAACTGAAGTTCAATTAGGTTAGTTCCACAACATCTAAACATTTTAATTTCAAAACTGGACAGCTGATAAAAAAAATCTACTGTGAGGCTCATAGGTGCTGGCAGCAAGATTAATACATTACTAGGATTGCTTGCAGTTTTGTGGTGGAATATATCAGTGTTCTTCCATTGGATACTAACAGTTGCTAAAAATGAATTCTCTTCCAAGAATCTTTAAATCCTGCCAAAGCTTCTGATTAATGCTGGGCAACTGGAAGCTTGCAACTTTTCCTGCCCATCTACCTGTCTCAAAGACTAGTGCACAGCTTCATGCCTAAAGATCTCAGCACCAGATGATTTTTTTCTCCTGGGGTTTCCATGCTTTGTGATAGATGGGCAGCCTAAACTGGAATTAAAACTGCCTGCTCCTGGTTAACTGAGAAGCAAAAAGGTGATTCATGTATACACTATACATCTGTGGCATTGAAAAACCTACACTTCTTTTAAAAGTGCAGTTGCAGCAAGAGAAGCTTTCTGTGGTATTTAAATCTTGAGAGAAAATCTGAGAAAGGGTTTCACTGACCTTTGCAGTATCAGATACTGAATCCCAGTTTCCTCCTGTAAGAGCATATTTGCCACTGCCAATCCTGGCCAGAATTTCCTCTGGGGTGTCATCTGGTCCATTTGCAAAAGGAGTGAATCTATTAAAGAAAAAAAAAAAAAAAGGAGGAAGAAAAAACCTATGTAATTTGCAAACATATGATTTCTTGGTTCTAGTATTAACTGCCACTGATTACAACAGGAATTTTGTTCCAGAATGTACCACTGATACTGCTGCTTCATTTTCACTCAAACTATGCAGGCTGGTGGCTCCACATATTGATCTGTGGAGGAAAAGACTGATTCCTTAATTGTTTTCTCAATTTTTGTTCTGTTATAATTTTTTAGGAATGGAATATTCTTTGTATAAGTCAGGTTTTTACCTCTTGTTTTAACTCTGCTTTATTGCCAACACCTTTATTGCCAATACCAGTACCTTGGTAATGGCACGAAAGGACAAAATTTATAAAGGAGGAAAAATACGATCTGAAACAGAAAAAAAGGAAAAGAAAAAAGAACCCTTTCTAATCTATTTTGTAATGCTTTGTTAACCATAATGTGCAAGTCAGTTGGGCAAAAGAAATGACCTGCAATAGGTTACTTCCTTGTCCGGCCAGTCAGAAATGACTAGTAACACGCACCCAACTTTACAAAACCAGTGTCACATGCAGAGGGTACACTTTTTGTCTTCAGAAAGTGACAAGAGATATGGTTTTTGCAGCTGACTAAAATCTACCAGGCCAAATTTTACTCTGCAATCTTGAACAGCTGTGTATGTTTAGAAGAAGTAGGTATTTTGGATTTTTAAATTTCTCCTTCAATCTGTCTTTTCTGAAAACTTGCCAGGGTGGTTTTTAGATTGTTAGACAGTTGGGTTGGCCCCAGCTTCCTATCCCACCCAGCTCCTGGTAGCAAATTCAATTCCTCATGCTGTAGTTTCTCATTCAAAAACATTTCAGACTTCATAGCAGTTCAGCCCAAAGAGATACGTAATGCTATTCCAATCTATAGCTATCAGGAGGGATGCAATAAGAGTTAAGGACTGGCAAAAACTCTGAGGTCTATCACTAGCTCCAGTAACAGGATCCCTGGCCTGTGCTCTAGTCCTGGCTGTCTGAGTCCTCTCTGCTCATAGTGATGATAGGAGGAGAAAAAAGTCCTGGATGTAAATACTTGTCAGCTCCTACTAATCTCCTCTAGTGAGGAAGAAAAAGACCATTCATAAATGCAGTGGTGGCACCTAAAAAAGCATTCCTCAACTGATTGTGTTACTATTATTTTCTCTGATAAGTGCAGGAAAAGTGAGATACAAGCTACTAGCACCTGTCAGTAAATTTAATATCCACTAAGTTGTGCTATTTGAATTTCTGATTCAAATATATTTGGATTTTTTTTTCTTCATATTTAATAAAGAAACACTTTGAATATAATCAACTGAACAAATGCAACTGTGGGTAATGTGTTAATTTTATTTTCCGGATTCCAGCTGTGTAGCAGTCTAGGGCATCAGCCAAATAGAAAAAGGTTCTTGGAGATCCTAGCAGACTGGGAGACTTCCCCAGAAAGTCTCAATATATTTCAGCTGACCTTGAACACATTTGTAATCAAGATTAAAATAGATGAGGTAGAGAGCCCTGGCACCTTTTCTGTAATCCACAAGGCACGAGATGCAAATAACAGAAAGTCAGAGTCCAACTCTTTGTTTTCTGTAAAAAACCTAGGAATGAATCCAAGCTTCTTGTCACAGCTGAATGATCATGAACCAGATCAAACAGTTTAGAGAGGTCACTGAAAAGCTGCAAACTATGCTTAGGTGTGATAAATGTGCACGTACCATACTCTGAGAAGTGAAATGCAGGGGCCTGATAACTCTAGATTGGGTTTGCACACTTTGTTTCCCAATCATCCCAGCACATCTTATTCCTATTCTTCATTGGTTATTTCCATCTGTGTCTTTCCCTGCATCGTCTTGTGTTAATATTTCACTTTAGCCAACACATTGGTAGGGGTATTTTTGCCAAGTACCTCTCTAAAGTTTCTGCTGCCTGTTGCTATTCTTGCTGATCTCTTAGTTTACTTTCTGAATCATGTTTTTTCAAATATCACCTGAAAACTCTGTCTGGGTGGGGTTCTTTTAGCTTTCAAAGGTGCTCAGACACTTCAATAACAGTTACAAATGAAGAATAATGAAGCTGAAGAGAATACATGTATCAATAGAATGCATTAACATTCTTCCACGGATAAGGTGAACATGATGTGGCTCTTCATACTCCTATGCACCTCTCCTAATGGAAAACTTTCCCACTGCTTTAGTGGTGAGTGAACCCTTTAGGAGTCTAGGTCTCGGTGCATACAGGCACTTTCTGTTAAAAACCTGAACAATTTGTCAAGCATCAAAGATATTTATGCATTCTAGAAAAAACTTATTCTAATTCTAGGTCTTGGCATCTATTTTCTTGCTTTTAACAACTGAACACGCTTCTCAAGGAGGCCAGAATCCCTATCTGTGCTCCTTTCAGGCTTAATCAGTGCTGCAGTGCTGAGTCCACTGGAGACTGCTGCTGCAGGAGAACCTCGTCGCTCACCCTGCCAGCATGGTGTACAGCAGGATCCCCAAGCTCCAAATGTCACAGGCTGCATCATAACCTTGCCGTTTAAGGACCTGTGGGAAGGAAAGAGAGAGATGGAAATAGGTTTATCTGCATTCCTGAATTTTTAGCTTCTGATCTACAAAAAGCACTGATTAGTGGTTGCATCTGCTGACGTTCCCAGGGCTTAGCTGCATATCTGCCTTGAACAGGTGGCTGCCTTGGGATCAAAAAGACTGGTAGTGCTATGGAGCAAGGCAAAGCCCAGGCTGGAAGGAGCTGGTTAGCGTTCAAACTCAGCACATCTTTCCCCTTTACAGTGAGAGAGATGAGTGCAGTTTGTTGGAGCTGGGAAGTCTGGGAGCTCTTCTGACCATCCAACATGCAACAAAGCAGAACAATATTTCAGTGTTTTAAAATGTTTCATAAAAATAGAAGCTAGTTAATACTTTGAAATATATCCTCCTAACATAACAGTTACCAACAACACTGTGGATGCATCATAGGGCTAAAAACAGTGATAAGTATTCAAACTGAGCTCAGTTTGGATTTGATAGAGCAAATGGATGTACACTGAAGCATATCTAATGTCAGACTAATGAAGATGCATGACAACTGAAAAGAAAACAAAAAGGCTTGTCTTACTTCTGTATAAAGAGAAGTGGGCACACTTAGACTGGAGTTAACAGATAGCAGGCTAAAACTTGACCCCCTTTTCCTGTGGGGCAAACAAGACCCGTGGTAGTCAGCAGAGATCTGACCAGTAAGTTCAACACCGATACAGGATGGTAAGGTATAGCAGTAAGGGTAAAGTCCAGATTCCATTTGTGCTAGTGCACACTAGAAGAAATGCCTGTTTGGGTCAGTGCAGGTCCAAGTGAAAGTGAAGTCACCAGCTAAGCTCAGGGACCACCTCCAGATCTTCCCACAAAAGCAAATTACTCTCTGTTTATTCAGTTCTGACACACAAGGAGAGTTTTGTCCTCTTCAGATGGACCGGTAGACAGATCTTTTGCAAAGCACATGAAAAGGGAATGTACAAATTCAGCAAGTCTTTCTCGGACCCGCAGCCTTATTACCCAGTAGTGATTTAAGTATCTGAAGTCTATCACAGAAAAGACCAAATTCTGCTAAGGAAAAACAGTTTGAGAAAATGTTGCCTCGACAGATTTTATAAATGATGAGTGGCAAAGCAACCATCTGCCAGGTATGCTGCTGAGAGAACATTTGCTACCTGGAAAAAAACCCAACAAACCAAAAAAGCTCCCACAGCAACAAAACGAGAGAAAAAGCTGCAGTTCCTCCTGTTGACAAAGCTGGTAAAATCGTGCTTCTGCCTCTCTCTCCCCTGCACATAATATATAAGCTTTCTGGCTGATTTATTTATTTCTATTTCTTTAGCTCCTGCATTCATTCCCCCTCTAGTAATGTTAGTTTTTATGGGAAAAACTTCTTTGCTATTTGACAAACTCAGTTGCTTCTTGCTTCACCTGTGAGACTGAATACCCAACATTTATCTTTTGTTGTGGTCGTTCTCATTGCATTTTGAACAGTTATATTTTCACTCCTTTTCTGTTTTCCTCCGGTAACCAAGGACAATCAAGTCCAAGGTCAGTGACAGAAAAATGGGGCAGTGATGATACTTAGTAGAGTGGGTTAATAAGCAAGTGGTTACACAACCCCAAAATGATGGCGAGGTGTCATTCCGTTTGCAGGAGCGCTTTTAGATAACAGGGACACTCACTCTGTGCCAGTGCCTAGGGAAAGCTTTGCTGGCAAACACCTTTTTATCAACAGCAGCTTCAGCCCACGGATGACGACAGGACCCAGTGAGTTATCATTTAGTGTCACTGCTATTTGAAAATGTCTCTGGCAGGTGTGTGCTTAAAACGAGAACACTGAGCTGATGGGAGAAAGTGTGGGAAACCTTGCCCAAAAAGACTGGTGTTTGATCTGGGCAGGAGATGTTATGGAACAGTAACAGGCATGTGTCTTAGAAACAGATAAATCAGGGAAAGAGCTTTGCAAAAGATGCAGTGGTGTCCTGCTGTAATGGATTCCAAAAAATTTGCCACCAATTAAGGAGTTTAGGTCACTTCAAGAACTTAGAGGGATCTGAAACAGAGGCACGAACTGGTTCTTGGCACCACACCATAGCAGGACATTGTGGGGATAATGGGTATCCTGGAGATAATGATACTCTGGGTTCATCTCATTCTGATAATGGCTCAGATATTTATCCACCCCATTTTTATTTCTGCAGGCTCTGACTTACACTGTTAACAGTGTTACAAATATAGGTTTTTCTCAGTTGTGACAAGCAGGGATGTGAATGGGTACAAAAGCTAATAAAAACCCTCATAATTTCAAATGACAAAGCAGTAGTTCTTCACGAATTTTGTAGGAAAACTGCAGAATAAAATATTTTTACTTAATCCAAAAGCACCCTACTGCATGAGTAGTACAACAGCCTGGCTCCTTCGTCCTCATGTACAGCACGACTCACACTAGGTGGCAGCGTGCCTCTTTCGGACAGCCTTCGTCTTTGCTCTTGCTATCACCGAAACTCCAAATTAACTGTTTCCAAAATAAAGCGAGATCCAAGTGGGCAAACATGTCCTCCTCCTTCGGTCACTGCCGTCTTTGTCACCAGCTCAGCTGACTTTCTGCCTCCTTAATTAGTTTCATGAGCATGTGGCAGACATTGCAGTCAGACTCAGGGAATGTGAAAGTCAAGTCTAGGCTGGAGGGCAGCATTATATCACAGGTAAAATGTAAAAGCACTTAAGGCTTTATGTAGTTCTGCCAGTTCTGGTAATGTTTCAATTAATCTCCAATGTCTCCTGCATTAGCAGGACCTGTCTTACTCATCACAGATGTCTGGGAGTGTGATTTCTGCTTTCAGTTCAAATCATAAGAGTCTGATCTGAAACTGGCAATGTTTGTGATTACAGACACTATACAAAACAGCCAATCTTGAAAAATAGCTACACCTATTTTAAGCATCTTGTACCTTAGAGGAAATCTGACTGCTTCAAATCTTGCAAACATGATTATTTTTGTGGTTTAGAAATTGAATGGCTGTGGTGCAACAGAACTTTTTCAATGTACTTTGATAAATTTTAAATAGCTCATTCCCTTTTCTAAAATGAAAGCCTAACCAAACAGCAATAAAAAACCCAAACCAATCTATCTTGGCAATGGAAGATTTTTTTTGCTGAAGAAAAATCTGTTTTGAATTTATACTGCCCCAGCAATGATCTCAGTATAATAAATTCTCCTTCTGATGCTGAAAGGCTGTGATTCCTGTAACTTTTGGTATCATGAAAGGACCTTGTACAGAAAGATCATCCTATTTTTCTCTTCCCAGTTACATACCCCACAGATGAACATGGCATGGAGAAGCCTTAGGGAGAAAAAAAGATTGCTAGATTATAGCAACTGAGAGACACTGGTATTTGATAGCAGAGAACAGATGAAGTATTGAAAGACAATAGCCTTTTGTTTTTCTTACAAGGACCAAAACAGCAAAGGAAGACACACATTTGAAGTAGTGTATTGCAAGTACTAAAATTTTTGATTTTCATCACTCCAAGAAATGGGCAATTACCCAAGAAATTAACTTCTTGCTCCTTCATTGTGAGGAAGCAGATATGCACATCTCATGGGTCAAATACAGCAAAGAGCCCAAGCCACGAAGCAGCCGTATGACCCAAGCCCGCTCCCGCAGGGCTGCATGAAAGGAGCAGCACTTGGCAGTGATGCAGAGCCACCTCTGCCTGTGCTTGGGACAAGCTGTTTGGTCTTCCTCCATTTTCCTGTCTGTAAAAATGAGAAAGCCTTTCCTACATCCCTCAGAACAGGGGGGACTGGAACAAGGAAAGCCCAAGACGAGAGATGTTTCTTTAGCTTGGTGAAGTCAACAATAAAGCTCTCACTGATTTCAGCATGGTAAGGATTTCATGCAGGATTTTTTCTTTTCAGTCTTATCACAGAATCGTGGAATGGTTAAGGTTGGAAGGGTCATATAGTTCAACCTCCCTGCTCAAGCAGGGTCCCCTAGAGCACTCAGGATTGTGTCCAGATGGCTTTTGGAAATCTCCAGAGAAGGAGACTTCACAATGTCTCTGGGCAACCTGACACCAAGATTTCCCTCTTAAGCCTTAACCCTGTTCTAATGCAGTGCACTAGAGGGAAAGCACTCTGATCAGAAGCAGCTAGAGAAAAAAAGATGTTTATCCCAGTAATGAGCCAAAGCATTGTGTGCACCAGTCCCAGACAGACACCGGCTTCTGTCAGGAGAAAAACAACTGCCGTGACAGGACCAGGAATAGGAAAGTTATGGTAATAGAGGCTGTGCAAGTGCCGGTAGCCTGGTTTCTGCCTTGCTCCTCTTGTAAAGGCAGCAAGGGAGGATGGAACGCTTCCTAGGACACACTGACCACTGAAGGCTTTGAAATGTGATCCTACCTCAGGAGCGACAAAGTTGGCTGTGTAGCAGGGAGTCATGAGCAGCCCGTTCTCCGCTCTCAGTTGCTTGGCAAACCCAAAGTCACAGATCCTGATAGAGTCTGGGTTTCCTGACTCATCCATGTAGAGGATGTTACTTGGCTTGAGATCTCGGTGCACCACCTTAAGAAAGAAGAGTGAGAAACAAGTGAGAAGAGGAGGTCGGGGAGCACTCAGGCTTGGCTGCCATTTCTGGTCTGCTGGTTGAGGTAGGTCAAGAGCTCATGCAGAAAATATTTAAGTTTTGGAAAAAAGTTTACTTAAAAGCCTTGGACAAATGAAGGAAAAAAAAAAGTTAAAGTCTGTTAAAATGAGAAAGAAAATGTTTGACAGCCTCTGCTGGTGTATTTAGATGGAGGCTGCTGCTCTTAGGGGAGACAACTTCCTGAGAGTGGTCAAAGTCAGCTGTTGTACAAACATCTTGGTGACAGAGTCTCCTGGAGCTTGATGGCCCTGAATACTCAGCTGAAAGGCGAAGAAGAAATCACATCATAGGAGGAAAGTGTGTAAGGGTCTTCTTCTGACTGTCCATGTGAGTGGCTCACACCTGAAAGGAGGGATTAATTTTTTTCCTAATTTCAAAATGTATTCACACAACTTCATGTGACTGTGTGTTTTACCAAACATACTGCATTTCAGTAGCAGGAAAACAGCTTTTATTTGTTATAGCAAGACTGAAAAATTCCCATGAAAGCATAGAAGCCAAAGCACAAAATGCTCTTTGTTTTAACCATGAAACAGGAAAAACAGTAAATATTTGACTAGTTATCCAAACTGCTTGTCCCTGAAATGCAGAAAAGGTGAGATTTTCAAACTATTGTATATAAAGAGCTTAGACTTTAAAAGTTAGATTTTAGCAGCATGTCAGAAGTATCTTCCATCAGCTGCTCAAACTGCCACTTCATTTGGAGAGCTGAGCATTTGGTTTTCTACCTATCTGCTGATTCAGCTACCCTATTTGAAATGTTGCTAAAAGTTCAGGTCCTGTAATAATGATTGTGATAAAAAGTAAACAACTAATATCTCAAGAAGGTATATGAACTTGAAAGTCACTGTAGTGTGGGAAAGAGAATACTACTTTGACATGGTTCAGGTCAGTGGAAAATGGATAAAAAGCCTATGACCCTATTTCACAAACCAGATGTAATTATAAATATGGAGAAATTGTTTTGGGGGGGGGGAAACATTTACATTTCAGAGTAGCAAAACCACAACTATTTTCTATTTCTAAATTATTTCTAAATATAGTTGTATTTTAAGAAGGTCAAGGCAGCTCAGCCGAAAAAGCAGTGCTTACGCCCTGAGAGTGTAGATAGTCCACAGTCCTGGTGATGGTGCACAGCACAGCGCTGGCCTCCCGCTCGGAGAAACACTTCTGCCGAAGAATGCGGTCCAGCAGCTCGCCTCCCCGCATCAGCTCCATCACCAGGTACACGAATTTCCCATCATCATAGACCTGGAACAGTAATGCGATAAATACATGTCTTGGACCCATTCATTTGGTAAAGGTTGGTCCTTTAATCACAGTGTTGGCTTGCTTGTGTGACATGTTGCAAGAAGAAAATGTCAGCAAATGTGTGGGAAATGTGCTTATTATGCTTAACAACAAACAAGAAAACTTTATAAAATGACTTAAGTCATCACTTTTTTCTTGTGTCTGTAGCAGCTTGCCAATTTGTCCGCACAGAAATGTAGCTTTCCTGGTCTGCTATCATGCCAGCAGAGCAGGCTCAGCTGTTAAAAACAGCACCACTCCACACAGCTTCAAGTGTCTGCTGGCTCTCACCCAGTCATTCTTAGCAGTGTTCTCTCTTTCCACTTCCACTGGGTAACATTTGCCATTTCAGATATCAATATTTCCCTTTGACTCATGATCAGCTAAAGAACTGTATTATACTGTTAGCCAACACTTGGATCTAATGATATTACATAGTTTATATTTGCAATTCTGGTGAATATATTGTTGATATCAGCTACAAGACATATTTACATTCAATGTCAATGGCAATTGGTAAAAGACATTTTGTCATTTAAATTGAAAGACAACCATTTTCATGTCATCATCCTTTATCTGGACTGAAATAATAGGCAGTGTTAGAGTCACCAATGCTAAACGTTTTTCTAAAGAAATATAAAACCTTATTTTGCATTTTGCAGATTTTGAGATACTCTTTAACATTTAGCTTTAACTGAGATACTCTTTAACATTAGGTGAGACTTTCCTGAGGGCATGTGATTAGGAGATTCTTATATACTTCTCTAATGTCTAAACCATGATGTACTGGCCACTGACACAAGCAGGATTTTGTTCTGTAAACTCTGAATCTGACATGGTGTGGACAATCTTAAGTGAGACTTCAGGCAGCAAAAGTAAAACATCTCTGACTAAAGGCCATTACTTCATTTAAGCAAAGTGAAGGCTATTTTTCCTTTGAAATGCTGAAGAAAAATACCTTAATGACTTCTCAGGCTGCTTGAGTAGAAGGTAAATAGTCCCTGGCATTAAAACACTATCAGGGGAAATCCTAGTGACTCTGTGAGCTCTCCTCTTCCCTATAAAGCAGACCTCACAGGCTCCATGGGAATGGCTGCTGCTCGTGAAAGATCATCCCCCTGTCCAGCAGCACCACTATGTGTGTTCAGCAGTGCCCCAAAACACCCAGCTAGGCAGGTCTCCTTTTAAATAGTGCTGCAAACCCAAACCCATTTTGTTGCTCTCCAGCACTGTGCCCCTTTGGCTTTATTTGTTAGACAGTAACTGGAGAATGCATAACCTGAGCAGTCTTTCCAAATGCTGTCCAGTAATTTGTTAAGTCATGTTTCTCTCCTTGATTTCAATGGGTCTGGTTTTAGCTCTGACCTTCAACTGAAGAATTTTCCAGACATGGACTAATAAGTGAGCCTGACTATAAGGTGAAAATCATTTAATGCTGAAGTGCTCAAAGACTACTCACATCTTTAAGAGTAATGATGTTTGGATGCTGTCCATATCGCAAAAGTATCTCTATTTCTTCAGAGGGGTCTCTCTTGCTCTTATCAATTATCTGGAATAAATGAAGCACAGTGCAGTCAAATACTAGTTAGCAGCACTAAGCATAAACCAACCAATTCCTACAGTTTAAAAAAATTAATATTCAAAATTCCTCTATTAATCATTATTTTAGGAGAGGACATGTGCAAATGAGAGCCATGCTGACTGTCTGCCAAAGCCAGATGGAGCAATAATTAGCTTAGATTCTGGAGGCGTAGGCCCTCTTTTTGATGCCTACAGTTCTGTTTACCCATAAATAATGGCAGTTACAAGAAGTGTCATTTAGAAATCAAACAACCTTGAGAGTTTTAAAATAATCATAGTTTTAAAATGACCTCTTTGACATAAAAAATTGATGGAATCATAATATTGGCACATGCTTGTATATATGCTGATAAATTAATAAAAACTAATTGTCATATGTATTTGTCAGAAATAAAAATGTATAGACTGTATTTCTGTCAAGGGAGATTTGAACTGAAGCTATTGGTAATCACTTGGCTCTTTGGGCCAAGTTGTTGTAGTGAACAACAGAGTGACGACAGATTGCGTTTGGCCATGTAACCAAACTCCCTACCCGTTCCTAAACTGGAAAGAAATCTGCTTATAGATCACTTTTATGTCATCAGCATCTCTTGCCTTATCAGAAAGTATAGCAAGACATGCAAACTTTTTAGTTTTGTAGCAGCAGGTCTTAGAAAAACAAGACACCTGATGCTTAGAGAGTGTCACTGCATGGAAAGCCAGCTATTGGGAGAGCACTGACTTCTCCTCAGTGATTCTGTTACTTGTATTTGGGATGTCAGTCAAAGAGCTTTAGTCATTTGTCCAGTTGAGTGCATTGATTAATGTTTCTCACTTTGCAAATTTAAATGATCAATATGAAAGAAAAAATAATCTTAAGGGAAATCTCTGCATTTTGGAATCTAAAAAGCAACTGCACAGGAAATGGCAAAAGACTCATTCTACTAGAAACTCACTAGGAGTACAGTATTTCGGCTCTATTTCTTATTGCTAGAAAACAACAGCAGTACTTTTGAATAACAGGTTTACCGAAGTGGAATGGGTGGCATTTTCAGAAAATCATAATTCCATTATCGCCTTGGATTTCAAGGCTTCCAAACTTAAATGTTAGTTAGTTCTCTCCAAGAACTAGGCACGGAGCATAGATTTAATATGATGGTGTTAGCAGGGAAAAACCAGCTTTCTAAAAACCTCTTTTGCTAATGAGGATAAATGCCTGCCTGCTTTTTTATAAAATGCATGCATTTTTCACAGTTTAATTATGGTGATACAAATTCAAGTACATGAGTAGACTCTTATGCATTAGCCATAATAATGCATAACTGCATATATATCAGAGGTTTCATAGTCATCATGGCTGGCACGTATGTGCAGTGATAATGATGGTCAGTAGTTGTCCATGGCTCAGGTACGCGTTTGACGCCATATCAGTGATTTGATTCTGGATTAACAGAAGTGCAACAAATGACAGTGCAACAGGCAGCTGATGCAGGTAGATGGTTGTTGTCCACATTTGAATAAATAAAGGAAAACCTCAAGAACAGGTGAATTAAAAGAAAAGAATTTCTGCTGTTGTTCTCCCAGTTTAGTTGAGACACTATCAAGAAGCCAATGAAGTCCCGACCAACTGACTCCTCAGGGATACAACCACAGTGACTGAATGTGTCCCACTCAAACAGTAACTCTAACATACAAAAAGATCCTCAGGGCCACTTCCTTGGCTAAACTAATATTCCTCTTGTCAAGTGACTGGAGTAACTCACATGTGCCCCTGTTAGCATCTGCCTGCCTTGCACAAACCAGCAGAACCTACTGTGGCAAGTACTACCATCAGTGTGAAGTACCACTATCACTATGCTACTGGAGCAAGCTATATATTCCAGATTCCTTTTCTGTTGCAGTTCCCTGTGAAAGGAAATATCCAGAGTTGTGGAAAATTTTAAGCAACTATTAATAATACAGGACTATAAATGCATATATATGGCCTAAAAAAAATCCAACCCAAAAATAGTCTCAGCTGTTGACAAAACTAAAACCAACATAACCCAAAGCACTCTGCTCCTAATGTAGTAGTAACAGCAGTAGATGACTTTTAATGCTTCTGATTCATAATATGCAATGTAAATACAAATTGCAAGACAGTCCCACTAAGTATGCATGCTTGTTGTTTTAATGTGAGTGCAACCTGTGGTACACTGATTACATGGACAAGCTACCCCAAACCACACCACAAATCACTGTCAGAGCTGTGAAATGACCTGCCAAATTCCTCTCAGTCCCTGGGCAGTCTGACTGGACAGACCAGAACCATTCTTTTCCTCCACAGCAAGAGATTGTCACCCTGACAGTGCCTCTCTTCAGTGTGCCTGTGACTTACACTTGGCCTATGACTGATAAAGAAGCAGAGGAGGTGTCTGCTGCAACTTCAGCAGAAATCTCTCTGCAGTTCAGACTGGCTGCAGTATGCACAGTTTCTTTATTCGTTTGTTGCAATGGCCACAGCAGTTCATTACATATGCCCCATAGCTCCACCCTGATATCCAGTTCTCCTGATCTTCCTTTTCACAAAGTCATGGAATCATTTAGGTTGGAATAGATCTCTTGAGACCATCAAGTCCAACGATTAACCTAGCATTGCCAAGTCCACCACTAAACCATGTCCCCAAGTGCCACATCTACATGTCTTTTAAATGCCTCCAGGCATGGTGACTTCACCATTTCCCTGGGCAGCCTACGCAGTGCTTTACAACCCTTTCAGAGAGTTTTTCGGTGTGTTGTTAAATCCACACAGAGTTTCCTGTGGTAAAAAAGAGGATTTGCCACCCCGGTCCCTGTTTCCTCTCAGACACTTGTTTTGCATGAATACAGACTCTTCTCTGTTCCTCTCTGTGACAGCCCATGAACCTCCTGCAGCTCTTCCTGTGCAAGGAATGATGTCTTTAGGAAACTCATTCTGATTTGAATTCAACTAAAATTACGGGAAGATCTCAGCTACTAGTCCTGAGAATTTGATTAATATGTAATGATCTTGCTTTTCTATTTCTCTCTTTAGATGTGTGGTGAAGAAGACCAACTCAAAAAGCCACCAAAATGTGTAAGTAACCTAACTGAAAATGTAACATGAGCTCTACTGTACCTTGGCAGAGAAGAGCTATGACGCACAAGGGTCTTCTATTGCCCTTCAGAAGAGAAAGAAACTGAGCCATAAAGCAAATAGACTTGTCTCTGTGCATTGGACACCCAGGGATTGTTCAGAAACTCGTCTGTGTCAAACAGTGTATGAAACAATTCCAGAGTAAAATGGGCTTGGCACAGTCAATAGCGTCCTTTGTTCTGATAGGGGACTTGTTTGTTCTTTGACTATCACATCCTTTGTGTGACTAACTGACTATCTGACAGAAAAAGGTGCATTTTCTTTCCTCAGTGGGATTTAGGGTAATAACCTCATGATATTTTAAAATGAGTCAAGCTCCTTTAAAGGACAATACTGAACACTTTCTCTATTGAGGAAGAAAGGATCAGGACAGAATATTTTCAGAATCCCAATTAACACATCTGTCCAGTTTTTTCAAGTCCTTCTACAAGTCTTCTGCATGGAAAAAATCATCCTATTCTCCTTTACTAATGGGTTTTCAATGGCTTTAGCCTTGCCAGAGCAGACTGATGAGTATAAAAGAGAGTATCAATAAAATTCTGTGTGGGTAAAGCCTTGCTGAAATTGGCACAGCAACTAATAGACAGTATATATATATTTGTTTGTTGCCTTTTTGTGAAGGTATTTGCATGCTTCCAACTGTGTAGATAAATCTCTTCTTCTGGGCCTAGTTATGCCACTGGCAGATGTTGGAGCCTTCAGCTGTTTGATACCACCCACCAGGTGGGACTTACAGCCTTTACAGCCCTGCCAAAGAAATGAAATGTGTGAGCACTCCCTAATCTGCTTTCACTGAACCAGCCCTGCTAATACAAATTGCCTTTTCAAACACTGAAATTAGCCTCAATGACTGTGCACGAGAAGAATGGAGAATGGCTGTGTTTCTCACATGGAGTTCTCCATCACTACAGTTGTGAGATTGGAAAAAGGCAAGAGGTGGGACAAGACAGTTTAACTGCCTTTGCTGTCTGGAAAATGAACAGCCTAAAAGAAAAGGTGACAGAAAAGCAAAAGAGTGAGAGAGAGGACAGAAAAGAAACATGAGATGCACTGATGGGAAGAGCAGTGACCCAAGCCTGATGAGAAAGGATGGGGCTCTGGCCAGGCTAAGCTGGAGCTAGCAGCAAGGAAACTGCTCTGTTGGGTGTTTCTGTGCTGGGGAGAGAGGACTTTGTGCATCTTTAATAACCAAAGAAGACTGCATTAAAACATTTGCTTGGCTCTGACTTGATTTTTCTCTTTAAGTGAAACAGGACTCAAAAGCTGTCTGATCATGGCAACTGAAATGGGTGATGGTAGCCAGCTCCCTTCCTGGGGAAGCTGAATGCATCCAATACTGTCACAGAGGTTTAACCCGTAACACCATGGTGTGTGCCACGACCACAGACTGCAGCAAAAGTTCTCCATTTCATTTTATATATTTATTCCACAACAAAACCCACAAATGTGGGGAAGCACTGAAGGCACACCCTGCAGCACAGGAATAGATAAAAAGTAGGTTGAGAAGCTTTGAATTAGGAGTTTTTTTGGGTCATGCTGTAGAGGCATGAGGCATAGCTCTTTTTGCCCCCGGTCCCCAGTGGGATCAGCCTCTGCCTTGTCTTCAGCTGCCCCAAGTGACCTTTCCTGGCAGCTGAAACTGAGATAGGGAGTGTGAACTGGGGCAGCTGAGCTACTGGTAGAGTCCCAATATACAGCTCCAGCAACACAAAGTCCAGCAGAAGGTAGGGCAGACACCTGGGTACTGTCATACCTTGTACAGCCACAGCTGAGCCTGCCGGTGTGTTTAGGCAGTGGGATGACATAAAACTCCTTTTGACCAGCACTAGGGAAATTTTAATGGCTTTGTGAAAAAATCATGGAGGAGGAAGAGAGTTTTATATGCTTTTTAAAGCTGCTTTATTTTCTGTTATATACAGTTTTTTTCTATAGTCTGTTTGGAGAGTAAGCATGGGTTAATCTCCTTTAAGAACACATTCATTACATAGTGTGATGTGATAGTCCCTGTAAAAATCCTTTCCTTTTCTGGGAGGGGAGGGATGAGCAAAGGGAGAATTAATTTTGTGTCCCTTTGCGCAATGTATCTACACTGTGATGTATTTGAAAATTCAGGGCATCACTACTGGAACTGACTATCGGTGGGATTTGCTCCTCTTCTGAAAAAAGGAGGTGTGACAGCACACAGACATTTCAACCTGACAGTTTCATCTACAATACTAATTCCACTGAAAGTCACAGAGAGAGAGTTCTGCAGTTCTGTGCTGCTGGAAAACGTACAGGTTTCCATTTCAGTAATATTTCCTTCTAAAAATAAGCTCTATTCATGCCAAGCATCTGTTTTAATTTGGTTCCTTTTCTGATGTCAAATAACTCAAGCTGGATGAAAATCACTGCAGAAAGGCTAATATTATTTAAAAGAACATGGTATAATTTTACATTTAAGATGTCTCCAAGGAGAACTTTTCCAAGCCTGATAGTTCCTGAGGGACTATTTGCTGTGCTATTAGTTTTGATTAGCTCCAGAAATTCATTCCCTCCATCCATGCTTAAATCTTTCAAGAAAATAGTGAAATGACCATTAGAAGAAACAGGCCTAATTAGCAATACTTTTCTGAAGTAAGTACTGCCCACCCAATCAAGCTGTGCAGGTGAGACATGAAACATTTCTGCACACAGAGCGTGCCCACTTGCTGACACTGTTTGCTGACTTAGCACTCCTAAGTTGTCAGCTGGAACTGTTAATTAACTGTTTTGTTAATTAGCACTTACACGTTAGCACACATTTTCTAAGCAGAGCAGAAACATTAACACATTTATTTCAATAGCACCCGTGAAACAGAAAAGCTCATTTTAGGGAGAAGTCTTCAGTTTTGGAGGCAGAATAGCTTGGTGGGAAAGGCTCTGTACTGGGTTTCAGTCTGCTCTGCTCAGCACACATCCTTGGATCAGACTGATGAGTTTTCAATCCGGAAAATAACTGCAATGCTGCTCTCACCTCCTTCTACAAAAAGCTTCAGGGATGGAAACCAGTGTTATCATATTCAGAATTTACAAAAGGGGAAAATTATTACATTAATATGGAAGACAAATAGAAGAAATACAGTTTGAATGGCCCCAAAAGAGAAACAGAGACACAAAGGACCAAATTCTGTCCAAAATACTTTAGGTATTTAGCAAGCAAGCTAGCGAAGAGAAACATGATATTACTAAGCTGCAGGAAAACTGCTGCCTGATCCTAGATCCCAGAAAAGATCTAGTTAGCAGAGAGAAATACCATAATCTCATATTCTTCAGAGGTTCAGCCATGACAAGGAAAGAGACACTGTGAACTTAGTGATGCAACGGGAGGGAGGCTGCAGGAATCCTTAAACCAGATATGTACAACCACTACACATTTAAGATTTGCTTCAAAGCTGAGATTAAGAGGTGACCTGAACATGTTTCTGTATTTCTACCTGCCCTCTCCGATTATTTTGTTAAGACTTAAGCAATGCTTTGACCCCATTTACCCCAAAAAATCCTGACCCCATCAGGATCATTGAGTCCAACTCTCCATCTGAACACACTCAAAACAATAGAAAAGTGAGACTCGTTGATGTTTTGCAGGTATTTCAGAAAATCCAAATCTTAAAAAATGAGGACGCCATATAAAGCATGCTATGTTGCCTCCTGTTATGGTGAGTGTATAGAACTGCCCTGGTCCAGCGTGGAAGTCAGGCCCTTTGATAAAGTTTTTGAAATAGGAAAACCGAGAAAGCCTTCAAAAATACTCACACAGATCAGACATAAGATCCTCATGGACAACAATAATCTATCACTCTTTGCTGCTTAATCCATTTTACTGTAAATCATTTTCTCTTTCCATCACACCTAGAGGACACCCTCCATGCTGTTTGCAAACACTGTTAGTAGGGTAACTAGCCCTCAATAGGGCTATTAACGCTGGTTTCTTTGCAGAGCACTCTGGAGAACAACCCTCCCTATGCCAGTTCAAAGAAGGACAAAGATTTGTGCTTATATCTGCTCTGAAGCCTGTATCTCCTACATGGCACTCTATAGGCTACAGAATCTGGTGCCCCACTGCCAAGAAGTTTGAGTATGCTTCAGAACCTCAAAACCATCTTTTATCTAGGTGTCCGGACCACATTATTTCCTGATGCCCACCTTTATAAACCAAATTTCATGGGAGAATCTGGTAAGTGTTCTCTGTAGTTTATCAAGGTAAGAAGGGGGCTTGTACCTCTGACCCTGCATTTTCTAAGGCTACGTTTCCACTAATATGACAAATCCAACTTCTTGGCATATGAGGGGGAAGACGTCTAGGTCATCTCCTTGAAGAGTCTGCTTTACCAACTGCTCTCACAATCAGACTTTTTTTCCCTGAAACGCCCTTTTTTAGCTTCAAGACATTCTGTCTTCCCTTGCTGTCTTTAGCAGCCAAGTCGTTGTCATCCATCATTTATATCACCTTAGAGATATTTATAGATTTTGATTGCATTCCACTGGGCTCTTGTCTGTCTTACATCGCACATATTTGTAGCTCTCTTGGTAGAGCCTGCCTTGTAATTCTTGCATATTTTCTGCTACAGATTTTCTCTAATTTGCTTACATTCTATCTTAAACTATGGATACCAAAAGAGCACATGATCTCACAGGGTTTAGTATTCCTACTCAGGTACTACAAGAAAAACTCATTTATATGCAAACATGTTACTAAGATAGAAATCTATAGGTCTGCATATGAATTTTATTAATGAAACTGTAAGTACACTAGCAACATATTTATGAAATGCTTGTCTGATGCTGGTATTCAAATATATGTATTTCCATCCTATGAATTATTTGGGAACACTGAGCAGCTGCATTACATATTCAGGGAAGGAAAGCAAATAGGAAAGAAAAATTTTGGGAAGACTGCAGTCAGAGACACTTTCTCAATAAAATATTGGAAAGTATCTTTCAGAATCATCAGTATGATCTTGGCAGAGGCAAAAAATTTGCTCTTCATAGATAATTTGATAAGCCATCTTGGGGAAGAGCAAGGACAGTTAGAGGCTTCTGGAACCACAGATGACATTCTTATTTCCCTTCACTTGGCAAACAGGTTTTATAATGAGGTCCTTTTACATGACATTATATTCCTCCTGATGCCATTTTTTCCCCATGTGTGAGATGTGATAGAGGCCTACTCTTACCCATACAAACCTGACTGTGACAGCCACCCAGCAAAGTCAAGGGGGGTTTGCATTACTAGGGACTGAATGAGAACTGAGACAGGACCTCAGCATCTGATGCATGTCCATTCAGCCCATCCTTTCTCCTGCAGAGTCCTGACAGTGTTCTGCTCCACCAGCAGGTAACTTCTGCTAAATTTCGAAGTTAAATTTAAAGGGGATGCATTACCAGTGGCTCTGACCTGGAGATTGCTGCACATACCCTGGGGCCTGACCCCTGTACCATGTTCTGGTGCAGGCAGAGGGGGGAAAGGCTGGACAAGCAGTGGATGAGTACCTGCTAGTTTGACAAGCTGGCAGACTCGGGGCCAAGAAATCCGAGGTCATGCAGCAAACTTTCCATTGACCTGCCTATTTAAATACTGATATATTTATCCATTTTCCACCAGACACCAGGTACCTCCCAAATGACAAAAATAGATGCGAAGCCTTCCCTGAAATTTTCACTATCCATTTCACTTTAGTGACTTTCTATGGTAAAGGAGAGGCAATTTTAAGCAAATCTCTCTAGATCTACAGAGACCTTAACTTTCAAGGAGATGTAATGATGTTTGGACTGTTTTTTTTCTTTTTTTTTTCTTATTTCACTATGTAAGATTCCTATTTTCTTTACTGCATTCAGCACTAAACTCCTGATCCAACCATAGTACAGGCTAAGGAGAAAATGTAGAGACACTAAATACTACTGTGTTACCTCCTGCCTTCAGGTTAGTGTGCAATTTTATCTACTTACACCAACTACATAAAAACAACCAAACCAAGACTGTGAACATCAATGGAAGAGGAAAATGAAGTTTAAGGAAATTATGAAAAAACTCTGGAATTTAAATGCATTTTGGTGACTATGTCACTCATTGTTACCAGCAAATAAATAGACGCACACAACCAGTTTGATTACACAGGCCTGCTAACACTAGCTCTCATGAGTTACTGACTTCTATTTATTGATTGCATATTGACATCACTTCTCTGCTGGTATTGAATTTTTGTAGCTAATTAAAATGCACCTTCTTTCCAGTCTGCACACACCAAAACATGCTAGATAGATGTGCTTTCAGTGCTTTGCAATTACCAGAATTTTATATAACCTGTAGGATTTACTCGGACTCTTGCACGAACTAACTTGTATCCCAGTGGCAGACATAGATTGCAAACTTTGGCTTTGCTCACAAGTGTGGAACATCTGGAGCCAAAGAGTTGGTTGGTACATTACAGAGACAGGAAAAAGTAATGAGATTCACATGTGTTTCAAGATCCAAATTCCACTCTCATACTGGCATCTGAAAAATCGGACTTGTCAATCAGGACTACCTCTACTATACGTTTCTTCTTCAAAGGAGGGAAAAATGTATATCCTGTGTCTAAAATATATAACCTGGTTGTTTGCCTTGCCTCTAACAGCATGGAGAGACTGAAAACCTACAAGACTTAACCAGCTGGATATTCTTTTGACCTAGAGAAGAAGGCAGTTGACATCAAGGTGTTGAATCTGGCACCTAAGCCACCCACCTCTGCAATGTCTGGGGCAGTACTGGGGGCAGTACTGGGAGCAGAATGGGCCCACCAGCAGAAATTTCTGCTTGGCTATTATCCACCAGTAATCTCTCCTGGGGGTCAGGAGTTAATCTAAATAGATAAACCTTTAGAAAAAGGGAGATGAAATCAAGTCCTTTTCTAACTTAATCTGGCATCAGTAAGAAGCACATCCAAAAATCCAGCTTGAAAGCTTCACTAGCGCTCCAAGCTGTGCAATAGTTTTAAAAAAAGAAAAACATTTGGAATATGTTAATTGCATCACATCTCTGGCAGGTTTTGAAAAATCTGATTCACCAAGAACTCTGAACTCCAAACAAGAGCTCTTAATCTGTTTAGGCTTCCATTGCAAACTTTATTCCACCCACAGAAACTCCTCCCATCTCCTCTAGCATCATTCTTTTACTTAATTAATCTGTTTTCTATAGATACTGATGTGACTTAATACTTTGATCTGATTTTCCTTTGCTCCTGACCTCACCATTACATATATACCCATGTGAAGTTTGTAACTATGACTGACAATGCCAGTTCTCTTTGATACTGAAAATCATTAGGCCTGCTATAGTCAAGATGATCAATATTATAGCAGAAGAATCTGAAACACAGTAGAGGTCCATCAGAGAAACACTTTTTTTCCCATCTCTCTTCTTTCTACCAGAGTCTTATGAAGCATCCAACTCAGAATATTCTGTGATTCAGAAGAACGAACAAATATTTACTTGTATTTCAGAACTTTTTACTTTTTTTTCACTTGAGAATGAGATGGAAGGAAAGTTAAGAGTAACAGTTTAAAAGCTCCTCAGAGTATGTACGTGCAGTAGAATATGACACCTGGGCTTGCTAAACCAACATCTACCTGCACTGACCTAGATAGGTGCCCATTAGTTTCAGGATAGACTCAGTTTGCAGGAAATCTGACTGTCTACAGGGTTTTTTCTCTTCCATGGTAGTGAAATGCTCTCAGAAGCGGAGATATGTCTGAAATCTGAAATACTGCACTTAGGAGCCTGAGGGCATGTCTAAAATAGCTTTAGAGTTTATTATTAGCATTTCATTTTTTCAGATGACATGGAAGAAGAGGGAATAGGTTGCAAGAAAATTCTCTTCTTCAGCAGGCTCCAGGACTGGATTTACAAAGGCAGGGCAGCTGCCTACAGGTGCTGAGAGGTGTCTGGGGGTAACTCTAAAAGCTGCTCGGTGAGCAACGTGCCTAATCTCAATGAGCTCTGCAAGGAGTGAAATTCCAGATCTGTTCAAATGCTTTTACAACACCAGCAAAGAACTTCTTTGCACTGCTAGACATCTAATTATTTCTACAAGATGCCCCCCAATAAGCAGCAGATGGCCAGCAAAAGGAAAAAGGGATTAAATATTTTCCATTTTAATAAATATATTCTGCTTCTGCGTTAGGAAAGGTTTTGCTTTTCTGACTGTAGCTCTAACTCAAGTTACTCTGGCCAGGTAACCTCCTGTCTCAGTAAGACAGCACACAACAATAGTAAATAAGGTGAGTGGCAGTCTGCATGGAAGGATTATTTATTTACACAGTGACATGATGTGTGTCTACCCGCAGTGATGCCACCACATAATTTCCCTGACTCCTTCCCTACCACCAGCCTCCCCTGGGGGAGACAGGATGATGTTCTCTGACGTGTTGGCAGTTCATCTGAAAGAGGGAGCTTTTAATGAGGTGGTGCAAGGCAAGTGGGGCTGCTGCCTATCACACAAACTATCACTGCAGATACTTTTTCCTGTGAATGTTATGTACTTGAGAACACTGAGAAAATTATACTTACTAACAGAAATGAAAAGAGCCTAATTACAGTGATTTTTATAGAGAGAGTTAAAGCATGCATGTCAAAAGGGACTGATGTATAATTATGATAATATCAGTTGCAACTCCTGTGCTATCTAATTACTTGAAATGGGCGGCATTGTGCAATTTTTTTGAAAGAGAGCTACTCTGACAACAAAATGATATAATCTTATTATGAAATTACAATAAATTTGAAAGAAAAGTAAAATTAATATATTGGTAGGAGTAACAATCAAAGAGGCAGCACTAAATGTGCTGGAAAGACAGAACAAACAGAAACCCACCAACTGTCTCCAACCCCGAATCTGTGCTACACATTTGACTCACGCTGTGTCAGAAACTGAGATGCTGCACATGTTGCCTACACTGGCAGTCAGAATCAAGACATATTTACATGACAAGAAAAGAGTTGTAAGAAGTGGAGGAAGAAAGGAATAAAAAGAGGAAATATTTAAAAAATGGGAAAGAGCATAAACCTAGCAATCACAGTGCTGAAGTCTTCTGGGGCTTTGAGTGTCCCCATGCCTTGGCTTTGTTCTGGATCCTCTGAGGTACCCCAAACACCCAGCTGCTGAGCGTGCTGGACCCTGTCAGATTCGGGCACTCAGACGTCTTCGAGGGATGAGGTTTTTCTATTTTGGTTTCACACTGGCTGTATTATACTGCTAAATCTGTCTACAATACTTGATATAAATGAAATATTAAAATTATTACTTTCATTTAGCATACATTTTGTTTGCCATGGACGTATTTAAATTATATAGAATACATACCTATTATAACATAATGCCATCCATTGACAAATGACCTGGGCACTGAAAAAATCTGATTTTTTCAGTCATTAGAAATGAAAATAGTAGCACATTCATTTGCAAGCCCACAGACCTGCTGGTAAGTTCATGCTCCTAATTATGGTGTAGCCTGGAAAAATCAACCATTCTTTGAACAGTGACATCAACAGATTGTAGGTTAATAGTGTTTTCCAGAGTTTTGTGGCCACCATGAGGTAACATGAAAAGCTTCATGAATTTTCATGGATACTGCATTGCCATTGGTCTAGTAGTGGAAAATAAGACTGAATAAAATGTTTAATATTATTCCATTGGCTATCTGGAGGTGATTTATCTCATGAACTGCAGTTTGGATCACTTCCTTGAGCTCTCATCATCTCACTCAATAGCAAAGACACAATCTCATATATTAGCAAAATTTACATCTCTTTTCTACAATTTAAAAATAACAAAAGGAGAGTGGCAGTTGGCTAGATCCCTTCATTTACTGCAAGTTTGGTAAATACACTTCTCTGTGTACTGCAATCTCTTCCCATGAGATGCTACAGAGTGAAAGGATCTGACCTAACTTCCCTTGTCTTTTCAAATTCCTTGTTACAATCTAATCTTGTCCCTTCTTTGTACAAGAGCAAAAATGTGAAATACTTTTCTAACATATGAGTATTTTCATTGCTACACTTTTCCTTAAAGAAAAGTGCATGTTTGGAACTCTTCCTCTGAGCTGTCATCTCACAACCACTTGCCACATACCCTGGTCTGTAGTGCCCACTGAAATGGCTGCATGCTGCTTATTCAACAGCACTGAGTCAAGATTGTGACAGTTCTCTGAGCGTGGCCTTCCAAAGTAGTTCTACTGAAGTTCTTCCCAGTCAGAAAAGGTTCCCTCATCTTAGCAGCTTCCTGGCCTCTGTGGCTGAGGTGACTCCATTTTATGCACCGTTGCTTGACCAAGTCTGAAGTCAACTGACTTGTCTTTAATGCCCAACTAAATTAGTATTCTAAATTTCTGCCGAAGACTGACTTTTGCTCATTTTGATAGCACTAGTTTTGAATGTCAAGAAGACAAAAAAAAATCGGAGTTCTTCTATGTGGTTGTGGTTTTCACTGAAAAATCTGTCTAATTACAAAAAAAAGTCAGATCTAAACAACTTGAGAAAGAAGACTAAATCATATTTCAACTTTGCAATAGTTTTATATGTAATTTTTAAAAATTATGATGATTCAGTGTAGGATATGTTAAAAATCTTATTCAGTTTGCAAGGAGCATGGCTGAAGTGATTAACAGGATTTTCATGCAAGACAGAAAAGGTTTTTTCCACTGAGGAATTCTACATGGTGAGATTGAAGTGTGATAAAAAGTAAAACTCATCATGAAACCTGCCATCTTACAAAAGAGAAAAAATCCCAAGCAACACCCAGCAACAAGAAATACGCCAACAAAAAATCCAGTGACCCCACTGCTGCCCAGGCTGGCCGAGCAGTCTCAGCTGCACTTCTGGCATTTACCAGAGGCTTTCTTACCTTCACTGCAAACTCTGTTTCTGTAGCTTTATGAACACATCTCTTGCACACTGAATAGGAGCCAATTCCTATGTCCTCCTTGATCTCGTATCCATCAGTAAAATGAATGTTGTTCCCATGTAACTGCTATAGGGAAAGACAAAAGAAACAAGGTAGTCAGGACATAGGTATGTAAAAGCAAAGGCTAGCCTCCTCTTGAAGGAGGTGCTTGATCTCTCCTTCACAGAACTCTCTTGTCCTTAGCAGCTTTTCTAAGTCCAGTTAAAAAATTCTGAAGCCCTTTACTTAAACGAATAAGTGTGTCTCCTCCCTTTTTACCTTTTTCCAGTCTGTAAGATGGGATTGTCCATGTAGAAATAGTGGCAAAACCAAAGTGATTTTCTAAACTATTTTTGGAATGCAGAAAATCACCATCTGTTAGAAATTCATAGGAACCTGTGGGCCCAGATCTCCTGACAAACCCACATATCTTGACAATAAAAAGTGAGGGGCAGATAACTTATAAAATACAAATAGCTTCACAGTCTTCAAGAGAGATACCCCATATATGGGGAGTGCCTCCAGATCACTGGAGGTCCTGTCTAGAATATGTTTATATGTGGTTTCTCTGTGAGACAGAAGTTACTATTTAGCCATTAATTCATATGCTCTTTGGAAACTGTCTGGGCAGGTAGACTGGTTCAATGGTGAACCCCGAATCTGAGGCTTTGCTGCAAATTCCATCCCAGGACTCAAGAAATGGCCAGCACCTCTAAAAATCCTCCAGAATCCTCTGTCTAAAAATGTAACCTTGCTAGCAAAGTCCACACAGAATTTGCTAAATCATAAGACATGCATATGTTAATATTTAATATGTTTTTACAAAGTAAATCACAGAAATATTTATAACATTTCTGGGATGTAATTGCTTGGGTAACATTTCACTTACTGTTGCATAAGAGCATCTTTAAGAGTATGACATATTCCATTGTAAATAATTAAAACAGAGAGGAAAACCTATGAAAACCACAGGCAAGGTCTCCCTTCTTGAGGCACGTATACCTGTGGCTGTGGGTAAGAAAAGGAGCTTTTTCCTAGCGAGAAAATTGGCTGCATCTTTAAGCAGTCCAGTTCTTTCTCCTCAATCACTTTTCCTCTGACGTATTGAACCTTTTGTAGCAATTTATTTCTGGTTTAAAGTACAACTGGATAGATTTTTTTAGGGGAATGGCAGCAAAGAACCAAGTGTCTGGCATGTTCCCCCATCAAGCCACCCTGGTTTAGGTGAGTACACCCAGGGTTTTGTGCAATAGCAACAGGAGTACTGTGGCCTCTTACACCCAGAGCTTGGGCTCTGTGTCTCTGGGAGCCTATAGCAGTAGTCCATCAAACCCCTTTGCCAGCACAGACTGTATCATATAATCCAAGACAAAACTGTCCACGAGAAAACAACACTATGTTACCTGCCCTGCATGCATAACTGGAATCCTGTTTCAGGTATTGAGAAGTACTTTTCATTTTAGTTGAGACAAAGTGCAGTTCCTGTTTCCTTTGCAAAGGTGGCGAGGAACGTTTTATACGTAAAAGCCTTCGCAAAAAAATTCTCATTTTCCACCACCTACATGCTGCATGTAAAACACCTCCTTCCTACACTGGGTAGCTGTGAAATACCAGCGAGAACATTAGGCAGTTTAAATACACTATGCACAGACGTATCTGCACATCAGATGTGAAATGCAATCAGCATCAGTACCTGCACAATTGGGTGAACAGTGATTTTGTGCACATCTTGCTGTGCAGGCTCCTGCACCAAGTTAGAGGCAACAAAGCTGAACCCTCTGAAAAGATGATGAGCATTGGCACTTGGAGGAACACCTGGGGAGTCTGTAGGAGAAGGAAGAAAATGGCTTCATGAGCTGCATGAAGAACAAAAATGCAATAGCATGGCACCACAACAAAAGTCACCCCTGCCAGTCAGTAGCAGACCTGATAAACTGGCAGACACATGGCAATATAATTCATCTCCATATCAAGGCTTTGGTGTGCCTTCTCCATTCCTTTCCTCTGGATTTGAACAATGCAGGGGTATTTTTGCAAGGATGTCTCATCTTGGACACAGGGATTTTTTCACAGTGCATGTTCATTCTAAGGCAAAGTACTGCCTGTTCCCTGAGTGCACAGAGAGAGAGAAGGCACAGGGCAGAGAGGCTTGGAGAGACAGGAGACTAAGGGCAGGGCACCCTGCAGGGCTTGGCAGAGGTTCTCCAGGGAGTGGAAGAAAGCTACAGGCTGCTGTATCTGTCCTTTGCAGCACAACTTGACTACAGAAATCACAAAGACTGAAGTGGCACGTTGTGTGGGTCAGGAGAATCCAGAGAACACATGAAACCAATGTAAAAGCACAATACTCCAGCAGTGGTAGTTTGTAGCCTTATAGGAATCTTCCGCAGCAGCTTTAGGAGCTGGGACCTACTCCAGGGAAGACAGTGGCTGACCTGTCCTCAGGTGCACCAAACAACTAGGGTTGTTTTAACTAACCTTCATGGAGATATTCTCCCCATTTCTTCTCCTGATATGGCAAAAAGGAGGGAAGGAATGGCTAAAGTTCAAAATATCCTGAATTATTCCGCCTTTGGAATGAAATAACCGGAGAGCAGTTCTTTGTACCTGCACCACTGCTCAGTGAGACAAGCAGCACGACAAAACAAGAAGAGCTGCGCTTCACTTAAAATTCTGAAAAGCTTTAAAGAGACCTTTCTCCCCCATGCATGTTTTATCCTAGGTATTCTCCTAAGCAAGAAGAATCACTTTGTAAACCATTCCTTGGTAACCAGGTGGGTATTATAAAACCTACAGTAGTAGCATTTGCCAACATTTTATTTGTTTTTTTCAGGGGGGTTGTGGTGGTTTTTTTCTCCTTTTCACTTCACATTTCCTCCAATGCACCATGTGATTTACCATGACAAAGTTACAGCTAAACTTTCTTTAGAAAACTATTTTCTTGTAGAAAAGTGTGTAAATACCCAGTTATCTAAAGAAAATTCATCCCCACTGAGCCTTATATCTGACTCACCTGCTTGAGGCCCTGAAAATACGTGAGAATGTGTACTTCTTAGTGTGCACACTCCCTGTATCAATCTGCTGGTCAAATGAATAGAGGAACTGAAGTCAGAATTTGGTAAAACCAATATATCTGCTTAGGAATAAACAAAACTGAGACTGCAGCTAATTCTGTTTCTCATCACAAAGCTTCCTCAGCTTTGACAGGAGTCGGAGTCAGGAGTCAGTCTGTTCTTATTGCACAGCAAGCCAAGAGTTCAGATGGAGGAGATTGTCTTTCGGTAAAATGACGTGGGCTTTTTGCTTATCCCAGTGTTTTTGATGGGCACTCTACTCGCAAACACATGGATGAATCACACCAGACCTCTTGCGTCACTGGATACTTCCTACCATGGCATATATATAACAGTGATTTTTACAAGAGGGATTAATTAAGAGGAAAGAATGGTTTGTTTTGAAAAAAGGAATGACAATAATTCACATCTGAACACTTCTGAACTTCAGAAAAGCTGTGATCCAGCTCTAAAACTAAAGTGGTAGGTCAGCTCTATTTAAAAATAACTGTTCCTTCTTAACTCACTGCCAATCACTCGAGCAAATACTGCAGAAGAACTATTGATGATTTAGTGTTCACTATCAAATATTCATCACCAATAACTGATTTGTCCATTAAAACATTTTTGCAAAAGTGCAAAATTATGTTTAAATCGTGTTAATGAACTGAGAGCTCAGAAACCTAAATCATTTTTCTAGGCCCTATAAATCAGAATCATTTCAGATATCTGAGTTAGATCCACTTACAAGCACCAATCTTGTATAATGGTTATCTTTCTGCCTGTGAAAAAGTCGCAATGCTTTGTTCCACTAGAGCATCTAAGTTTAAGGGTTTTCAAAGGCTTCATAACTCTTAAATAATTTCCTTCATCATGTTTCACTGGGGGTAGCAAACATCATATTTGCAAAGGAGGATATTTAGATACTTCAGGAGAAATTTTACATACTTTTTTCTCAGCAGTAAAGTCGGTCTAAAACATCCCTGCTGGTTGCCGCCCGTTGTCCCATCAATTATAACAGTACAAACATTTGTGGACTGACATCTAAATTGGGTCACAAGAATGATGTTGATTTGATCCTTGCTCAAATCACCATTTCTAACCTAGATTGCTTCAGTCTCCAGCTCCCTGTGAGGAGCTGAGTCACCACAAATGAGATGTGGGTCCACAGTGGTGAATTCAGGAAGCAAGTGGCCAGAAAAAGCAACTTCAACTTGGACAAATCTCTGAGAAAAAGTGATGTGAAACTATACCCACATAAATGATGTGTCAGTGTCAGAAACCACATCTCTGGCACACTTAGATCTGCGGTTAAGAATCCACAGAATGCTGTTTCAACTTCCAGGGTAAAGGAAGTTTCTGAGGTACAGCAAATCACTGGACTGACAAGATTTACTGGATCCAAATCTTTGACATAAACCTGCTTTCAAGCAGGAGAACTCATTCATAAAGACAGTGTAAAATGACTATATGTTTCTGTATCCCCTCCTTGGTAGTGGCTTTCTGACAGCTTCTTTAAAACACAACTGCATGATCACGAAGCAGGAATTATTGCAATGCTTTCTATCTGAAGATGTTCTCAGTAACAGGGTTAGTTTGTTATGGGTCTATGTCATGTTACAAAATCCACAAAATAAAAAAGGTTATCAATCTATTCCATCAGCAATGTGATTAAACACATTTGTGATGCTCTCCCCCCCCTCTGGTTGACCCAACCAGTCAACAGTCAGGGGCTGCAAAATATTCTGCCATTCTGCAAGGGCTTTTCCATCATTCTGGAACTGTAAACGGATTCACACTTCCAATTACACCTGTTTTGAAATGACATAGTTTGATTGTCAGGCCACTATCTACGGTAGCCCAAAGCAGAATTGAGGCAGGCCATCTCCCCACCCCAAAAAAAAATCTTCCAAGTCAGTGTCTTGTATGAAATAACAAATTTAATTAGGCAAAAGTAGTAACATGCAGAGTGTAAAATATAGCCCCAGGCATCAGTAAAACCAATGAAGTATGAACTTCCAAAGCAATTCAAACTCTTAATGCTCCTTTGCACACCAGTGGAACTTCCCATGGCAGCACCAGACTGCACATCTCTCAAGATCAGACTCACTTGCAGTCTCCAATATTTCAGAGAAATTAGTTCCTCTGAAATCTAAATTAAAGCTAAAATCAGATGGGTGAGATGTCTGGTAACCAAAGATCATGCTTGTATGCAGTGGAACAGGAATGTCAGAACATGACCAAAATTTACTTGAGACAGTAAAACAAGAATGAAAAAACAAGAATGTAGTATTTTTATAGTTTGCAAAAGTCAGCATATCCTTGCAAAAAAAAAAAAAAATAGGAACTGACTGACAAAATATTTGGAGTAGGTACCAATTTCAAATCTCATGAACGGAAATTTGAGCCAGGCTTTGAATAGAAGTTTGGGCTACTTTTAAGAAAAAATGGTGTAGGTCATAATAAGCCTGAACAAAAACTGCTGGAAACCTCAGCTCTGATTCATGTGTTATAATGTAGGTGTTTTCATAACGAAAGCTCAGATCTTTCCCTCTCACTGCAACAGTTCTGGGGAAATTTGAGGGTTGAAGCTTATACTTTGTTACTGCAACAATACTCCAGGGTATTTACAGTGCTTACCATCTTCAGAGTGTTTTACAAACAACAACTAATTCAATTCTTACACTTTAGAAAGTATAAATAGGAACTTATTACTTATAGGAATATCACAGGCAGAAATATAACGTAACTTATCCATGTCTAGCAGGAGGCAACATTATAAATGGGATTACCACTCTGACATTATTGATATTCTTGCTTTCCACTTATAAGAGTGGAAAGATTGATTTTTGTGCAACAGTCACCTTCATATATATAGGGTAAAAAGTGTGGTATTTCTGTTAGGAAATAGAAGTTACAGGAACAATGCTCCCTCTGCAAGCATTTTCTAAATATTGTGGGCCAAATTTCCTGTTGGCATAACTCTGCTGACCTGAGAACTTGATGATTCTTCTTTGCTTTTAACCACACATTAACTTCCAACAGTCCATAGTCTGTGGGATGTCATAATTAAAACACCTATGCAATATATAATTACATACTAACTTGCAGAGATGAAAAGTTCTTTGAAGCCAAGGTAATTTAAAATAGGTAAATTCAGCTAGTGTAAGCAATGATGAGTAATAAAATAGCAAAGCAATAGTTACTTTTCCTTTTAAAAATGTGAAATCTGTCCTTCCTGAAGACAAGTTAATGTGAAGCCAGTGAAATACTCATGAGCTTCTTTTGTTGGAAAAGCAAAAACAGTCCTTGCTTCTTTCTGGATACGGCAAAACCCTGGAATGCCAGATATGATCAGACTTTTAGACTGTGTTGGAATAGGGAGGGGAAGGAAGAATGAATTCACTAACTGAAAAGATGTATTACCCACGTGCCACCTTACTAACCTGTGGGGGTCCGAGATGTGAACTCTGGATCAAAATGAAAGGTGTCTTCTGGCCGTCCCACTGCCGGCTTGAAAGGCGGCTTGATTTCTTTTCTGTACAGTTTCTACAAGGAGAAGAACAGATCACAGTCAACATCAATGTGTGCACCCTCAGCATCTGGAGGTACACTCCCCTGCTTTCCTTACGGTGTCCTCTCTCAGCTCCACGCTGTCCTTGCTGGACTGACAGAAAAGGATGACGTGTCCATGGTTCTGCCTCCTGCTTGACAGGTCGGCTTAAAATCTGTGCCCTGGATGGTCCCTCCACATTTAGCTACTGGAATCCTGAATATAAACACAAATGTTCCTGGCAAAAATTTAGCCCATAGACTGGAACAGTATTCCAGCTGGGGCATCTGGAAATTCACTGGTCTAAGGGAAGGACTGGAATGTGCAATGGTAAGACCAGGAAACAGGGTGACTTCAGCAGCGCAGCAATGGCAATCAGCACAAAGAACTGCTAGGAAGCCATGACTGTTTTAGCATTTATTATTTGTCAAGAACCAGCAATATGTTTGACATGACGCCAGACTGAGCAGAGCAACAGGCTTGGCTGCCTGGTCTTTACAACCTAAACAAGAGACTTGTTCTTTTAGCATATCTGGTAAAAGGGAAAGGGGTTTACAGCTGATGATTACATGAAATTCCCATCAAAAGATGCTAGGGAGAAAGCACTGTGGATGGGTGGGGAATCACACTGAAGCTCTACATGCGGCTTGAACTGAGGAGCAAAACCAAGGAAAAACATAAGGAAGAGAGGAAGGTATATAACAGGTAAGTAGTGCTAGGTGTGCCAGTTTCTGCTGGCGACTGAGGGGTCATGTAGGGGATCACCTAAGCAACAGGCACTGTAAGTTCATCCTAATACATCCTGCCTTTATTACAAGGGACTTCATGGCCTGTTTACTCATTCTCAGAGATCTTTAAGAAATTGCTCCACCATGCTCCTTTGCAAGCATTCATATACACACAGTCACACACACTGAGGCGCAGGATATCTGGATCTGATCCAAACCTACAGAGGTTAATGGAAAGAGCCCTATTGATTTCAGCCATCTTTGCGTCATCTCTGCCTGAAATGGCCAAAACTGAACATCATGCTGATGGCAGCACGGGGAACAGAGCTCCAGTTTGACTCCCTGTCCCATGCTGCAGTCCCTAGACTGCATTTCCTTTCTAGCAATGCTTTTGTTCTCAGGTTTCAAAGGGTTGAATTAGTTGGCACAGACAGTTCCCCATAATTAGCATGTCTGAGCATAAATATAACATTTAATCCAAACTTTAAAGTCAAGATAAGAACAGAAGAGTTCAACTTTATAACTGTTTGCAATACATATTTCTAGGTAAGCTCTTAAAAAACTTTTAAATGAGCTGATTTTTCAATGGAGATTTCATTTAATGGAGATTACTAACTGCTTGTCCAGCTCCTTGTGTGCAGGAAGATTCTTTTTAACTGTGCGTTTTATGGTGAATTAACTTCTGTAATACAAAGCATGTGGTCAAACCTAAGATACATACACATCACCATAATCTGAATTTGATTTTGCATTGATAAATAAAGGTTCTTGAAGCAGAAAAATCTGTAGCATAGTATTAGCCTTAACATAAAGGATATATTTGTGGTTGAATTATTATTCCTTGGGAAAGTGAAACAGTGAGGTTGGAAATGACTCTGCAATAATTAATGGCCATTTCACCATAAAAAGTTCCTGCTTGCGTAAAACTGCTCCATATCTTCGGAGAGGAAAGGAGATGAATAACTGCTGTGAGCCACAATGGAAAGCCAGTCTTCCAAATAATTAAAAGCCAATTGCAGTCTTAAGCAGGAAGTGCCACTCATCAGTTGAACAGTATCAACCTAGTAATTAACATACATCTTTTTCTGTCTGCACAGAATTTTAAAAGAGAACTCAGCACCTACTGAAGGTTTTTCTGTTGCTAGGATTTCACCTTGAGAAAGCTATTTGCTTCCAGCTTCCCTTTATTTGTCTTATTTCACAACTGCAGTGCTTCTACTGCAGAAAGCAATATGGTCACACGCACGTGCTTCCTCCCCGAATCAACCGCACAGCTCATCCTGTGAGGTCCAAAAATTGGAAAATGTTTCAGAGCTGTACATCATTCAGGAATTGCACTCTCTTTTCATTATCGTAACCATATTCTCTCTGGCCTCTTAATTCCTTCCCCCATCTGTAGTTTCTTAAGTGCTGCTGGAGCTACATTTGTATTTTGAATCCCTAACCCACATCCTCCACCACTAGGGAGGGATTTAAGATTCATCGTGAGTCACACGCCACCTAAAGATGTATAATCACAAATTCACTTTCTGGGAGGGGATGGAAACAAAGAAGTTGCTTGTGCGAGTGAAAGGCACACCTCTGAGCACAACCCTGATGACTCCCTTTTCCATTTCCTTACCCACTTGTGATAAAAATTAGACAACAGAACAGCAAAAGGTAAACTGCCTAAAGCATTTTTTTTTTTCCCCAAGCTCTTGAATAGGGTAACTAAATGAAATCATTGAGGAGCAGGAAAAGCAGAGTAGTATCATCTGTGGACTCCTCCATCCCACACCAGCTCCAGTTCTGTGAGTGAACCACTACAACCAAAGCCAAATGACTAAACCACAGGGCAGCCCAACACAGTCCAACACGAAGACCTGCTGCAGACAGAACGCCTCTCTCTTTAGAAACCTGCATCCTGTAGACTGCAAAACTCAAGCGGACTCAAGCTGATCTAAGAAAATGGTAAGAATCACAGCCATTGCTTTGTATACACAGAGAGAGTGAATCTCTTGGAGGATTTGAGATCCCTCTGGATTTTTCAAGAATATTTCTAATTTTAGGAAATGTATTAATGTATTACCTCTTACCATGGTCCCCAAACTATTCAGGGATGATGTATCTTGCCTATGACCTCTTCTGACAGAAACAAACCAGAGTGGGAAATGACAGCAAGTTAAATTTCAAATCTTGCCTTCAACCATTTCTATCAGGCTGGCCATAACTTCTGGTAAAGTTTAAGCAGTTATGTACTTTCTAAGTCATGGTAGTCTTAGCACCGTATCCAAAAGTTACTCTGAGTTCCATCATCTGTTTAAATGGGAACAGGGTCCCAGTTTTCGAAGTTTAAATTCCAGTTTTGATATCCAAATTTTTGTTTTGGGGTATCTTATTAGGCATTCAAAAGAGACTTTGGATATGTTAGTGCTAACTGGAGCATTTAAATTTCAGGGTGGGTACTTAGGATTATTATATTTTTGTTATTTTTCACAGGTATAAGAAGCTGAAGATTTTATTTTTCTTCCACACTGTTTCCACATCCATAAAGGAGAATGGCACTCCTTAGCCCTTAATGTTTTATTGAGAATATTATTTATTTCTCTTTTCCAGTAAAGAATAAGCTCCCATACCCCATCACCAATTTTTTTAAACTGGTCACAGCACTGACTTAGCACAGAAAAATGTGACTGACAGGTACCAGGAATCACTGCATAACACATAGTGTAGTCGGATCCAGAGGCTGTGCTGAGGGAGTGCACAATCCACAGAACGAGGGAGATGGACTCCAAGGTGTGAAAACACTGATTCAGATATTCACACTTGGATACATATCTATGCTTCTGACCACTTATCAACCCCTCACATCCTCCTGAAACTCTGATAATAAGTACCTATGAATTAACTAGAAACCATTTCTATTGCAGCTTGAGAAACTATGAGCTTCTATCGACTTTCTTTCTGATTTCAGATAAAAACATTTTTATTTGAAGTAACTAATTTTCATCCAGGTGCCACTGACCTTTCCTTAAAATATGTTGCCAGATCCCTAATATGATCTTCAGATGAACACCTCCTCATCTGGAACTTAAGTAATACACAAGCGAGACTAGTAATAAAATGCTGCAACATTGTGCTTCTTTCTCTTCTTATTTATAAGTAGTTAATTTTTCATCATCTTTCAAAAAACACACTCCTAAAAACCCCAGAGATGTAAATGCTCTGTACATGTGCCTGGCAAATATCAAGAAAAGGAAAATGGTTTAATTTCATTAAAAACTCTTTAGTCATTTCCTCAAATAAGTTTCTTTGATGAAGAATTGAGTTATTCCTTAGACACCTTCTAGAAATAGAAAGATGCTACCCTCCACAGTGATGCACTTGTAGTGTGAGAACAAACTCCCTTGATACATATACCTGTCATGGAAAATCCAATAAGCAGACGAAAGGATGAACTACATTCTAAAAGGCTTGTCCTCTCCTAGATTAATGATTCAGTGTTATTGCCTGCAAATGATAGAAAAGCTTGCAGAATTCAGACCTCAGGATTAATTTTTTGCTGTTGGTAAAATCTGCAATTAAATAATTCACATTTTCACTTTAGTTTGATCTCTGATTAATATTAAAGGAAAAAGAACTGGAAATCACTTTCTTCCCACTCATTTCCTCAGCTGTATTTGACAGTTCATTTTCATGCATGTCATTTGCTCTAGTTCCAATTTAGCCTGTCATCTAAACAAAAACTACTGTTTATAGCCCACTCCTCCAACAGCACTCTGAAAAAGGGGATTTCATTTTTCATTTTCAATGAAAAGCCAGAAATTCATAATCCATGACCTGGAAAGAAGAAACATTAGTAAAAAAATCAGGAACCGGACTGTGCTTTCTCAGAGCCAATGACTGAAATCATCTGAGGTCAACTTGTTTTGGGTCTGCTTGTCTTAAGAAGAAAAGGAGGTGCAAGGTTAATAAGAAGGTAAAACTGTCAAGGAACTGGACATCTAATCTCTTTCCTGAGCGTCCCAGCCTTGATCATGAAAGACAGTCCATCCATTTAACAACAGATCTATTGAATTTGCGTCATGGTGCTTACTAAATGCCTCAGAGCAGCGAGACTGATATTTGCAGAAACCTCTAGCTATTCTTCACTCTGAAAAGTGGGAATTTAGGGCTTTGTTACAGGGTAACAGCTGTAAAAATGAGAGTCTTACAGAGTCTCATGCCACAATTTAAGTCTGGGCATAAAAACTCTGTGTCAGATTGTCCACAGTTCATTTAGTGCAGAAGTCAGCCATAAGTTAAACCTAAGGTGGGTGGAGATTTTGCTGAAGAATGGCACCCTGGAACAGGGGAATGGCTTCTGGGAAAGGCTGGGAGGAGGAGAGTTCTCTGGCCACACTATGTTTTTCAGGATTGCCCTTACTGCCTCTGCATGCAGTGGTCACACGCAACCAGCACACTGTGCTTGGCAGCAGCATCTGCAGCATCGTGACAGGGGCTGTTCCTGCACTGTGTATGCTGTTTCCACTGTGTTTGCTGTGTTCATCCAAACCAGACATTATATCTGGTTGTGTCTCTTTGAAGACAGTAAAAGATGGGAAATGACTGCCCCAGAAAGTAAACACTTCAGTGACAGAGAAACAACTCCAATCCAAAACCCAAGGGAACAGCTCTGAAAATACTGTGAAATGAAAGCCCAAGTCACATGGTTCCATCTGCAGTTCTAGTATCACTGCAACATCAAGACTTCACACACAACTTAGAAGGAAGAAGCTAACTCATTTCTGTTTTGAATCTCTATTTAAAATTAGGTGATGCAACTTGGTGCTTTGTTCCCGGTTATCATGTCACTCTTGTAGGAAAAATCATGCTTAAAATCAGACCTGTTTCATATTGCATTTCTAGCAGACACTGACCCATTCTTACCCTTCATGGTAAGGGGGCTTTTGATGCAGGAATGTTTTACTACAGTTGCTGAAATTTTCTGTGCTGTCAGTCACAGCAGTCCTGTCTATCATAGCTGCCAAGGTAGCACAGAAGTTCTCCAAAAGAGCTTGCCTCTTACTCTCTGAGGTCTTTATATTACCAAGGCATAAAGTAAATCAACATTTCTGTCCCATCTCAACAGTGCTGTTTGCTGACTCTCTGCAAACTGATGTGGGAGATTCTGTATACATTATGGGAGAACAAAATGAGGGCACCAGGGAGTCTTTTCCTGCAGCTGTACAGAGATCAGTGCTAAACATTTATGTCTGATCCATTTCTGTTCTCTGACCCTGTTCTGTCTCTGTCCATGGAGAACACATTAACAACTGGCTGAATGATCACTGAGAGTCAAAGTCCTGGCTTCAGCTCAGGGCCAGGCTGGCTCACACTGCTCTGAAATACATACAATACTGTGGCTGCTGGAACAAGATAAGCCTCCCAAGATCTCCATGAGTGATTGCAAAATTAGGATAAAATGAGGAAATATATTAGAAAGATGATAGCTGACCGGCGTAATAATGATCTGTCTCCCAGACAGTGCAATAATCACTAATTATATTGGATTAAAATGGATTTTTACAGCTATATTTCAGAGCAGAGTTAGAGGGCTGGATAACACATCAAAGGGCAATTAAATCCACCTTCCTCTCTAGCTCCAAGGCATGTTCACCTATCTTCTTCGTGGTAGACATTTCCCTGTCCATAAGAGCTTTTTCACATGATGGAGAACTGTAGAGTTTCCTTAGGACAGGCATGAAATTGTTCCCTAAAGAACAGAGCTTGAAACAATCACCAATTATCATGACAGAAGGTGGCCTTGAGTGTTCTCATGGGACAGAACTAACTTTTCTGAAAACCTTCCCAAGATGCAGAGCCTCATTTACTTATGATGAGTTAGTGAGCTGCTCCACTAGCAAACACAGAAGAAAGAAAAATTCTCTCACTGTTCCAGTGCTTCTTACTACATCAAGATGTATTCATCTGATGTTATATGTTGATTGCAAAGCTGAGGACTGTGGAGATATCAGAGGGATATAGAAAATAATATTATTTTTATTTATATTAATGTTATTTTTTAATAATCATCATCATAATCAACAAGCCATGTTTTTTGGATTATCTATTTTTTTATTTTCACTTATTGTTTTCATAAATATAAAGTCTTCATACAGAATCTCATGGTTAGCAAGAAGCAGAAAAGGAAAGAGACTCTAGACTCTAGAACATACGCAATGGGACTAAAAGTCAGCTTGAAAGTCTCAAAATCCACTTTCATTGATTATGTTTTAATATGTTTATGAATCATGACAAGTCTTCAACATGCAACTAAAATTAGATTTTTCTAATGAGTTTTACCAAAATAAATGGGTTTGTGGGCCTTTCAAAGGCTACCTGGGCACCACAAAATGTTCTCTCACAGAGGAATTAGCTTTACTGCAAAGTCCTGAGCAGCAGTTTGAGAATGGCTCTGTCACATAGATTTATGCGGTTTTACCAGAATTTATCCTAAGACCTGCATCAATGTTACCCATTGCACTAGCATTCGTGAGTGAATGCATTAAATACTGAAGAGACACAACAAAACCATTACACAGGCTGGAGAAAATTAAATTGGAAAATGCCAGAGGATGTGGAAAACAGGAGCTCTGATGTACTGGCAGATGTCCAGATCAAGAATGAAAAATGTTTGCCTCTGTGTTTATTTAAGAATAAGTTAATTTGAACAAATACAATGCTGAAAATGTGAGATTTAACCTCTTAGAAGTCTAAATCAAATACTCAGATAATCTCTACCACCACCTTTATGAGCTGTAGCTGAAAGCAATAAAATAAATCCTTGTTTACCATTCTGTTAATCACATCTGACATGTCTTACTTGAATCATGTTTAATTTGATCAAGTGTTCCAATTTTCAGTGCTGATACCAACACGCATGCAAGGGAGACACAGGCACCCACTGAAAAGTCTCTAACTCCTCTGTGTTAGAGAAGTTAGGCTCTCTGTTAGAGAACATAATCTTTTTCCTAAGCACGGCAGCTTGTCTTCAAAAAATGTAGCTAAGAAAAAAATAATACTGCTCCACTTACATTCCAGTCTATAGTAACAAAGAAAGGGTGACGTTTAATTTCTTCCACTCCATCAAATCCAGCACCTGAGAAGAGAACAAAAGAATAAAAATGAAATCTTGCTTATAAGAGAGCAGCATGACGTCTCTTCTCCACTCTTCCTCCCCATTCCCACTTTTCTTCTGACAAAGTGAGAGTCCCCATTTAACATTTCTTCTAGTCAAGAAATCCTGAATGGTGCAACTGTCATTACAGTATAAACTCCCATAAATACAGACAAGGGCACTTCATTAATGAGAATTTGATCCCAAGGGTCTTTTACTTTTCTCTAATTGAGGCTGCTGCCAAGGCTTTCGATGAGATTTTATATGAGTGGGATTTTAGCCACAGCAGAGTGCATGCACCAGCAAGGTCAGGAAAGGCCCCAGGATATCCCGATACTCTGGCAAGGCTCCACCAGGGACACCTCTTCTACCCACACTGACTTTCAAATCTTGACTAGCTACTGTTCTCCACAGGCAGAGAAAGCTGCACTATAGGCAAGTAGAGACTCAAATACCAAAAGGCTCCAAATGATTTGAGGTGAGCCAGAGTTTTAGGTTCTCTCTCATCAAATACTGTCTTCAAATTCCTGTGAGTACCAAAATCATCACTCTCAGTGTTATGTTCACTTCACTATTAAATTTCTGTCACATTACTGTAGGAAATTTAGGGAAAGTCTTCTGAGATCTGCCAATGAATCTAATTCCTTCATTACTTTTGCCTTATGTTTTCACTGAAGATTGACTTTTTTATTCCTTTAGCTCAATTTATTTGCTTCAGTGCTATCACAGAACCAAACAGGTACTCAGTAATAATTAAAAGAACTGTCAGAGAGGATTTAGAATGCCATTTTTGAGGTTGATTTGACCTTATTAATAGGAACTTTCATTTTCATTTCAAGGAGAATTAAACTCTGGATGCAAAGGCTTTGCACTGCAATTCTGGTGTCAGTTCCTGAAGGGTACCCATCCTACTTCTTCACAAGCATGCTGAACATCCTTGATTCCCAAAAGGATTTGGGATTCCTGAGCACCTTGCAAGGGTACTCAGCACCTCAGAGGACTCAGCTTTTTATGTATGCAGTATTTGTACTTTGGGAAGATCAACATTACAAGCAGCTTCACAAAGGCCTTGCCAACTGAAGCTTTTGTAAAATCTGATGTCTGCTCTCCTTGTGTACAAGACTGTTATCGATGTTCATCAAAATGCAACGATCAGGAACTGCTTCCTACAGCTTGCTTAACATTCACTGATGAATGGATACGGAAAGCAAACACTTTGTAAACATAACATGCGGGATTGTCTGTCAGGCCTGCTGGGAAACAGCAAAGAGGGATGATTTCCTGATTAATTCCCCATCACAGCAATCTTTCATTATGGGTAAACACAAGCAATGCACATGAGGGTAAAGAATCCTAGCCTGCCATACAAAACTATGTGCTCAGAGGTGATCAGCCCTGCTGAGGAGTCTGTGGGTTATGACAGACAAGCATTTCTAGGCAAACCCAACATGAAATCAAACCTTGTGAAAAGAAAAGAGGACAAAAGGGACAATATCAATGCACTGTCACTGTGTAAGTCTGTTGCATTCCTGCAGCTGGAGTATGGATTGTAGCTAACACACTCCCCTGTAAAAGTGTATACTTGTTAGGAAAAATCAAAGGAGGTCAATAAGGAATGTTATGGAATGACTGAGGAACGTTATGGAATGACTGAGTAGGTCAGGACTTTTCAGCCTGGAAAGAGGTGACCAAAGAAGTATACAATAGATCACTAAACGATGCTAGCAGGAATCAGGTCCAGAAGAACCTGGAGATGTTTCCTCACGAAACAGACAGTTGTGTGATGTGGAATTACTTGGAAAAGATAATGTGGTGCATAATACTTGTATGGGTTCATGGGGAGGCCAGGAAAGTCTGTTGAAAAGAAATCTGTTGAAGATTACTTCATCGACAAACCACAAGAGTTTCAGGAAACCCCTTGCTTGACCTTAAAGAAAGAATAGGGTAGGAGAAAATTTGGGTGAAGCAACACATGTTTATCCTGTTCTTACATGCCCCTAGGCAGTTGTTTATGGCCCATGGGTACTGAACAAGAAAATAATAAGTCTTAAAAAAAGACTTGTTCTATGACTTCCCTAGCATGTTTTTGTTCAATGCACAGTCTGAAGTCTGTAGGATTCCCTTGGCAGATTCATTCTGAATTTAGCAATGCCAACAGAAACACAAAACCAAGAGAGTTACTCTGAAGAGAGTTACATTAGGCAAATTTTCGGAAAAGAAATATCTGTGAAATATGCTTTGAGTTCAGTGGTGGTGACTGGAAACTGCAATGTGCAGTAAACGTTCTTTACCACATCAGGATGAAACCCAAGTGCCAGACTGATTTTGCAGGACTGAGATAAGTGCTCAGACACTGTAAGACACTAGTAGCATATCCTAGACTGAGGATAATTGCTAATGCATTCAATTTTCTCTGCTCTGCCCCTTCCCCACTACTTCTTTTTCCCTCTTGCTTAGGCTAATGGATACATCACTGTGTGTTGGGAATGACTTGCTTTTTTTCCCACCATCTATTTGAAAGCCACTCTTTTTGCTACTGCTGTTGTTCCTTTTTCCACAAACCCACAGAAATAGGAACCAAGAAAAAAGGCCACCCACAGCTACTTCTTTAAGTGGGGGGGCTGCAGTGTTTGGTAAGAAATGCAAGCATGTAGTTGAGGCAGGCACTTGTTTGAAAAATTTTCATTTCCCAGTTGGGGCCACCTCAGCTCTGGCACAGAAGGAATATATTGTTAGGTGCAAGGGCTTAATATATTAAAGAAATTTAGGATGGTAATAGCCTAATTTTGCAAGGAGTGGATGACTTCCAATTCTTAGCAACTGATTTTATGCTATGGAGAAGGTTCAGCACTTCCTGCAGTTTTTATTCTCTGACCTTCCGTGCCATGAGACCTGCTGGTATGGCCCACAACTCCTTCTTGGATTTTGTGCTGTGGCTGCAGGCAGCAGCGTGTGGCCTGGTGCTCTCCTCAGCTGGAGGAGGGAGGTGGCCCAAGGGGGCATTCAGGAACAGCTCTGGGAGCCAGAAGGACAGCCCTGACCCCGCTGCAAAACTCCACGGGAGACATTAGGCACCTGTGCTTATGCTGGAGTCTCTCTGGATCTGCTCAGCATGTTTCAGCCATTCATCTACCATCTGCAAATCCACAGGGGTACTGAAAAGAGATGTGCTTTCATGGAGAAAAGAAAAGCACTACAGAGGCCATGACTGGGAAGGCCTGCTTCATGGAGATGGATGTTTCTTGGCACAGAGATGGGTATTCAGCAAACAGCACACTCCATGACCACAAACCTTCCACCTTCCCCAAGGTTTCTAGTGAGTTTGGGTTTTTTAACTTCACTTCAACTTCAATTTAGCAATAAGACCTATCAGTCTGTGCTGAATAATCAGCACAATCAAACCTAGTGCCTGCAAATATTCTTATGTGCCATCCAGTCCCATGAGGGTCCGAGAAGATAATTCTTTCAGATCAAATTACCAGCTTAAAAACATTATAGAGTGCAAGCAGAAATATAAAAGCAGCCTCACATTAGTAAGCAAGAACTTAATTATCCAAGTTTTATGCCTGTGATAAAAGTGCCTGCAAACAATAAGAGTAGAATGTTTTATTTTTAATTAGTTTTGATTACTGAATCATTATGGACAACACAAGCCTTGAAATCTTAAGGGGAAAAAAAGAAACCTATGAAATTTGAAAGTTGATTACATGAATATTCAAATTTATCAGAAAGAGATTCCAGATTTTTAGTTTCAGATAATAAAATTTTAGTGTCTCCACAGCCTCAGAATCTCTTTAGTGGGCTAGACTTTTTGAAGTATTTTTCTAAGGTTTAGAAGAAAGATTTACAGTTGCTCTGACAAAGGTGAAAGCTGGTTTTTGTTTAAACTCATTATCTTATAAAGTTAAACCCCAAAGTTTTCTATGTGCCAAAGCAGAATGTATCTTCCCTGAGAACATGGGATTAAGAAAATAGTAATGATTTCCTTGGCTTTTACTCTGAGCCTATTGGCATGTTTTTATTTTAAACTTTCTTGGCCGAGCTTCTCAATTATAAGGCTTCTGGACACTTTACACTGCTCAGCAGCATAGGGAGTTTGTAAAGTAAAATTTTTTTTACATAAAATAAATTTTTAATATGAGTTTTTTAAATAATCATGTTGAATAATAAATAATTTATTTACCTACCTGAGCAAATTCAGGCCTTAGGGCAAGTCCCTTGCCTAAGCTCCTGGCAATGTAATGAACTAACACCCTCATCATTAAGTTTTACTCCTTATTTGCCTGGGTATTCAGTTAGTTTATTTTAAGAATTTAAAATTATGCTTATCCATAATCTGGTATTTGTTGTACGTAGAGCAATACTACCAAAGCAATGCTATGCAGACTATCTGTACAGCAAATAGGCTCAGAAAAGAACAGACAGTGCCCAAAACCAGGCATACTAAAGGAAGACTTTCCATTCCCTAAAAATTTGTCACAAATATTAATATGGGCATCAGACTTAAAAATAGAAGCAGGTAAACCAGGTTACTAAATTTCTTCTCAGTCTTGTCAAACTTGCTTCAACCCTAATATTTCTTCCATTAATAATCCAAAGTTTCAAAACAAAATTTCAAAGCAAAATTTCAGAGTACATCATCAGTCTTTACTTCTGTTTGTTAAGATACCAAAATCAAATGGCAAAAAGCATCCTGTATCTTGTCAATATGTAAAACTGGATTTTGGAACTAAATGCACTTTCCATATTTGCAAACTTATGAAACAATGGCTGAAAACAAGTGTTTGATCCATAATATGGTTCATTTATTTTAGCATGCTTCATTAATTTTCCAAAGAATTTTCAAAACTGTATGTCTAAGCCTACTTCTCTTTTAATATTATTATTCCTTTCCCAGAAAAAGCTCAAATCCACAAGGCTGAAGCAGTCCTTTTATCTACTGACTCCTGTTCAGTATTTAGGCCAACTATTCAAGCTTTCCTTCTTTTGTTATCAACAGGTCGCTTTCCATCTTCCCTTTGTGCTGATTCTCAGCCAGTTAAAACAGAGAGTGCCTTCAGGAGTTTTCCACCATTATCCCTGAAATGTTAAGATCTCTTTTACTGTTACTCTTTTAGATTTTACTTCCTTGGATATTTGTGTTATAAATAATTTCTTTCTGATTTGTTTTGGTTTTTTTTCTCCAAACCTTCCCAGTATTTCAATAAACCTCAGATTTTAAAACCTTGACCCCTAGCAATTCCCCATTATTAACATCTGAGGGCTAGAATTGTTATGGCTCAAACCAAGTTTTAGTGAGTAGCTTTTTATTTAAGGATTGGTATCCAGAGACTCCCACTGACTTCACTGGAACTTCATTTTGGATGGATAGCAACTTGTGAGAAGGCACAAAATGAACACAGCCGAATAACACCAAGAGACGGAGACAGGGAGCAAACAGCAGAAAGAAATAGGTAGGAGTGGGAAAAAGTTCATATTTGGTGCAGCACCCAATTTTTCTGAACAGAGATTAAACCTAGAAATCCCAATACTCTTATTTTTTCCCGCGTAAAACAAATTGCTTCAGAGCAATTGAAACCTGGTAAGAAAATGTGTTTTTCTACTCTTGTGTCTACAGTATATCAGACTACAAGAGTGACCATCTAGATCAAGAGGTAAAACCAAAGGGAGGGCATTCCCTCTGGGGGCCATGTGGGATCCCCCTGGCAGGAGAGGGGCCACAGCGGCATGCTGCAGGACTGGCTCCCCACTGCCACCCAGCACTGTGCTTGATTGGCTAGTCCTCTCATCCCTGTGGAGAACAACAACAAAATCTGCAGCGGAAATCATGCCACAGGCACTGTCCATGACCTCATCAAATGCAATTAATTTCTTAACAAAACCCATAAACAAAGGTACAGATGACATAAGATACATTATCCAATATATACTTTTAGTTTATCACAATCTAAACAAGATTATTAACAAAGGGTGAAGAAACATTAGTAAAAAGGAGATGCTGTATTTGGGTAATAAAGTCTACTGTAAGATTGCCCCCAGCAAACAGAATGAGACAGGATTGAAATGCATTTGAGAATGGGAGAGATGAAACCTCAGATTTGCAGCTAAATTATACAGATTTTAAACTACACTTGTTTCTCAGTCCCCTATATTATCATACACAGCAGTTATCTTAAATCATTCACAAAAGCTGGTGGTTTATTCGCCCTCTTTACCAAAAAAATGAAATACAAGTTAGTATCATGTTTTAGATTTCAATGCTTTCCCAGTGCTCCTTACAAATTTCTCTAGTGACGCTGAAGGTTCACTGTGCCCTGGGAAGAAATGCAAAATGCCACGTAATGAAGAGGATAACCATCAGAAAAGATGAGCCGAGAGAATCGACCACCACGTAATGAATGCCCTGACCAAAGGCACACGTACCTAATCTGTTGGAGGGGTTCCTTTTGAAGAGGGCTCGCAGCAGGCTCTGGGCTTCTATGCTCAAGAACTGCGGCATTCCCAGCTTGGCTCTGAAAGAACACAACACTTGAAAAGAAAATAGATTTTTCGAACTTTTTTTCCATCCCACTGTGGCTGAAACAGTGGAATTGTAGTAGTCAGGATGGGCAGACACATGAAATCAGTGACCAAAGGCAACCTATGCTGCAACAATCAGCATAGTGCAATACAGAGAACCTGATCTTATTCTAATGAATTTAAGGATGGTTTTATCACTGACTTCGCTAGAGGCAGAGCAGATCTAATGAATCTCATAAAAATTTTGCAACCTAAATAGGTATTTTCCTACAGAATTTTTCCCGTTTTTGAGTTTGCTGGAATAAATTTGGGAATCAAGAGGGATTTAAACAATCAAACTTAATGAAAAAATGTATACTAAACTGCATACTATTTAAAGAGAATAAAACTTTTCTCTTGGCCATTCACTGCTACAGAAAAAAAATGTAATACTGAGCAAGGCTAGACATCAAGTACTTTTGTCTGCATTTAACATTAAATGAATGGGACATTGCGAAGGAAAATATTTGGAACTTGGCAACTACAAAATACAAGATGTCCTGCAGAAATCTGACTTTCCTGCATTTTATAGATACTGAAATTAACTCAAAAAGTAAGATAAATTTCTTTTGTAAGCCCCTCTCAGTAATCCATTTCCTCCTATTTTTTCTGAAGGCAATTTTAGAGTTAAACACAGGGATCAGCTATGTGTGCCTTACTGAATTCACACCTTGCATAGCTTTGGAAAGTTCATTATGCACATTATTATTTTTACCCTTCACATACTTGGGCCCTATGGAGTCTCCAGAAAGTAGAGTTAACTCACAGTTAGAAGAACGAAAGCAGTTTTGATACTCACTTGAGAATGAGTGCCATTGTCTCCTTTCTGTCTTTTCCCTGGAAGGGTAATGATCCCGTCAGCATCTCAAACTGTGGAGTAGCAACAAAATAGTAAATCAAATGCGCATTGGGATGGTCTGCATGGCTGAAAGACACCACATCCATCTTCTATTTCCAACACAACTGAAAACTTGAGGAAATGATCCAACAAGCTGTGCTTCCGAAAAAAATGGCACAGCAAGTCTGGATGACTGTTCCATTCCAGAGACGTGTTACAAACTCTGTACACTGATCCTTGTTGGCAAGTTTTGGTATGTTTGGGAAGAAGTGTCACACATGCTGTTTCCTCCAGCACCTGTTTTATGACCAGTGCTGGCCATGAGTTATTTGGCTGGAGGAACCCTTAGCCTGCATGGGTGTGGCTGTTCTTTGGTGTTTGGCATGGACTACCATGCAAGGAAAATGGATTCAACAATGCCACTCCCCATCTTTTTAGGTTGAGTCAAACCACCTTCTTGATTGTGTATTTGCACCGCTTAGAGATGCCTCTACTGTATTTTGCAGGAGAAACAAGCCTAAACCCCACATTCTCAAAGCTTTTAAGTGTGCTTTTTCTCTCCAGCTTTGGTTCCTCTGGCTGCACTCAGTGATTAATCTCACAAGTGTCACATTTAACTGAATGCAAATCTCAAAGCAAATTCAACAATCATCATCAATTATTTGCCTAACTCATGTGTTGAAACATCAATCAGTTATGGTTCCTTTGAGACAGATTACTGCTTTCAGTAAATTTGACAGGAATTTCACATCTGTAAGAAGGAAAAAAACCCAACAAAACCCCAGATGAAGAAGCTTGCCTAACTTGGATTCAATACCAGGTCTTTCACACAGCTCTTGCCAAGGTGTTTGACGGAGTGGCAGATGCTTTCTCTGACTAAGGGAGGCTGAAGGCTGTGCATCACCGATTATAAAGACACCAAGAACATAATTCGTCTTGGACACCGAGGAGAACAGTGTCCATTGAGGGTAAGGTGAACTGTTACTTGTTTACGTCTGTCACTCAGGCTTTGGATCTCTTCTACTATAATAATCTAATTAATTAGATTAATGAATCAATCTAATAATTAATACTCATTGCTATAATTAAATACCTCTTAAGGCAGGAAGGATTCTTCATGCCTCATGTAGTTTTTGTACCTTATCCTACAAGAAACCACAGTGCTCCCAGAAAGCTCTTTGTGCTAAGAAGGATCCTTTCATTACCAAAACGCGTGTCACACTGCCCCACAGCCTGACTCTTCTTTTTGCCCAGATTAAATGCAGCCATACCATAAGAAAAATACCGAAAACAGAAGAAAACTAATGGTGAAATTGCTATGCTAATTTTGGGAGAAGGGCAGAGGAGACATTTAGAAGCCAGATAACTAATTGAATATAGCTAATTGAAGGATTAATCTTCATTAGTAAGAAATTACCTCAAGGCACTAAAACACATAGTAGAAACAGAAAAAACAAACACTTTAAAAAATGTATATGGCTGACAAATATAAACAAGATTTGGGAAAAAACAAATGTATTAACTTCTGCTTGGGTTAGGAGAGGCAAGAAAAGAGCTGCCTGGTAGAGCTGGAGGAAAACAGCTTGTCATCTACAAACAAAGATAATGGAGGAGAATTTTTAAACCTGCATAGATGACACTGGAGCTTAAATACCATTTTCAAAGTAATTCTGACCTATTAGAGCCTTAGTCCTGATAGAAGTGTTCAAATATACTGGGAACGAGGGGCAGAGAACATTGCTTCCCAGGGCAGCAGTAGAAATGGTACAGATTGTACCAAACCCTCGTGATTTCTAGAGCGTTTATGCTCACGGTAAGGACCTAATGTTCACTTACACTTGCTCATGTTACTTTGTTGTTATAATAAATCTAATTTAGCGGCACCACAGTGGCTGCTATGTCTCATTCATACTGGCATAAATGGGCTTGACACTGCTGATGCAGATGATACAGACATAAGCAACTGCTTGGTCACTGACTGCGTGGGAAGGGACTGCAGTTCCCACCTACCCCAATATCCCAGGAATACCTGCAAATGCACCGTGGCTGCAACGGAAAGGAATTTGGAAGACATTTAAGTTGCAGGAGGGAGCAGGGAGAATGACTGTCCTGGAGGCTGCAGGGAATATTTACTGTGCTGCTGTAATGGCCAGCACTTCGTTACCACATGTCTCCAATTGCGCAAGGCCTAATGTTGAGATTGATTCAGCTTCAGAAGAAATGCACTTAACATCAATATTTAAAGTGAAAGGCAGCTACGTAAGTTAAGTGTACCAGAGCTTTTTACTTCAATGAACTTAGCTAAGCAGCATCTGGAAGAAAGCATTAGTTTCTCAATTACAGTCCTGACTAAATGTGTTGAAGGCTAAAAATGAAAGAACAAGACTGAAAAAAATATTGAAATAGTTCATCTTATCAATTCAAGCTATCACTTCACTGCACAACGACCTGTCTTTCTGCTTACTTTTTGAAAAGATCAAAAATCTTGCTAAACCTGAACATGAAAACAGAAGTGAGAACAGCCTGCTTACACTCTTGCACATAAATACAGAGCTGTATGGGTCACAGCAGGTTGACAAGAAGCTGAGCCTAGGGGTGAATGAACTCTGCTGTATTTTTGTCTGTTAAAGCAGTCCCTATAGTTTTGCTGGGAGACTCAATTTTCATTCTCCCCAGTTCCCCATCTGTATAAACCATCTGTTTGCTCCTTCCTTCCCACTGATTCACTTCCTGGGTGTTTTGGAGGCCAATCTTCTGTTGATAGTACTTCAGAAGTCTGCACCTCCCTCCAACCTTGACTTCCTTTCTGTACCAAACAAAGTGCAAGAAAGGCAAATATTCTTTGTTCCAGTTCAGCTGCCTGTTAAGAGAACCACAGAATTAAGTTTAATGGAGTCACATAGTCCAACCCCTGCTGAGATCTCAATATACTATGCAGTCCTTCCTTTCTCTAGTTTTCAGGGCAGTCTCCCATTTCAGTAGGCAAAACATGAGCACTTCTGAGAAGATACACATGCGGGAAGACCTTGGAAAAGAGTGCCACATTTCCTGAGGAAATGGATTCAAGAAGTGACCCTGGAAGGTCATTGGAGAAGATAAGGAATGAGAAAAAATCCTCAGCCTGGGTAACTACCATATGAAACTTCCTAACAGATGGAATGAGAGCAGGCTGTTCAAACTACTTCAGCCCAAGTCTGCTGAAGTATTGTGAGCATAGGATAAAACTCAGAGTTACAAAAAAACTTGATACCACTCAGTTTTCGAAAGCAGAGAGAGACACTCTCATCAGAATGGCCAGGTTCTCCTCTCAACACTTCCAGTCATTTTTCAGGTATCTGAAAACTGTTCAAGCACACAGTTTAATAATTTGCAAAATGCATTAAATATTTTTCATTATTATCTGGGTGTGAAACATAATGGATTAGTGCTTGCGAAGGGTTGAATCCCTTAACAGAGCAGCAAGCATAAACATTCAAAATAATGTTCATGAAGACCATCTCTTGCACTTGAAATAAAACAAGTGTTATGATGGAATTTTATAAAAGAAGATTGTAATGCTTTGATGTCTTGAATTGATTTTTCCAATGGCACTGTACAGTTACTACATAATTAGTACAGAGCTTAATACTTTGCATACCAAAGGGACATTTTCTTTTCTTGTGAAGACTTCACTACTTGCTGACATACATGAACACATTTCTTCTTGTTTGGGACTGCCTACCAAGTCCTCACAGCCATTTCTCCAATTATATTCTCCTCTCTGCTCACATTACTCTCAAAGGTGTAAAGTGGTTTTTTCCTGAACTGAAAGAGATAAAAACTTCCATAAGGTCTGTGACCTTGTAAATCAGCCAGTAGGATGAGCTACGAAAGCACTGCTTTGTGAGGCCTTCCAAGAGATTTGTACATGTTAGATCCTGCAAACCAGCTTATCTGGGCTTCAGAGATGGCAGTGTAGGCATCAAGACTCCTGCAGTGCAGCTGAAAAGGTATTAGTTACATATCCAACTTTTAACAATTTAGGCCAAACACTTGTTCATGAAGATCTCTTAATGCAAAGCTTTTGCAGAGTATATCCTATCAAAAATAACCAATGCAGTAAGATACAGAAAGAAAGAAAACGCAAACCGTCTGGTCATGATAAATCACATAAATTCACCATCACAAATTATATTTGGGTTTCAGCATCATCACCACATATTTAATGAGAAGCAGGGGCTGTCTTCTGGAATGCTGGAAAGGACGAATTTCAAGATTTGTATAACTATACCTGCTGACATACAGTATGCTATCATAAAACAATTCAAATAAACGGAGCAGCAAACGAACAGAGCAGGCAACAGTTTCAGTTGTGTGGCCTGTGTCGAAGACCCAGCTGGCAATAAATGAAGTTTTACTGTTGTTGACAGTAAAACTCCTGGGGAATAATAATTCATGGAATAATAATAACGTAATTAATAAATAAGACCAGAGTTTAGTCATTTTCAGACAAGTTTGCTTCACTATTAATAATCACAACATGACCCATTTAAGGAGTCTGCAAGGACCACTCAGTTTGATTCTAGCCTGTGCCCTGGTCAATGCGGGTTGGCAAGAAGCTGCCAGCACAACCTGACTCTTCATACTGAAGCATTAATCCCCCTTCACAGAACAGAACACATAAGTGAGTGTTTGGTTGCTCTGATAATGAGGAGGGTACAGGCCATGTTATAACTATCTGCCTAATATGTTCCCTTTTTTGATAAGAATTTCAGATATGAAAATTACACTACCACTTATACTTCCTTTCAATCTATGCATGTTTCATCAACTGGTATATTTTCTTTGTCTATTTTACATCATACTGCAAAGTGCGTAGAAAGAAATGCTAATAAATCATTTGAATACTATTTAATTATCTTCAGTTTTTCAGACTGATAGGAAAATAGCTTTCCTAATAGAACACAGAAGGGACAGAACAAGGAAAACAAGGAGAAAAGAGCAGAGTGAAAGACAACATCAGAAAATCCTCCCACGTGTTTAATGTGTGGAAATATACATTTTTCTGTCCCAACCAGTTAAATGTTGAAAAGAGAAAAAGGTTGAACTGATTGACATATTTTTCTCTAAGATGTCTGATAACACTTAAAGGCTTAAAGCATTAGCTTGGAGTTTAAAGGGTTTTACTTTTTTAAATTCATCTCCTTTTATAGGGATTCTTATCTTTTCTAATTCTAATATGCTGAGTCCTTAGGGGAGGGTTGAAAAGAGTAATGGAAAAAAAAAAAAAGGGAAGCCTAGCAAAACCCAGGGAGGAAGTAGTCCAGTTTATTCAGAGTTTATTAGCTGGTGAAAGAAAAACAATCTATACACCAAATGTACCATCATTTAATGGGAGACAAAGAGTGAGAAGACACAGCTATTCACCAAAACAAAATATATATAAAAAAAGTTAAAGGGTAGGGATAGATTTATTCTATGAGACATAACCTATTGATTTTCATGAATAAACATATATGGTTCAGAAGTGCTGATCATCCATAAATGGATTTGTGGTCACAGGAGATAAGGATGTTCCACTCCTTTTATAATTCAGGCAATAAATTACAATATTTATATAGATTAACTGCTGCCAACCTGCTACATCAATGATATAGGCCTTCCCACACCCAAATTTTCACTGTTTTTCACATTGCTTCCTATACTTCATCTTCCCATACCTCTATACTTCCAAAGGGGGCCCTCATCTGTCCGCTTTGGGTAAACAAAATTTAAACATATTCTATGGATTTTGGTACGTAGTGTAAAATACAGCTACCAAAAATAGCCTCCATACCACAGGAAATGGTGCTGGGTTAGAAGAGCACACTGCTAACTTCTGCTTCTGCCCTGGTTCTGCAGGGAAGCTATGACAACCATGGTGAGGTGCCCTGTGAGCCACAGCTGCCTGGTGGTGGCCATGCCCTGAGCACAGGGTAGACCTGCAGCCTGCACACTTCAGGAGAGAGCAGCACCTCCGTTACCCAAACAAATCCCCATGAGAGTAGCAGATGCCTGGCGTCTGGGCTCAAGGGACAGCACTGTGCTTGATAAAACAATGCTGCCAATATCTGCTTCCAAAAACTTACACTGTTCATACAGCTTTTAAAAAAATCACAGTGTCACAAATCAAATTCTTGATCTTCATCTACATCAGCAACAATAGCACACAGACTGAAGAGGCTGGAGGGGTGCAGGTTAGCATCTGAACACATAATTTTAAAAGGCTGGCTTAAAGAGAGTGCAATACCTCTCTGAAAAAACTTCCCTGATACCGCAATTTTTATCTGAGGGATCTGATCCCTCCTACAGCCACCCCTCCAACAAAGAAGCACAATTTTTGCATTACCATGAGCACGCCAAAGGACCACCAGTCGGCGCTCTGCGTGTGCCCTCGCCGGTTGACCACCTCCGGGGCCATGTACTCTATTGTCCCACAGAATGAGTAGGCTCTCTTGTCGTGGTCGATGGCTTCTTTACTCAGACCAAAATCTACATAAATTGAAGCAAAAAAAACTTTTCAGATCTCTAAAAATTATTACTTATGCTTTTGCTCACTTAAAAGTGTTTGAGCAAAACACACCAACCAGCAGGAGCGCCCTTCTGCCTGTGTGCAGAAAGAGGCCACAGGCACGTGTGTGCTGGAGCCCTGCCGACGTGGAGTGCCTGGCTGGCACGTGTAATACTCCCTGACAGTAGGCATATCATTTTCTCTGTTCAGAATGAGGTTCTAGCCCAAGGCAGAAGGGAGTTTAAATAAGCGGAAATATACAGTTCAGGTTTGGTGGAGGCAATGCTAGTGAGGATTCTTGCACAGCTAACCAAAGTGTTAGGAATAATAATCCCAGATTACACCAGTGAAAAGGTTGGCTACACAGCGCCTCTACAATGGCAAAGGGATGTCTTTCCAGCCATCCTCTGCCTGGATTAAATAGTTATATTGGAAGCCTCCTTCCATCCACAGTGGTAGGCAGCCAAACCTGCCCGCTTCACACCAGTCAAGAGCACAATTTTACCAAGAAAATGCTATGTTCTCCATGTGCTGTGCAGCACAGGGGTTTGACAACTTGACAGAGAAGCCCAACACTCAGACTCTTCTGGCTTCTAGTTTTTCTAAGCAAACTCCTTCCAACCAAAGACCAGGATGCATGGAATATGCTGCAGGAAAAAAAAAATCAGCTTATAGGCATGAAGTTTTCTGTTCCTCACATACCTGTTATCTTAATGTGACCCTCTTCATCAAGAAGAATGCTATAAAGCAAAAAAGAAACATTCATTCATTAGCCAGGCACAGAGTGCAGTTAAAAAAACACAAATAAAAAATGTTTAAGTCAGGTAAGGAGATAAGTAAGATTCAAAAACTTGTGTAAACAAAACCTTAGTGGATTCCAGAGCTCCAGAAAGAAAAATGAACCTCAAAGGTTTGTCTAATTTCATGTCTGAAGCATGCACAGCCTGAGGCAGTTCCATGAGGACCCTCCTCCTTGCTCCATAGGATGTTCAAGGTGGGCATGCAAACAGAGCTCAGAAAGAACAGGGTGTTCAAAGCCAACAACTGCAGAGTATATGCTTCCACCTGGAGAAGGAGCTACAGGCTTCCTGTTCTTGTCATAATAAAGGGCACTCACACAAATGATCAGGGCTTGGACTCACTGGACCTAAAATTAAGTCTAAAGGTTCATGCTGAAGTAATAAAAGTCACTGTAGAGCACAGTGACTAGTCACAGCCTAACTGCATGGATCTCAGCCTCTGCTTATTTTTTCTGTCCAGAGCACAGATGAAAATTCAGCCTGGAAGCCAAATTCAAGTGTTCACACATTTGCCACCTGCCAACATATTTTTTCCTCACAAAGGCACTCCAACATTTCTGTAGTTCACAAAAAGCAGTGCTAGTTTTTGTGGAAACAAGAGGGAACACTGAATTTGAAAAATAATGATTTTGGTAAATAAAAACTGACATAGTAATGAAGGTGGTCTTCAGTCCTAGTTAGACTTAGTATCCTTCTGTTTTCAAAATGACCTAGCATGGTGCCAGATATTTTTATATTCTTCTTCTCTTAGCGAATCACTTTAATCTAATTATTCAGGAAGAAAACAGGACAGAAGTGAACCAAATAAAATGGGCTATACTTCTGTGAAAAGTTGTGTCTGAACTGAAACATAATTGAAAAAAGATGCTCTTCTGTCATTCCTTTATGTGTTTAGAAGAAGCTGTTGTGCAATTCCTCAAAGGGCAGCAACTAAGTCAGTACTATGCGTCCAATAATTAAAGCCTTTTCTTCTTGATAAAAGCATCTTACCTTTATTCTTTCTCCACAGTTTTCTTGAACACGTAATTTTCAAGTACTAGTCTATAACAGGCATGTCTAAATGTATTTTTGTGACTGCAACCCCTAAACCTTTGCTTCGAAGAGAACAGAATAAAACACCTGCCAGTGTGGAAGTAGCATGAATGTATGAACTCCTCAGATCTGGATCTGGAAAAATAGCAGGGGGAATAGAGCTCATAGAAGTCACCCAAAAATTTTCCCCACACCCAGGAAGCCCCTGTGAATAACAATGCAATTCAAAGATTGTGGGAATTTCCCCTGAAACACTGATTTTATATTTAATGGATTCTAAATTTCATAATTTCCAATTGAAAATCTATGCTGCCTCTGTATGATGTATGTTTCCCACACCTTTGCCCTGATTAGAGGGATGGAGGCAACACCAACACAGCTTTCAGACTGATAATACTGCCTAAGGTTGAGTCAGAAACATACAGCAACTCTTTCTCACACTCAATGTTGGAATGAGCAGCAAAATTAATAGATCCTGGCTTCCATGGATGCGTATCCTTTATCCCCTAAAACGTGATCTACAGTTCCCTCCTCCATCTCATGTTCCCTAACCACCCTTCTACCATGCCCTCAAGCTGCTGGCAGCTTCCTCTGTGGCCCCTGGCAGCACCCTTTGGACATCTGGGTGTTTCCACATTGCCATCTGGCAGCACAAATAATGCTACAGTTACTAATTGAAGATTACATTTCATGTAAAAAGAAAACAATATGCTAATAGAAAAAAAAAAAGGCAACTGCTGCACTGAATTATCTTAGAGTGAAATTAAGAAGCAAAGAACAAAGTACCTGCTTCTAAGAATGCAAATTACAGCAACAGACAAACAGTTTCCTCCAGTGTGACTGCAGAAGCAAACTTACTATCTGATCATACTCTGTACCCTCTTTTTATCACTTTACAGTTTCTTTTTATCCTACAATGTCCCTAGTAGAATTTCTATTGTGACAATCACAATTATTTTAGCTATGGTTGACAGGATACACTACTTTGCAATAAGACAGTATAATTCTGTGGAAGGGAAAAAAGAACCAGAAGTTAATATGATTCAGTCTTGAGAATAATCTTTCATCTAAATTAATGTTTTGAAATTAAAAAAACCATAAAAAGTAGACTACTTTAAAATGCTAAACTAGGTTAGAATGCCACTGAATGATAACCTTCAGCTAGGATTTTTTTCATTTTATTTGTTTCGTTTAAGGCTTGAGTGCTTTTACAGGATACTGTCATTGTCAACCTTCTCTTCAAAGCAGTAATAACAGTTATTAGGTGAAAAATATAATACCACCATAAATAAGTGAACCACACATAGGCTTGGAACAAAAAATGCCACAAAATAAAGGTGTCTCTTAGAGAAGAGGAGACTGAGGGGAGACGTCATTGCAGTCTACAGCTTTCTGAAGAGGGGAAGAGGAGGGGCAGGCACTGATCTCTTCTCTGTGGTGACCGGCGACGGGCCCAAGGTATACGCTGTGTATTAGGAAGGTTGGTTTAGCATCCAGAGGCTGGTTTAGCACCGGAACAGGCTCCTCAGGGAAGTGGTCACAGCACCAGCCTGACAGAGCTCAAGAAATGTTTGGACAATGATCTCAGACACACGGTATGACTCTTGGGGTTGTCTTGGGGATATTCTATTATTCTATGACTGAACATTTTTGCATCAGGATCATCCCACAAACATTCAAACTGCTTTCACTGACCTCAGTTTAAAAGTATGCCTTGAGAAAATAAAATCTCCATGCTAGAGGCTGGAGCTAAATTAGTAGCAGCAGAATGGCATACTCCAAGTTACAGGAGAAGCCTCATAGTAGAGCTAGGACGGCAAACTCCATATCAACTTTTCTGCTGCAGCTTCATCACAGGGATAAAAAGCTTTCATTATGGATTGTTGGCATTGTTTTATATCATGTCTTAAATCAAGGCCTGAACAATTCTCTCCCATTTCTCTCTTTGTTTATCGTTTTTAGACATGTCTTTTGGGCTTCACTTTGAGCTCCAACATTCCCAAAACAATGTGAAGTTCTGCCAAATCTAATATAGCTGGAACTCTGGGGTTGGTTGGTTTGGTTTTTTTGGGTTTTCTTTTTGGATGATCTAAGTTTCTTTCTAAGTGAGAGCAGTTTTGCAGAAGATTCTACCCACACTTTATGTTTTTCAGAAACTGCAGCCACATTTTCAGGTTGGAAATAAAACCTGAGACTTTATGAAGAGTGTTTTATTTTATTGCACATTTTGTTATGAAAGTATCAGATGAAGTAGTCAAATATCTACTAAAGAGATTAAGCTTGGCACAAATTGTCAGGTTTTTGTGACAGTGTTTGCATGACCCCACACCTATCTCACATGACCCCATGCTATCTCACCCTGCGGAATACAAATTCCTCTCTGCTGTAGCTTTGTTGACAACATGAAGTCAAAAAGGGACTGTTACCATCAATGGAAGCTTTCCACCATAACCCTTTGTCTTTTACTGATTCTCAGATCTTCCCTCTCTACACAGGGCAGTTACATTCATAAATCAATTGACACGATTTGCAACATGTTGCATGAAAAAGTGCTGTTTGTGTTTTTTAGAGCATAGTTCAACATATCAGATGTTGTTATACGAGCTGCTATATGAACTGTCACTTGTATACACAACCGAGGGCCTTAATACCACTCCTTGTGAACCTAAGCCCCTATGCCAGCACTCAAGGTGCATCTAGGTTCCTGAGAAGAGAAATGGTAAAGATAAATAAATAATATTAGTCTGTCCGTTTTCAGATGGTAGAGTTATTTCTAGAGTCGCTCATACCCTTAAAACCATGGCATAAGAAATAACATATGCATCAGATACTACTTTATAATAAATTCCCATTTTTCTATTTTGGTACATTTACCATATTTAATAGCTTGATTGTGCAGTTCTTAAGTAAAATCGTGCCTCACTATGTAAAGAACTCAGTGGCTCTCAGTGTGACTGAACAATACCTTGTCCCAAAAGGGATGCCACTGAAACCACCAAGACAACTCAAGGAGAAGAATTTGTCTGCAACAATTCAAGAGAAGTATCTGCTTGTTCTAAACAAGACTTTAACCAGAAAGCTCAATTACTTGTCTTTTCAAAGTAAGTACAGCTGACTTGAGAACAACTCCCAGTTGCACTTAAAATTAACTCATAGCTTTGAATTGTTAACATGGATTTTTGCTCAGGGAATCTTTAAAAAAAAAAAAAAAGCCGAACCTTAAATTTTAATGTACTGAGGGTTCTTCCAAGCGGTTTGAACAGTACTGTTTTCTAACTTTTCTTTTTTTTTTACATAAACAATTCTAATGAGCTTTATTTTAGCATACATACAGAGCTGACATGCAAACTCAAACCTATTAGCAGTTACTTTTGTGAACTTCTGAAGAACAGCAAAAGCATTGAAAAATGGAAGGTCAAATGCAGTGTCTATCTTTAATAAAGGGGGGAGAGAGAGAGAGAATTGGGAAATTATAAACTAATTAATTTATCTCCAGTTCTGCAAATCTGACAGAGCAGGCCTTGTGCTGTAATCATGCTGGCCGTGCCTCTTGTGAAGGTGTGTGTGTGTGATTCTGCACGTTGCACTTCAAAGGCGAGAGGAATCAAGGGAAACCAAAGGGGAGTAATGAGAATGATTGAACACCTATAAAGACTGACTAGTGAAGAAGAGTTCAGTAGCTGGATTGTTTAGGGTACAGAAGAGGGTCTGAGGAAAAGGATGTTCTCACTGTCCCCTGAGGCTGCTGCTGAGAGCAGAACAAGCAAGTTGGGGCATCTAGGAGGGCAGGCCAAGGAGCAGTGGCCTGCAGTGGCAGCAAAGAAATTTCAAATTAGCTACTAAGAGCAATATTCTAGATGAACAACTGGTGGAGCACTGCCAAGAGGCCTCCAGCCAGGGGGCAAGGGGAGGATGAGAACATCCTGGGATGGTCCTAATTTTCTTTTATTGTCTTATTTAGAAAGTTATTTTTTCCAAGATGTAACTCAAGAATTTAGCATTTTTTTCCCCCTTGAGAATAACATTTTTTATTCTCATGTATCTATTTCTTTAATGTAAACCTAAAGTTCCAGCAAAATCATAGGCTGTCATGCTCTGCTGTCCTAGGCGTGACTACACACAAGCTTTGCACTTACAGAGCTGTTTTTACAGGATATGGTTTTCAATCAGGGGCCTTGCTTTATCTCCAGGTGTGAACTTCTGGGCCATTTCCTTTCCTATACAACAGTTATGTTCATGCAAACTAATTTTATACTATGCCAATTGCATCCAAATGAAGCTGTATTATAGTTAATCCATTTAACTGTGCATCAAAGACCACAAACCATATATACAAAAGTTAGAAAATGCAAGAGTGAGGGCTGCCACCTTAACTTTGCACACTGTATAAAGGTCTTCAGTTACATGATGATACTTTTTATTTTCTTCCAGAGAAATCTTGTCTCAGTTGGCAGACTGGTAACACTCAGAGGGATTTTACCGGAGCAGTACAGTGAAAGGGATGGCTGGTCTCAGTTCAGACAAAAGTACAGAGAAAACTGGATTCCATCTGTACCTTTTCAATATGCTTCTATGTGCCAATGACAAACCAGTGACACCTTCCTTCCTTAGATGAGCTCTAATTTCTCGATTCACTGATCCCTGATTTGAAGCACTGCAGCTTGGTCTGCAGAAATATAAAGTACTCTCACTTGCAACTGGAGTCATTGAGAGATGTTTTTTGAGATGCTGACACTTCCTGCTGAGAACTCTGAAAAATCCAGTTCTCCGTATCTCAAATACAATGAACAGTTTTGACATACACTTAATTTTCTCCTTGGTTTCTAACTTCTTCTAAAGCAAAATGTTACAGCATGTGCCTATAAATGTAACAGCATTGTGACTTATATCTGAATATACAAGCTCATGTCTGGATACCTTCTAATAACAGATTCATATATCATGTGTTATCTCAAAAAACAGCCTCATCTAACATCAGAGAGAAAAGCAGTGTGCATGATTCATACTAATGCTCACTAAAATCAAAGTTTAAAACTGAAAACTTGCAATTTTAGTTATTCTATTGTGTATATGGTTGTTGGTGCTGAATGGATAAAACAGCAATTCAGAACGAAGCTGAAATCAAGGAGCGCTGGCAGATGATACAAGAGCCTGTGGCTGTGGCACCTGGGGTGTGACCACTGCCTACCTGCATTTCATATCAGGAACAAAGTGGTACTTTTCTCCCTCCAGTTGTTCAGTTTGCAGGATGACTTCCCACATTTGCTAAAGACTCTGGTTTCCAGTTTTGGTTGCATAAATAGGCAAGACTGGAAAATTTGCTCAACTGCAAAAAACTCTCTAGCCTGAAAGACTGAGAGCTCTCATTATGTACATCTGTTGAATCCACATAGTACTACTACTATTATTTTTCTAACCAAAACATAAAATTGAATTTAAAATTTACATCACATAGAACTGTAATGGAGATAAACAGTCTCCTCCCCCTCAACTTCTCACCTCCAGAGTCCACATTCCATCACTTTTGGTCTCATGTTTTGTCCGTGAGAGCAAAAGCAATAACACTCCATTTTAAAGAAAGAGCTGCCTATTTTTCAGTTTGATGTCACAGAAGGAAAATGCTGCTGCGCTGTTAAGACTTTGAAAGTGTAAGCACTTGCCAAACAGACCACCCTCAGTGGTTATCTTTTATAAATGCTGGTGACCATTACTTTAAAAAGGAACTTTGAAATGTTGCAGCCTGATTCATTCGAGTCGTCACAGCAGATGCCAGCAAAGCACCAGGCAAAGGGCATAGAATAAAAACAGTATCGTGTCACTCCCAGTGATAGCACTGAGGCTGTCATTTGCTCTACCGATGTATTGCAAATAAAAAAGAGAAAGGAAAATTAGGACCACGTTACAAGTGAAAAAAAAGCTGCAAATATAAGTGAGAACAAATATTTTGGAAAATATTTTGCACAGTTAATACAAGTGTTTTAAAAATCCTGATTATCACGTCTCTCATGAGTAAATAGGCACACAAGTTTTCAGACATGCTCGTTTGCTTTAAGTAATGGCTATAGTAAAACGGGACGGTGCCATGACACATTCCGTATGAGCTGGAAGTGGAACTGCTTTGAGTGGTTTACACTGCATCAAGGGGAAGGCCAGATTAAATGCTGCAAACAGAGAACAGTGCCAGTGAAGTTCAAGGCACAGGGATCTGAATTCTTTACTGAAATCATTCACAAAACTGAAGGCCAGGCACACAGAGGTCCCATCATACTGGAGCACAGTCAAAATATCTGGCCTCACACGACAATGGTGTGATAGGAAAACCCTACTGCTCTTAGTGAAGGTCTCGTGTAGAGTCTCACAAACAAGAAGGAAGGCAGAGCCCCTGGCACCTTCTCATTTAGTAACGAGACAAGGAGCAGAAGCAAACTAAAAGTTCATGTATTTATGTTTCACTTCACTTTTCCTTGTTAACTTACTTTTCTGGTTTTAGATCCCTGTAAATAATTCCAAGACCATGGAGATGGTCTAATGCCAAGGCCAGCTCAGCTAAGTAGAACTTGACATCCTCTTCTGTAAACATCACCTAGAGAGAAGGAAGAAAAGACCGCATCTATTTATTGGACAGTGGAGGGCTGGCTTGCCTTAAACAGACATGGGGAAGGAATTATCTAACCTGGGAATGCTGGAAGGACCATCATATCAGGTTCAATTTTCCATAATTTGTCTGAACTGACATTAACAATTCTTCCCAGATTCTCCTTATAAAACAAAAACTAGATCTGTTGAGTACCTCTGTTCCTTAAAATATGCTGCTCTCATTCGTCTGTTTGATCTGTTTAGATGACATTATGTCACAATAATAGGAATAAATTATAACTCCTTTGCCTTTTGAACAGCAAAATTAAACACATTCAGAGCAGCCCATGTTGCTTTCATAGCCCTTAACTTGCTAAAACCTTGGCATTTGGTTACAAAATTCCCATGAAATAGAAACCTTTTTTGGGAAGTGAAATACTTCCAAATCTGAGCAGAATACAAGGAATGAAGAGACTCAGGCGTGAATTTAAAACCTCATGCCTTGGAGGTTCAAGGAATCTCAGTGCAGATGCCCTAAGCAGTGATGTTTTGTTTAACATCCAGGGCCTGATGAGGTGCCAACTGAAGACAGTTTTTTCTGTACCTGATATGGATACTGCTAACACTGAAAGCTGTGTTTTAGGTGAAGAAACTTCTGTAATCAAAAAACCAATAAGCTCTGAAAAACTCAGATGGCAGGAAACCCCTTTGGTTCTACTTCCATTATATCTCAGATGTTCTCTTTAATTAAATTTCAATATGCAGAGAGATAATAATCCAGAAAAAGAAGCTGATATATTGGATACACAAGTGTGAATATTATGCATGACAGAATTAAAATGAGTCAGCTCAATACAAATTTACTTGTCATATGTAAATGTAAATTCTACACTAAAAGTTGCAGAGCTTAATTCTAAAATTAAGTCTCTGCTCTCAGAAAGGGGTAGCCAAAATATCTGAGTGCTTTGAGAAGTTCCAGACAGCTGAGAGAAAAAAAGAGATGATTCAGAGAACAGATGTCACATAATTTAATTAAGAATTTTACTGCAAAGGCTAGAAATAAAAACACAAGGAAAATAATAAATAAATACACAAGCAAAAACTCTTTAAAATTTAATTGTATTGAATTTAAATATTGCATTAATTTTCAAAATAATTTTAAATTATTTATAAGGTTTAAAATAAATAGTGTAGGCAAGAAATTAAATCAATAGAATCAGGAAAAATTTAATCTATACATATATACCTAGTTAATGTCAGATGTCTCAAGAAGACAGAGCAAGAAATAGGCAAGCTTTGCATGCATGCATGCAATATATGCATATAGGATCTGACTGAAAGTCCACTGAAATCAATACCTTTCAACCAGATCTATAATAACAAATTGCAAATAGTTCAAGTTTTCCCAGAACTTCTTGCCTTGCAATACCTGGCCCCTAAACAGCTGCAAAGTATAGGGAGACAAGGTGAGCTGCAAACACTGACAAAAGAGAAGTATGTTTTTACTGTCAACTTAAGAGGATTCCTTCCTTGTGGTATACAGCAGAGAAGTCAGCGAATTGCCCTGGAAAAGCTTTGGGGAAAACATGAAGCTTTAAAGAACTACAAAGTTTGAGCTGTTATCTTCCACTTTTGAGTATCCTGGCTGTGCAGAACAGGGACCTGCCCTCTTAGGCAAAAGCCACATTTTCTGTCTTTTTCCATGAAACTGGAGAGGCCCTTGCTGAGATGGCAGCACTGCCTTGTTAATGAAGCTTGGTCTCATGACAATAGCAGAAGGGTATTCTAAATTTAAATTTTTAAAATCTTTTCCCTTATATTAAAAATAACTGCTACTAGGGACTGAATATTTATACAAGGATCATTACTCAGCACTATAATTAACTTGTTACCAATGTCTTCTCGCATTAGCAAAGAAGCCTTAAAAGCAAATAGTTGGGGTCCCAAGCTGCAGTGCACACAGCAGCCTGCAGCATGTCACTGAATCAGGAACTGAATGGGGGGGAGAAAAAAAGCTAGGGAACTTTTGACTGAAAATACTGTTTTCACAGTATTTTCACAGTATTTTTTAGTCCATCATTAGCTCCCCAAACCCAAGAAGAGCAACACAGCTTCCCCTCAAGATAGCATTTGAAAGGTCCCTGTCTTCAAAGACTGTGTGATAAGTGGTCACCCGCACCCCTGTCCCCACACCCTGGGAAGTACCAAGGGCTGGGGACACGGAGTTGGTGACAGAGAAGACCATGGCACAGCCAACTGCAGGGCAGCCATCCTGCCTCACTGGAGCCTCCTGCACTTCTGCAGGGACCTCTGTGGGACTGCTGGCTCACAGAGGTTTGGAGATACAGAAAAGAGCTGAATGAACCTGGAAAACCTACTGCGGCTGCTCTGTATGGGCACCAGTGAGACTTGGGTTTGGGACGTTCCCTGCCTGCAGCAGTCCCTCTCCAGGGGCATGGCATGCAGCGGACAGGAGAGGGATGAGAGCCTGGGGAGGGTATGGAAGCAGCAGCTGCTCCTGGCAGGCAGAAGAAGGGCAGGTGAGGGCTGTGACAGTCAATCTCCCGTGCCCAGGGTGGTGCGTGGCCCTTGACCTGCTCCCAGCAGCTGCAGGGGCTGGCCCTAACCCACAGCCATCTCTTCCCTTTGCTGGCAGTGTGAGTTTTTCCAGTGGTTCTGTGCTCATCCTGAGGGCAAAATGTATTGGGGATTGATTTCTCAGACTGTTTCTCATCACATCCAGTATTTCGCTATGGGAATGGCTTAGCAGTGGTGCAGTTTTCTCTGGCAGTGATGCCTACATGGTATCTGCTGCATGACCTATAGCATAATTCAAATACAATTATTAAGAACCCACTTAACCATGCAAAATGAGATAGCTCAATTTCATATATATAGGACTATTCCCAGGGCTATTTTTCATTCCCACCAACTCAATCTCAGTTCTGAAAATCCAAGATAGTCTTTAATTTCTGAGTTAAAGATCTATCAGCTTACCTCTTTGGAGAGTCTGGTGAAAAGGTCCCCTCCCCGCAGGAAATCTAGTATTAGATACAACTTTCCCTCTGTTTGAAATGCTGCATTAGAAAAGGATGGAGATGTTGGAAGTTTGAATCAATATAAAGTCCACAACAATTAACTCCTGTTGACTAGCAGTGTATCATTCATGCCATTGCTGTCGTTTCAAAACTTTGAGAACCAAAAAAATATATTTCTGTATAGAATTTAGCAATTGATCTTAGATTATGGGGAAAATTAGTGTCAGCTGAGAGACAACAGTGCTTTACTAACACATTCATTTCTGAGCTAAGCACCTCTGAATTAACAGTGTTTCCACTCCACAAGGTATCAGGAGTCACGGAGAGCGAGGCATAGAGAGAAGTTCCCATGCTTGTGTGAGAGGACAGCCCACATACCCAAACGTCCTTGAACACCTGTTACAGTAATAATGGGGCTGCCGTGGCAGGAGGCAACTCCAGCAAGACACCACACTCATGTAAACACATAGGCAAATTTAGACTGGTGCTGATTATTAAAACCAGCTTTTATTTAAATTCTCTGTCTTTCTAAATGAAACCTGACAGCGGGTAAGGGGTTGGCAGATGTAAACTCACCAGCACTACCTACCACGTCAGACTTTACGACAAATTTATTTTGATGGAGGAATGGCTAAAACTTAAAAATACTGAATTTCTCCTTTAGCATAAATAAAGAATTTCACATAGGTAGCCTCTATGACTTTGTTAGAAACAGAGTCATGAGTAGGCAGAGAGTATCTGCATGGAAGTGTAACACATCTAGTCATAATTCCCCAACCAATTTAAGAACAAACATGAATTACATTTTATTATAGTTACCATAATGAAGCTTGACTATGAAAGGATGGTTCACTTCTGCCAAAATATCTCTCTCCATTTTAGATCGTACCCGATCCCGAACTATAAAGGAAGAACAGTAAGAACAGTGACATATTAAGAGGCAGCATGGTCACTGGATACAGCACTGGAATAAGGTTGTGGCAATCTGGGTTCTGATTCTCACTCTGCTGATGGCTTGTATGACCTTAAGCAAATCAGACCCCTCAAGTGTCTTCTATTTCTGACTGTCTGGTCTGTGTAGTAAATTCTCCAGGAAGGCCCTGAGCCTTTCTCTATGGAGAGCTGCCCTAACTAAAATGACTATGAGTACTACAAACAACAAGAAGGCAATTACACTTCACAGAAGAGAATGTTAATGTGAAAATGAAAACTACACAAAATTAATAACTTTACTTCATTTAAGATAAAACAGAATGTCCCAGTCCCAGAGCAAGTCAGATCAATCTCATGCAAATTAATTTATTGTATTTTGCTGATGCTAGCAGTGTTTACGACATATCACTGAATAGCACTTTCTGGAAGTGATCTATATATAAAATAATCAAAACTTCCAATAAACCACCCAAACAATCAGTAATAAAGAAAAATTCCAAATAAAAACAGTAACTAATTATTTTTATGTGTAGAGATAACTTTATTGTGTGATAACAGTGAGAAAAATACTTTTTGTGGTTGAGATTAATAGAGAGTAAGGGAAATCATAATTTCAGAGGTGAGCTGAGTTCAAGCTAAACAAAACTAATGCTGAAGATTTCATATCAAAGCCATTCAGCAGAATATTCAGACACTGAGGAGGATTCAAGTCCCCATGTTATCAAATCTTGATTCTAAAGATGCATTTTTCAATTGCTATTTTATTAAAAGTATTGACGTTTTCTTCTTTCTTTCCACAATGCCAGTACACTTTTCAGATGAAAGCATCTACAAGAGATATTATGAAACTATTTTAGGTAGCAAAGCCTGAGATCTCAGTCAGTTTCTGCCGTTGTAGGCATGTGGTGTGGAGCTGCTCAGAAGCTGAGTACTCTCAGCACCTACGTAAGGAACATATCACAACAAAACCCCAGTCTATTGCTGTACTTCAAAAACTGATGCACAGAAATAGGTCCAAACCAGCTGATCTGAAAACCTTAAATAGCACTGGCGACATACTTGGATTTCTTGCTATTTTGATGCTTTACTTAGGCAAATACTGACGTAAGCTTTACTAGCTCATTCAACCTAAGCTACCTTGTAGATAAATTCAAAACAAAGGGAATTGCAGAATTGTAATCTCATCCCACAAGTAAAAATCACACATCATACACTCACAAAATGCTTAACCTATGTGAAGACAGACTATTTCTTGTGCTGTTCATCAGTGATGATCCCAGGTGGGAATTCCTGTTGGATGGGTGAGCATTGCTGGACACTCTGCATGGGACATTTCCCATTAAGCTTGGTTAGGTAGCCTAGGGAAGTGCCTACCTGCGTTTGCACTGCACAGGTGTGAGAAGAGGCTGTCAGAACAGCAGCACACCCTCCTCCACCCATCATTTTAACCTCTCGAGAGGGAAAGGCCCAGCTGTGCAGCCCAGTGCTTTGCCAAAGCCCCGTGCCCTGTGCCCTGCTGGCTGCTGTGGTGGCTACAAGGCATGGACCTGCCAGGGTTCCAAGTCACCCTTCTCCCCACATGCACACAGGGGGCACACCAAAATTAAAGAGAAGGTGATATCACCACAGAAGACATCTCATTCTCCAGCCATGGCCCTGTAACCACTGTAAACCTGTAGCTGCTGCATTATGGAGCTACACTTCCTTTTTTGAAAATCTGTCTTTTGGGAGCAGAAATCAGTGTCGTGAAGCCGGAGGCTCAGCAGCACCTCAGATTGTCCCTGTCTGGGCACTGCAGTCCTCATATGGCCTGGGCCAGCCCAGGATCCCCCAGGCAAAGTACTTGTGGGGTGCTTAATTACCTGAGATATGGAGAAATACAGGCTTTCGAAAAGTGATCATAGTCTCGCTTCAATGGTTCTGCTTGGAAATACTATTTGCATTTCTGTGTTTTTGTTCCACACAGTGCTAAACTCAAATCCTCTAAAGAGCAGCCTTTCATGTTGCACCTTCATCAGCAGAGCATTATTACAACACAAAGAAAAAACAGAAAAGAGTCCTGTTGACACACTGAATGTAGAAGTATACCAATAATGTCACATGGGAACTTCATGTGCTTTTCTTTTGAAATGCACATAATTCTGTGAAGGCTATTTTTCTGGAAGAAAGATCCTCTGTGGCCCGAGATACAGAACCTTTTAGAGATGGGGAAAGAGCCATTATACCAGAGCTTTACCACTCAGCCCTAGGCTGCTGCAGCAAAGGTAAAAAAACCAGACCGACAGAGCAGGAGACGCTCCTTTGTAGAAAGGCACTTTGAAAAATCAATAAGAATGCAGACTGGGTTTTAGGAGTCCAGGGTCTGGAGGAGGTCATTTTATCTTGCCCCCTCCCCCCCCAACCCCCCCGTTTTTTTTTTTCCCTTTTTACATGAAACAACACATTTGGCTTTAAAGAAATCAAAGAGTTCCCTTTGTTTGTTTGTATTTTAAAGCAGCCTTGATGCTCTGATGTTGAGATTCAGAATGACAGGTGTCTCTAAATCAATACTACACTTTAGTATTGAACTTCCATTTATAGTCTTTATCACCTATTCATTATTCTCTCTGTTTGTAAAAGTTAATTAAATCTTGCAATATCTCTCTGAAGTACCTCTGCTCAATTTTTCGACAAAGAGAATTAAAGAACAGATTGATGAAAATAGACTGACAGATTATTAAAAAAAAAAAAAATCACATGGGACTTGTCAGGAGCAAACATGGGTTCCAGGACATAAGAACTCAGCTGAAAATAAATCGTCAGAGCAGTAACCTGAGCTCTTGTCATGTTTTCCTCATACCCTTGCCCAGCAAGGAGCAGCCTGGTGAGCTGAGGGTGCTGCACAGTTGCCTCCTTCCTACCCCACGGAGCCTCTGGCATCTGCAACCTCCTGCTGTTTCCTCAGTGGGACGCCAACTTGGATCTCTCTTCTTGACCAAAAAAATCCACAGACGCTGCAGGAGATTAAGTGTGTTTTAAATTTTTTGCTGAAATTAGCTTCTAGGCTCAACCCCACCATTACAGAAGTACTGACTGACAGACCAGTCAGATGATCACATAAATCTCACGTCCTTATGCAGAGGCGAAATTTAAATTTTTGTGTATTTTTAAGCAGAACTGGACCAACTGAATATCCACAGATGTGCTTATACACAGCTCCCAGGTGAAACCATTCCCCACCAAGGTCTCTGAGCTGCAGATGTGAAATGGTATCCAATAAGCCAAATCCTATGGTGATGTACATCACCAGCAAAGTCAGAATTACACCCCTCACAATCACATAAATCAGTTCTAACTAAATTCATTAAAACCAGACTCAATAAACAGCTTGATGAAGAGAAAAGAAAGCTGCCATCTGCTAGAAGGGAACTTCCTCTAAAAATCCAAAACCTACAGCTGGAAATACATCTGTTCACAACTTGTGCAAAACTGAGAGTCTTCAACACCTTTGCAGAGCTGCACCTGGAACTTTTTTTCTTTTTATGTAAAGCATATGTTTGATTTAAATTTATTTACCTTAGTGGATGTGATATCCTGTGAAATCATCAATAAAGTATTTGTTTCTTGAATTTGAGTGTAAGATGCTCCTATTTTTCATTTGCTTCAGTTGAACAGAGTTATAACTATTTTTTATTATTATTACTACTATTGCAGGCAATAACAACAATTTCAGTAATATTCTTACTGGCAGGCAGTAATTACCTATGCTCTAGGAATAGGCATAATTTCAAAATGACAAATGAATAAGAGGGGTGGCCTTAGAATTCAGAGGTCCCAGTAAACACTATTCACCAGTAGCTCTGGAAGTTATAATGACCTGAAGGAAGAAACTGGTTTCTTCTTCTATATAGTTTTTCAATAAAGTTGTTTAAAACTTGTATGAGACAGCTGGCCTTTTCTCCCCATACAAAATAGATATTTCAAATTTAGTTCCAGCCTACACAAAACCAATAAAGGAAAGATGACCAGGACATACAGTTCTCAGTCCTACTCTTAAACACAGCCTAAAGAGGGATGAATTTTTTCCATCAAACTTCTCTCATATCTCCTGGGAGACTCTTTTCCCCTTGCAGCTCCTGACCTGCTGCAGTGCTGGCTAACTCGCACGCAGCTGCAAAGAAGAGGCAGCACCAAGATTCATATTTCCTCTCCATGGGGCATTCCAGTATCAAATGAGTGTCTGCCTTGTGTTTGCTATTGAGATGTTGCTAAGCCAACAGAAGCAATGAAGAAGTTATTTTTTTCTTGTCCTGCTTGAGATGGTGATGATCCAGACATCCAGGAACTGCTGGGTCTCTCAGGGTAATGAGTTTCACCGCTGGCCTTTCAAGCTCCAAGCCCAGCATGGTTTAATCAACTGCTGCTGCTCTTTGCTCTGAAAACACACCTGTTTTGGGGATTTTTCAGGAAGGGCTGAATAAAGTTTGTGCATCACTTTACTCTGGAAGTGTGAAAGCTGTCTGTGCTTTGGTATTCATCACAAAAACTTTCTGCAGCATATCACCAAAGGCAAAAATACAGCTTTTATGACTGAAAAGTATGCAGAATGAACACTGGCTCTGGGGTAAAAATGCGAAAATATTCCCTCTTATGCCAGCCTTCTACAGGAAAAAAATTGTTCCCTTTATTCAGTCTCTCCAGGTCTAAAAAGCCAGTTGTGCTTAAAGGGGCATTTCCTCTCCTTCAGGATCTTTGAGCAACTACTAATTCACTTGCAAAGCCTGGCAGAGGTGAAAGGGGGTGAGGCTGGTGCAGGATCTCCCCAAGGAGCTCTTGGCACACCACCTCAGGGCAAAGTGCCCCTATGTGAGCGTGATTTAAAGCCCATCCAAGCCCCTTCTCTTTTGTTATATAAGCCTCTACTACTTTGTTTAATGGCATGGTATGAAACCTTCTGCCTGGTCCAGTTAAGATGTTTAAGGATGAGACTAATAATCTTTTCTAAAATATTATGTGAGAATTCCTGGAAGGAGAGGAAATGTGGTATTTCCTCTCTGTGTAGAATCTATGCACTGGGATGCTGTCATTTGCCACCAGGGCAGTTTTAGTCATAGGCTGAAGTAATCCTAGTAAATGTTTTCTGTAGACCTGTTTGAAACTTGTAATTTTGATTACTTTCAAAGATGTTTTTGCTGTGGGTTTTTGTTCTCTAGACTGGAACAAAAAGCCTAAATTTGGCAAGTTTTGCCAAAATTAGATTGAGAAAAATTGTTCTGGCTGCATCAAAGTACTCTTTGTTAAGGGTTTTATTTTAGTTCTTTTATCTCCTCTTTTTTAACCCTAATTATTATGTACCACTATAAAATATTTTTTTTAAAAAAGTACACAGTCAAACCAAAGAATTCTGCTGAAGTGCTTCATACTGATATTTTGTCAAGCAAAATTTCCCTCAGCAGTCTTGTTCCTGTGGATAGACACTCTATCAGAAATTCAATCTTTTCTTTCTCAGTTGTAACATAAATTCAGAAGATGGAATAATAAAAAACCCCACCAGGAAGTTCTAAAACAGAACCCCTGTGTCTTCCAGGTTTAGGGTAAACATACAAAGTTATGAAGTAATGTTTTTGCTATTGTCCTAATTGGAGTTTAACCGCTTAGTTCTGATATGGGTAACGTGAGGCAGCGGCTGGACAGTGAGAGGTTCATTTCTCAGAGGAGAGGGTTTAGATGGATTTGGTCAAAGGACAGGAGGCAAATGTTAACATTCTCCCTCTAAGCTGTCCTGACCACAACTGCACTAGGCCAACTTCTCACTCTAAACACTCCTTCCATTAGGCTGCTTGGATGTGGTAAACACAGAGCCAGTCCAAACTGACTTGTTCTAACAAAATATTTTGGATGAGCGTTTCAGATACTGAATTGCAAACATTTTGGTTTCTGAAACAAATAACTAGTATATTTAAGACATCATTGAGGAAGCTGGGATAGTGCCTTATCATCCAACTCTGAGGACACACTTCATTTAGGAGATATAAAGCCCTGAGACAGTTTTTATTTGTAAACCACATAGGACGAGGTTTATCAGGTTATCCGTAACCCAGCCCTCCATGCTACCTGCACACAAAACAGACAGGAATTTAGAATTTAAATAGTTCAGTAAAATTGTGGCATTAAATGTCAACACCCAGACAAAGCAAACCTCTGCTTTGCCCAGGACCTGACATGTGATGCAGACATACTTAATATAGCTCTGCTGATGTGTTTGCTTCATAAAAGTGAAAAGCATCTGTGAGACGGCCGTCTGTCACTGAAGAAGCCTCCAGTCCCATCAGCAAGCAGGGTGTGAAGTCAAGGCAAGGTCATTTCCTAAATTAGAGCATAAGAAAAAGCCCTGTCTTTTGTTGTTATCAAGACGCTCATTAAGGCTTTGCAATCAGCAAGCCTTGGTCACACAAATGACAACAACAACAACAAAAAAAAGCTGATTTATTGTTTTCTCCTTTGAGAAGAGAAACACAGTCCTCAAACAACTATGAATTGGTTTTCAGCCTAGACTCCACTACCTTATAGGGAGTGCTGTGGAAGATATGACTAAGTTCAGAGAGTCTCTGGGTGAAATCATGGCCCTAAAACAGTCAACAGTAAAACTGCAGTTGACATTAACAGGATCTCACCATCTACATCTCAGTCCCTATATACAGTTCTGAAAAATATAAGTAGCTCCTTGAGCTCTAAAAGAACACCTAACCAAAAAGGAAATCCTGGGTTTTTTCCCTATGTTACTGAGTAACTGCCAAAAGCTAAACATAAATGGTACTGAGCAATGACTACAGGGAAACAGGAGGAGAGCAGATAAATATTTAAAGGATATAAACATGAAGGAAAAAGAAGACTTATTTATCAAAATAAAAGGAAAGAAATTAATATAAATAGAGGAGGAAAGTGAAACAGACAAAGAGGAAATGTAGGCTATGTTGGGCAAACTGTAACCGCATGAACCCCTGTGGAGCAGAGTAATGGGCTGGGATTGGAACCTTCTTACTGACATATTTTAAAACAAAACTGAACAGAAAAAGTTAAATAACTGTTTAGTAAGAAACCAGCCTGCCCTGACTGCAGGGGAATGAGACTGCATTTTTCACTATGTGCTACTTTGCTGCAGTGACTCCACCTCAATAAAGGACATCTTAAAAAAAAAAACCAAACTAGATTTTATTATTATGCACAAGTGTTTGGAAGGTTGTCTGTCTGAAACACAGCATTTTTAGCAGGATTAATGCCCATAGCATTATATCAGAACATTCTAGCAAAGTGAAAAAAATATCAGAAACAAAAAATTCATGCTGGGAGTGAACTTGAAAGCCCTGTGAAGAATAACCACGAGCAGTTTAGTTTCCACACAGTGCTTTTAATTCTGCCGTCTCAGATAGCTTTATCACAAACCTTTGATCTCCAAGACTATTACCCCGTGGGTGAAAGCTGTGGGTGAGGCACAGGGGTAATGCAGCCCCTCTGGGGCCACCCAGCCCCGTGACCACCAGCCCTGTGACAGTCTTTCCAGTGCCTGCTAGCAAATCATACTCCCCACACACACAGTGCAAACTGACAGGCTTCCTCAAAACTTTGCTTTGGAAGTTGCTTGCTTTGTGCTGCTTGTGAAAAAGCTCTCCTGAAACCTCTCACATGGTGAACTCCCTATAGCAAATTATGCATCTGTGATAACAGCATGGCAGGGTTCCTGCATATTTCTAATGAAGATGCATGTAAGGAGTCCTATGACACGGGCAAATCTCATGCAGCATAGTCAAGTCTTACAGCTTGAGCACCTTGTTTTCGCTCCATCAGTCTCACACTTAGCCACATGTAAAATTCCTTCCACTCCCTGCACCGGCTGCAGGGCTGAACAGCCTCACTGCTGCCACTTCCCTTCTCTACCAAGGGAAGGCACCCAGCACCCCCTCCACCCACACTGGAGCTGAGCATCCCTATTCCCTCGCAGCCCCCTCTGCAGTCCCAAGCAGAAAGACGCGGGAGGAGGGGGGATGCTCTGGAAGGACTGGCAGACAGCTATCACCTGCTTCCTCAAGTTGCAGAGAAGATTAGTTCTGGCCCTGTCTCCCGTACGCCACTAAGCTCAGGCCTTTCCTCAAAATGACACCCGGAGCAATTTCTGCCATGAGTTGGGGCCCTCTCTCTTCCTGGACTTCCACTGAGGTTTTGCCTTTCCTGTTGCCTTTCCCTTGGCTCCACACACACCAGGCCTGCTGACTCAGGGGATGGTAGCTTTCCTCTGCCCTAGAAAGCTGCCCTTGGGAATCTGTGGGGCATCATCTCACCTGCGGACAGCTGAGGGGTTTCTGGACAAGAGGGTGTCCAGATTTCAGTAGGCTGGAAAGGCAGCTAAATGAAGGCTGTGCGTTTAGTGGGATGGTCTAGGAAGAGTGTCCCGGCTTCCTGGGTACCAAGGTCAAAATCTGTTGCTTAAGAAACTGTCTTCTGCACAGAAATCTCATCCTAGGGACTCACTGGAGCTGTTGACCACTGGCTGTTCTCCTCAACAAAACAAGAGAGGGGGAACAAGTGGGGCCCCATTCTTTTCCCTTTATGAGGAAAACTTTTTATGAGACAGAAATAGGTGGTAAAGGTGACCCAAATACAGGGAACGCCATGTAAAAACAAAAATACAAAACAGTACTCCTAAATATACACTTGAAAATATTTCTTTTTTATGATAATGTACGAGGGTCAAGATAGTACCTAGCTGTATGACATTGACATTTTACATTGCAGAGCTCATTATATCCATAATGAAACCAAATCTGAACAGATAAGCATTGACAAAACCTATACAGAAGATAAAGATTTAAAGGATAGCAAAATGTAGGACAAATATTTATTTATCAAAATAAAAGGAAAGAAAGGCATATAAATAGAAGGAGATAAGTGAAACAGAAAAAGAGGAAATGTAGGCTCCCTTTCAGAAGAAAAGATAATTCTGAGTTTACAGTGTTGATGAAGACAGTTCCCACTCAATGGCAACTATGTCATAGCCCAAACAAAGACCAGGAACACAGCACAATTGTCTGAACAACTCAGGCTTTGCCCAAATTTAAAAAAAATAATCTACTGCTGCTGAGGAAGCATCAGTTAAATTACTGTGCCATGGAAACCTTTCGAGTGTGTCAATTACTGTCACATGCAGATAGAAAATGCTGTAGAGAAAACAGAAAGGAGAAGCTATCATTGATGCTGATTGCTGGTCTCTCCTCAAACATCATCAAAATCTCCATCTTGGAGCAAATGCCACAGCCACGAGGAAGCTGAAACTGGTATGTGTGACCTACATGACGAGTGTGAAAATAGAGGATAATTTTGCTTCTGTTGAAACAGCTCCCAGATGGTAGTCTCACATATTGCGCCATCTAACTTCTATGGAGAACCAGCTAAGTGCCAGCACACCTCCAGGAACAGTTGTGAACAGAACGCCTGGCCAGCTGTTTGGTGAAGGTTTACAAGCGATCCAACTGCAGTGGAATGGTGAGGAAAACCATCACCAGTGCAACTGACCCCTATCCTCTGCTGTCACTCTGACATAAAATGGCATGAAGTGGCAACGTTGACCTCATTGTTAATCTGTCCTCATGCTTGAAAGGAAATAAGATTTTTCTGCTGTGTTACGGGAACCAATAAAAGCAGTTGGATGCTACTCCCAGAGGATGCTTACGAATTTGGTTTCAAACCAACCATAAATGCACTGCAGTTGCAGGCAGCTGAACTTGGTTAAATGGCAATTATACTGGATGTTACAAATGGTGCAACTTATTCAGTGAACAGAACAAACAAATGCTTGTCATATAGATAATGGATTTGTACCACAGCCAAAGACTTGCAGAGTCCATCAGGGAAGTTAAAAATCCCAGGGATATTTAGCTATTGTATTTTCAGTTTAGCTTTCCACTACAGCTATAAACTGATTCAAAAACAGGATTGATTTATAGTTCTGATTATTTCAAATAATCAATGCATTACACAGAAGAGACATTTCCTAACAATTTCTTCATTTGCAATCTTTAGCCATTAAATTCCATAATGCAGTAGGTTGCACTTAAGTGGGGAGGGGTGTTAGTAACATCTTTATTAATATCTGACTATTACTCCTCCAAAGGGCAGTAAGCACTGTGAAGAGCAGGCTGGCATAATAAGTTAGCATCACAGATATGGAGATTGAGCAGAGGAGCAGCAGTAAGGGTAGCTGGCTTGTGTTCATACAGCAGGCTGGCAGCAGAAATGTGAGCGCAGCCGAAGTCTTGTAATTCCTAAACTGAGGTACCAGCTCCTATGCTAGACACAGCCTGCCATGAAAGAACAGACTACATGACATAATTCAAAGGAGATGAAGACTAAAAGCATCTGAGCCTGTATTTGCCAAAAGAGCAATTTTTTTCTTCCTCTAATTTGCAGCCCTGTGGTACCAACAACAAGCTCTTGGATGTCAGGCAGGATTACAAGACTTCCAGAGTTCATTCACGTGCTGCACAGCTGACTCGATGCGTTGCCAGCAATAGCTTCTTTCTTTTGGCAGTGGGTTTCTTAAAATTAGAAGCATTGAAAGCAAACACAAAGCTTACAAAGCTCCTTCAAGACAGTGCAAGACAAACAAGACACAAAAAATTTCAAGCCTCAAGACTAAGACAAAATCAGAAAAGCAGACCTTCATGCAAAGATTTCCATTTGGCTTATCAAACACCAGCCAGAGAGGCAGAAGAAAAAAGGCAGCAGGGAAGATAAAACAGTGACCAGTGTTTTGTTGTCACTGGTAAAGCCCGACTGGCCTGGGTACATCCTGTCCACTGATGTTGTGCTTAATTCTTAAACTAAACACATAGGAGAAGGGGAGTAGAGGTTGACAGCTGCAAGCAGCCACCCTCCGGAAATCCTCACAGAATCATGGACCCACAGAATATGCTGAGTTGGAAGGGACCCATCAGGATCATCGAGACCAACTCCTGGCCTTGCACATGACATCCCAAGAATCACACCATTTTACAAATCCATCTACCCAAGGGCTGGCTTGTTCGAGGAATTTTTTCTGAACGAGATTCTCCAAAGGAACAAACATTCAGCATCTCGACAATATGACAACTCTGCTGTCTTTGCAGCAAGACATCTCTATCAGTTCAATTAAACCTCTTGAATTCTTCAATAATCCTTGTGGTAGAGCAGGGGTACTTCTACTACTCTGTCATAACAAAGCAGTCACAGAGGACCTGAGATGCAGGACATGCAGCCAGAGCAGATAATGTCACCTCTGACTTACCCAGTGTATAACTAATTCTTCTAAAATGAGTATCTAGGAAAAATGAACCCTGAGGAAGGAAAGGAACGTAAAAGATTCTCAGCCTGCAGAAGACAGAAGCTAAACATAACAAACCTCAAGATATGGAAGAGAACTGTGAAGAGGAAACTGTTCTTGATAGAGAGAAGATGAATTAACAGCTTCAGCTGTGGCCAGGCAGATACTGGACAGATGCTAGGAAGCATTTTGTAACAACAGAGTGATAGAGACAGTCTGAGAACGAGTTAGGCAAGTATCTGTGAGGAATGACACAAAAGCATCACTGTACCACCCTAGGTCAGAGGTGGGCCATGGGACTTCTTCAGGTGCCTTCCACATGATGCCTCAGTAGTAGTGTGAGGCACAAGGCACCCTCCTGGAGTACCACACCACTGGGTTTACATGGCACAGACCCAGGCAAGGACACAAGCTAGGCTTCCAAAGCAGAACCACTGAGCCTCTGTGATTGTCCTGAAGATCAGCTAGTCCTCACTCCCAGGTTCTTGGCCCAGGCAGAGCACTGTACACGGCCAGCAGTGACAGTCTCATTTTGGACTCATTCTTTTAGCTGAAGCTTCATGTCAGTCTTCATAGATCTGTTCCAATTAAACTAAGCTGTGTTTTTCTCTCCTCTCTCTGCTTTGCAGCTAGCGTTGATGAGGGGTGTGAGGGCTCACAAACGCCATTGCACCTCCCAGTCCTTTCCTGATAAAAGGAGCTTTTCTACAGATAAAATGGAATTGCATCACATTTTCAAACAGGATAAACATTTCACTTGTGGCTTCAGATCAATTATCTGTGTAGTTTCTCCATTCCTGAATCTACAGCAAAAGCAATTAACAGCAATCTGCTACTTGACAATAAAAAATATCAAACGTGGTCTTTTCTGTAAAACAACAACTAATTTGGGAGTAACTGCAAATAACTGTCATAAGATACACAATGCAATGAATACGATAAAAAAGAATAATCCAAGGGAAAGCAAACCTCAGTGAAACTCTTGATCAAGTCTAAAATGGAGAGTTTGAAGGATGAGTTTGGGTTTGAAAACCTTTTAATAGTGGTACCTACAGGAGCTGCAGTTTCAAGTGTCACCATTGCTACTTATTCACCATGGCAAGTACACAGGATCAACTGAAACTTTAAAGAGGTAGATGGCAAATTGACTGAAAATTATAAGATGATCTGAAAAATTGCTTTCTACTATCAGAAAAGCCATGAGTATGATGAACCACTCGTTCCTGAAAAAAACCCCCAGCTACCACTCCTTTACTGGCTGGAATAGCCAGGGGGCAAATTCAAATGCAACCTGCATGAGCTGCTGGGGGTTTTTATATTTTAAAAAGTCATTTTTTCTGTATTTCACTGACAGAAGAGTGACTCAACAAACATTTAGAACAAGCTTATATAATTTGATCACAGGTACAGAACATGTATTTTCTGCCAAAGAAACCAGCAGGTTTTTTCAGTGCTTTCTTTGACTTCAGATTTGAAACACCTTTGTGCTCTCTAGAGAATCATCACATGAAAACCTGAATAATGCAACACTCAGATGCTGCTAAGGCCCATGGAACTGCTCAAGGATTAGAAGTCAAGGGCATGGGCACTTTAACCTAGCAAAAAGATGGAAAGATTTAAGACAGTTCTGTGTTATATCTTGTGAAAAATATCAACACAGGTGCACTCAATGTCTTTATAACAAAGCCTGAAACTTTGGCTTAAACCTGTGGGTGCACTAATAAACACTGTGGTTCCAATCTATGGAAAATAACAGCGGGTGCTAGGACCTGAGGCTGCCCCACACCTTTTGTGGCGCTTTGGGGCCATGACCTGAATGGCCACGAGAGGCCGGAGGGCACTGGGTGGGCTCCTGAGTGAGTTTCATCGGGAGGGAACTTGGCTTTTGTGCTCCGAAATTGCTGTGCTTGGCAAACCAAGGCACAGCAAAGGGAGACGACTGGAAGAGTTCCTTCAAAAGCTCAGTCAAACCCAAGCACCAATGCTGTTGGATGATAGGACTCCCACCACAGTTTCTGCTGCTGAACTGCTCACGAAGAAAGCTGAAGCTTGCTTATGAGTCCTGTCCTGTGTGCTCTTTGGGGAATAAAACAAAGCTATTTCACACATCAGCACACTAAGTGTCTGAAGCTGCTTTCCAAATGAACATACAACTATGCAGGGACCTATAATTTGATACTATTATAATAGCAGAGTTACACTGGAAGAAATGTGTGGACAGGAAAGGACTGGGCAATATTGCTGCATTTACCTACAGCAGAAATGACAAGCACACAAAAATGTGTGTTCCTATGTGAATCAGTCTGTTGACAGGGAGAAAGACAGGGAAGTTGATTTTAATTTTTTACCAATATTTAGGCAAAGACTTAATAATTCTGCCCTGCTTCGGACAACAGGAAGAGCCTGCTGTTCCGCAACGTGAGAGCAGTTTTAACAAAATCACAGAATCTATCAGGTTGGAAAAGACCTCTGAGATCACGGAGTCCAACCTATGACTGACAACCACCTTGTCAACTAGACCACAGCATTCAGTGCGACGTCCAGTGTTTTTCTGTGAAGAAATTCTTCCTAAAGTCCAACCTAAACCTCCCCAAGTACAGATTAAGACTGTATCTTCTCAATCTATCACTAGTTGCTGGGAAGAAGAAGCCAACCCCTCACTACCTCTCAGGTGGTTGTAGAGAGTGTTAAGGTCACCCCTGAGCCTCCTTTTCTCCAGGCTAAACAACCCCAGCTCCCTCAGCTGCTCCTCCTAGGACTTCTGCTCCAGAGCCTTCGCCAGCTTCATTGCTCCTCTTTGGACCCTGCACAGAACTCAACAGCCAACACTTTCATGCAGAGAAAGTTGAATTTTCTTTGGCACTTGGGAAATCTCCATAAGGAACAACAGGTTTTTGTGTAAAAACAAATGAGCCAAAATGTTCCCTTGCTACAAAATAGAGAGCATTTTTCATATCCAGTGTTCATTTCTTTAATGTCTTAGCAGTGGGAATTTTTTGCCTCCTAACAGGATCTTCACAATGCACTTGGCATTGTGAAGACACTATAATTTAATCAGGACTTCATACAATGCAAACTCCCACATGGTTTGAATAAAACAGGTAATAAAATCTTTAAGTGATGCATGTTCAGTTTATATTTATAGGCAAAAGTTTTCCCTTCTCATCCAAATCTGAATCCAAACACTGTACAGAATCACTAAAGAGTATTAAGTATCTAACCCAGAAGCTACAATCTCAATGAACACTTCAGCAAATGCTATGAAAACAAACTTCCAGCAATGCTTTTCGTTGTTTTTCTGACCTGTCCAGTCTGCTGTATATTCAGGCTAGGACTCCCTGTAATATTAACAGACACACAAAGAGTTGCCTAAACACAGTTCATTCTCCTTATAATACACAAACCCGTTATTCTCCACAGCCCATTAGAATCAGCATAAGTGAGCTCTCTCTTACGTACTGTACCCTTTCCTCCTTCAGAAAGCAAGCCCTAGGCAAGCTGACTTTTTAGGGGAGGAAGGAAGAGGTGGTCTGATGCAAGTAACTTTGCAAAGGCACTGTAAACACACAGCCCAAAAGGGACCCCCCTAAGCACTGGTTGTTGAAGACCTTCCTGGTTTCATTTTCAAAACTCCCACAGTGGAAAGAAAGCTCTGCTTCCTCAGATGACAGCTACTAAATCTAATTTGCTCCTGAACTGTGAGGAAGGTTGGCACATTCTGCCGCACTTCTTGACTCCTAGCCCAGACAAAATGTGCATGTGAATGGGCCAGGTCCAGGTGGTGACCCAAGAGCATTGCTGTCTGGTTCCACACATACTGACTAGGCTGATCTTTACATTTTAGAGCCACTGGGAAATATACAGAGGAATCAAATATTTTTGTGTTTGTGCACACAGAAGTTGCTATTTCCTTCCAAGATTGAAAAATTAGCGTATGGCTATTTGTGGAGAGGGGTGAGTCTATGTCTCAGCTGGATCTTTAAGGGCACTTCCAGGTCCAGCAATGTTTGTAGTTTTTTGAGCTCAGAGCCCTGACATTTGGAGGGTTACAATTCTCAGACTAAAGAAGCTGTGCATAAGCAGCAGTTCCAAGGATGCAGAGTACACAACCTTTCCTCCAAACTGCAGGGCAAGGGTACCTCTGCTGTGGGGTCTGGACTGTCCAGTGGACAGGACTTCCCTGGTGAATTTTTCAGAGGCAGGTAATCAGAGGCCCAAGAAGACATAAAAAATACAGCAGAATACTTTAAGAAAAGATAATAAACCAAAATTTAAATAGTGAACCTGGATGAGTACCAGGGCCTCTCACCAAACACAAGGACTGTACAAAATAGAAAAAGACACCTTGAAAACCTCGGCACAACAGAGCTAGTTTTACCTGAGGTGAAGACTCTTTCTGAGTTCTGCTTTATAGGGGAATATTGTCTACAGTTTCCCATTTTGTTGGAGTTTTATTCCCTTCAAACCAGAGGGAAACCACTGGACTTCTGTATCTGATATCTAAACACCATAGTCGTTACAGGGAAACTGAGTCACCTACAGAGGAAAACTGAAGAAGCACTTTGGTTGGTGTCCAATCAGGGAAACCACGACTACAATTTTATCAGTGGTTTAGATAGAAATCACACTTCACATGGTGACATCTAAGTTAGTTGTTCAATCTAGGGTACATTTACTATCATCTATCCCTGAGAACACCCAAGCTCCCAGAGTCACTAAAGCTGCTCTCACGGCTTACTGCACCTATAACCATTACACATCAGCAAACCCCTAAGCCTGCTGGCTTAAACTAAGGGGATCATAAGCTGCAAAGCACTGCAGAGGTTTTGACAAAACAGACTATCATTTCTAGACCCCATAAGTAGAAAAAGGCAGATTACATTCTCAGGGTCAAATGGCTTCCAGTGCCAAGACTTACACAGCCCACTGCCAACCAGATGGGCAGATGCAAACTGCGTCCTCACGATCCATCACATAACCCTTGCTACATCATCACTGTAGTATTTATAAAGTTCATAAGCATTATGTCAGTGAATTACAGCTTTGTGCCACCTTCTCTTAGATTGCACATCTCCTGGAGGAACGGGTCTTTGATTTTCAAGCTCCCTTACATTCCAGCACAGCAACCTGCTGGGGACTATGGGCATTTCATGGGTGTTTAATGAGGCTTACACCATAACCAATCTAAACAACTCTTGATCACGAAATCCTGAAGCACATTCAGTAAAGCTGATGGAGCCTGAGACACCTCCAGAGAAATACTGAATGAATCAAAACAATCAGCTTGCCCTGTCCCTCTGTTCCAACTTTGCTGGTGAATACCAGACACACATATACACAGAATAAACACTCCCTGGTTTATCTCTGGTTCTCTCACATTTACAATGTATTCAGAATGGGCAGTAAAGACTCACTGATGTATCTCTGTAAACTTTTAAACATATAGATCAACTTTATTATCTTTCAACTTTTTATCTAAAAATCTGATTTTAAAGAAGAAGTAGAGTATAACAAAGACATGAAAGCAATATTTTTAGATGGTATTTTAAGGGTATTATTTAATGACATTCTAAAAGGCAAAAGTCTCACTCCTGGAAAGTATTTAAATGCCTAAATACCTTTGAGGACCCAGATGCCCCCAAAAGGGTTTATATTTGCAAAGGAAATTATTAAGGTACTGTAATTTAATATACAGCGTTTAAAAGAGAAATAAGTTAGAGTTACGCATACATGTAGCCTTCAATCTGATGCATTCCATTTCTGGCACCTAACACACATAACATCCTTAAACATTTTGAACAAGGTTTTCCTAAAGTTAATAATTAGAATGAAACACTTGTCTAGTTTCTTCAGAAAGCTTTCTTCTTTAAAATCAGATACCCACAAGCATCCGAAAAAGGAAATGAGGCAGAAAGGAAAGAAACTTATGTGTGATGCTGTCATCTACAACAAAAAGTAACAGTGGCTTTTTCACTTTCAAGGATCCATGCCGTTACAGGTGCTTATTCAGATATTTCTGTGTTTAAAATAAACCTTCATGAGTTCAAGATTTATTTAATTTTCACAAATATTCATGTGTACAGCATGTGCCTCTGCAAACTTTTACAATCTAAACTGGAATATTCCGAGGCCTAATTTTCCCTTCACAGCAGGAGTGGTTCTGCTGATTAGCAGATCTTTTTCAAGCTGAAATCTGCACATGTGATTGATCTACAAAGTCCCTTTTGTATCAAAAACAATTTTTGAACTGTAAACGCTTGAAGAGTTCTGCTGCTGCTTCCTGTACTCTTCTTATAACTAACCTTTGTTGTTGGTGAAGCTGGGATCATGCTAACAGGGGGCAACTACCCTGGAAAGGGGCAGGAGGCATCAGGCTCACTGGAGAAAGCACCATTTTGTACTTCTGCTTCTTCCTAAACATTACCAGCCAGCCACAGCCACAGTCAGGCTCCCAGGACAGGAAACCCCTCAACAGGACCTACTATGGTTGTTCTTCAGAGCAAGTACCATCACTCCTGAAGGCCTCTTATTTATCTAGGTTTTATTCCTTCAGACTAATCCAGAAAAGAAACCAGCTTTGCTATCCCATCTTCTTTTACTTTCTTTCTGACTTCTGCATTTATGTGCTTTGCAAATTTGTTTCACTATAGAAAATAACTGCTATAACATTTAGGGCTGTCTGGCCATGTCAACAGCATTGGCACAGAGAGCTCTGACTTTCCTGCTCCATGTGGCACTTGTGCAGAGCGCAGGTCAGAAAGCAAAATCACTGAGAAATTTGTCTTGTAGCGCGCCTTTTGTCAGCGAACGCTGAACGCAGCGCCAGCATGTACCTGTAGCTTCGCTCCCACTGCTTGGTGTGCTAATAAACACTTCACACTGGAGTGACTTCCAGCCTTTTTGAGTGTAGGTAGTCAGCAACAATTCAGCACTCTTGCTTAAAAGATGAAATTAGGCTGTCAGAAAAATCATCTCTGTGCCAAAAGTTACACGGAAGCTTACTGACAGCAACCCTCCTTGTTGCTCGTCTCACTTGCTCTGTGCCAATGGGGTTCTGTCTTTATCTTTGTACTTTGAGTGAATCAGCTGTCAAGTTTAACTTATTTGGAAAAACTGGTGCAGACAAATTAGTTCCTACCCCTGTTCTGGTTATCTTGAGATTAATGGGAAATCCACAGCTAGCAGTCAGAGGGGTAAGTAGTCTGAATGGGAGAGAAATGCAATCCAACAAAATCACAAAGTAGCCTCAACTTCTGGATCTTGTGGCCCTCACTTGAGAAGACAATAAACAGCTTTTCTGTGCTATAAAGAACCACAGAACTGCAAAGAGGTAACTGTTCTTGACAGAATAGAAACTGGATGGAACACTTCGGTTACTTTAAAAATTAAAATTTCGAGATTTCCTGAAATACCGCCACAATACAGGTCTTCTGCAGTGGAATCTAACGTTACATATTTCACCATCAAATATTAAGTAACAATACCCTGTTTGGGAATGCAAAAGAACCCCCCCCACCCCCACCCTCCATCCAAAGCTCTTCCTACTAAACACTCCTCAGAGTTATACAGAAAAAGAGGGAATACCCAGTTTTCCCTTTTGGTAAAAAAAATCTGTGCTGCCAAAAGAAACAGAAATAAGTTTCTGGTACATCCTGATGTCTGAGGGGTTACACAGACCTTGCTCAGACACCATCAGGAGATGACTTTCTCTCGTGGGGAAGACTCTGACAGTTGAGTTCAGCTCAATTTGGGCACTTCACGGTCCTGCTCTCAGCTGAGAAGTCAGAGAATCACTCTGTCATACACGTTATGTACAGAGGCCTGACCTATTACTTTGCATGTCTTATGCCAGTACTGTTTAAGTGTTTATTTACACTAGGCTGTTCTGCTAGAACAAACAGTCTCATCTAGATTCCACACAAAAAGATAAGCACGCCAGTGTTGTTTCAAACTAATGTTTCCCTGAAAAGACTTTCTTAGGGGAAAGGACCGTCTAAATGCCTGGGGTGCCAGTTCCCCATTTTGACCACTACTCAGAAGAGGTGCTGGCTCTGTTTGCCACCACCTGCGGCAGCTCTGCCTTGCAATTACTGGTAGCTTTATTCGTATTTTGGTCCCCCAAAGCAAGGCATGCTATAGAAATCTGGATTTTTAAGTGACCAGAACTGTCTGGTCACTTAATGATTACTCTTCACATTAGGACAGAAATTTAGACACTACACTACATTGCACAAACCCACACTGTCTGAGACAAAGCAAAACATCTACTCCAGACAAAATAAATGGTCTGGTCTCCACCTTATCTGCAAAAAGTGTCAGGCTTTTGAGGGAAAGAACAGAACAGTGCTAGGTTAGGGAAACAAGAGGACTGCATCCTCCTTACTCTGTAGAGGAACAACCAGTAAGGACTTCAACTGACACTGAATCTCTCTCTTTGCTTTTCAGTCCTGGGCTTGACTAGCAATTTCTTTTTTGTCTGTAGCAGGCTGTGGCCACAGAAGAGAATGACCAGCTTTGAACATGATTCATTTGGGCCTGGCCTCCTACAGCCCATGAGCTAGGGAACAGCATGATCTCAACGATCTCAGAATGACTCCTTGCACTTGAAAACATGTTCCCATGGTTTTTCAGGCACATAGTGAGAAGCACCAGCTGGGAAGGCCATTCTGCCCAGTAGGAGCAAGGTTTTACTTCAGCAATATCCTTATTTACTTCAGCAACAGAAAGACAGTGACACTTCAATAGAAATTAATATATACCAAATAGAAGTCCTAAAAATAACACCAAGAAAATAAAGCAAGCATGCAGCTGGGAAACTGCAAACCCCTGTTTTCCTGCTCTCACACTGTATAGGTAACATATTTTGGTTTAAGCTCTTCTTAGAACATTCACCTACAGTGAGGCAGAATTTTGGAGGATGGCAGAGACATATTCACTCATTCCTATACTGCAAGGCAGCAACAATGTAAAAAATACAAAAAAAAAGAAATTACTATGTAGCACAGAAATAGAGACTGCAGCCACTGTCCCAATCCTTACCTTTCAGAGTAGCCTTCTTAAGTACCTTCATGGCATAAAGCTGGCCTGCATCAGATCCTTTTATCTTCCTGACTAGAAATACCTGTAAAGCAAATGTTTTGTATAGATGAGTACTGAATTTCTACTTACAAGACTTACTGCATTTGACAGAAGAACAGATACTATAGTTCATGAGTTCTAATGAAAATTACTAGCTGAAAGCATTTCATATCTATTTCACCTGCAATTGGTTGAGCTAGCTCTGGATATTTGCAGTTTTAAGCCTTTACCACCTCACAAAAAACCCCATTTTCAGCATTATTTATTGACCTGACACATTCAGTTAAAGATGGGTGAAAAGTTAGAATCAGTGTGCACATATCTCTTCCTATTCTGACCAGCTTTACATGAAAAAAAAATTATGTCTCGTTTGTGTCTAGGAATGTGCAGTGTCTTAAAATTATTGCCATCAGTTAAATTAAAGAAAAAAATCAATTTGTTGCTATTTATGCCATAAGTCATGAATAGCAACTTGCCTAAGATGCAGCTGAAGCACAAAGATCATATAGCTGAAAATCTGTTGTTATTACAAAAAAGACGGTTTTCCCTGTTACAGTCTCCTATGCTTCATCTTCTGACAGTGTAAATTTTTAATTAAAATAAAATAAAGTTTGTAGCTAAAGTTGTACTCTTTTTGTTTTACTACATGCAAGTATTTCTTATCTGCCCCTGAGTGCACCTGAGCACTGGAGGCATAGTGAACAAAGGAATCAGTGGTTCAGTTTGGTCTTTATAAGACTTTCAGTGTTTTAATATTGAAAAAATAACCAAATCTTTTAGCTGGACACACTCTATCTGCTGAGGTAAGAAGTACCAGGCAGCAGTGTCTCTTCTTTTTTTTTTATTTCAGCACTTGTGTTACTGGACAGAAGCTGAAGTAAAGCCAGATGTGGAAATAAAAATATAGTCCCACATATATAGCATATACTCATTAATATATAACAAGGACTAGGTGAAATTATGTAACTAATGAATGTCTAGTTCGATTAAAAATTCCATGGCAATTATTTTATTAATTGCCTATCCAGGAACCATGCAGCTTTGTTAACTGTCTCCACCTAAAATATAAAAAGCCAAAAAAAAAGGAAGGAGGAAGTACGTTTCTAGCACAACCTTAGCAAGTTGAAAGAGTCTTCCTCCTAAAAAACCCCAACCTGTAAACAGATTAGATTTTCTCAAACCCCTTTGAGGAAAGGTTTGTGGGAAGGGAGAACAGCTTTTATCAAGCAGATACAGAAGCCGGGGAAAAAAAAAGGTAAATTCTCTCTGAACAACTTTGTCAGGACTCTTACATCTGACAGCATCATAGCTGCAACACTTCTGCGACATGATCTGATAGGGTTTAGGTGAGACTTTCCTTCTCAAGATGTTTCCTGTGCACAGGAGATATGCACAGTTCCTCAGCCGAGCTGCCCTGACCAGCCGAGCTTGGGCACACGTTGCTTGCTCCCAGCTCCTGCTTCCTAGGCTGATGAACATATAAATGCCTCCAGCGCTCACAACTGTAGGAAAAGATGATGAAATCTGGATGCAACAGGAACATTTAAGACTTTCTGAAGTGTTTTTTGTTATTAGTCATGATAAATTAAGCTCAGCTGCTCCAGCATTAACAGAAAGTCAATTCATTTAGAAGTTTACAGAGGAAAGTTGGGATGTTTTTCTAACCAGGTCAAGTAAAAGATTTCATTTTTGTAGTACATTGAAAAAGAGGAGAAAGTCAAAAGTAAGCTTGTCCAGACACTAGATTTTCAGCTGTATTATTATTCTTTAAAAACATTTATGGACTCTTTACCCCAAAAAACTAAAACCCCAAACCTTTAAGATAATGGTTTTCAGCGCACTGCACATAGAACAGCACGGCATGCTGCATCTGCAGAAATATTAGGCTGCAGTTCTTGAAATATCTCATCTACCATATAATCTTGCAAAGCTTGTAATACCCATGTTGCTGTAATAAGCAAAATTATCAATTTACATTACTAGTCACTAGTCAGCTGTTCACTGTAGCATGGGATAGGGCACTTGTCTGCATTCCCTCCAAAAGAGATGAGCCAAGAACGCTGTGTTCTTTTTCAGAGGACATCAAAATAACCACCAAGCCAGAAAGGAACAGAACAAATGAGAATGCATTGCATTGCAAAATGATTTCATCTTTCTGATTATTCTTAAAGGTTCTTGAAACCACCAAGTAGCCCTGAAGTGCTTACTTAACAGGTTATGTCAGCTGTATTATACAAGTTTGCCAGAATAGCATGTGCACGTAGCTGAGCATGACTTTCAATTTTCTCGTCTGAAATGTTTGCAAACACCTCAGGTTATTAACACCTGAACTAGCAAAACTCCCTTAGCTAGGACAATTGGTGCATCACCCAAAACCTGATCTAAAAAGCTAAGCAAGCTCTATGCATCTCAAGAGTGTTGGGGGTGCTCGCTCTGACACCAAAGACATCTTCTTAATCCTGCAAGAAATTATTTAGGCCGTGAGTGAACAACTTCAAAACCTAATGGTTTGGATCCCCAGAGGCATGGATTTGAACTATTAGCTCAAATATCATAGTGATGAAAATGTAGGTGGTTGGGAACTGCACAAGAAACACAGAGCAGACCTCTCTCTGCTGTGTTTTTGCTGCTCTGGGGAGTTTACTGATCTTTCTCATATAAGATAAGAGAAGTGATTTGACATGCAGCTCCAAACAGGTAAGATGTCCACACTCACACTCTCATGCCCCAGAAATCAGACCTCCTTTTGGGAAGTGGTAGCAGAGACCAGGCATTTTGCTTATAAAATGCCTAAGGCTAGAAGGCCAACTCAAACAATAATGAAAATACATCAATACAATCTAAGGTAGCCAGTGAACCATTTCTAAAATCTTTACTGCCTGAATATGAAAATTGACTATTCTACCTCTGTTACTTTTGTGAAAGATGTTTCCTTCTCTTGTTCTTCTCCTTCTCACACTGAATCACACAGTAAACCTAATTTTGAGCTGTTTGCTTTTTCACACTCAATTAATACTTAAAACTGAAATACACTGTGCTCTGAAGAAATTGTTGAGTTCAAGACTCGGTATTAAATGTTAACTTTCTTGATACCTCTCATCTCAGGGAACTTCTAATAGATTTAATATCAACATAATTCTAGAATAATCAGGAAGTTGATAAATACTCTTAATATAGTTTCCTTTAGGACTAAAACTAAAGGTTCTGATTGGAAAATATATTTTTAAAACCACCGAATAATATAATTATAAGGACTTCCATGCCTGGTTTCATCTAGGTTCACTGTTCCAAAGGTTTCAACGTCTTATTTAGACCATGGAAAGACTTTAGGGCTGAACTGACTCTTCCTTCTTTCTCTCCATCTTTCCTTCCTGTTTTCGTTTCCAACCAACATGCCCTGCTGAAGAATTGTCTCTGGAATTAAGAAAATCCTATGTCCTAAGGTACGTGGAGAATGTTATTTCTCCACAAATTATTTTGTGGTCATACAGGCAGGGATTTTTCCCCATGCTCTTGCAATACTGATTACTGTATTCGGCACTGGAGTTTATCTCCAGGACCCTCTCAAGGCCTCTGAGTGTGAGCTAAACAGCGGTCTGGGACTCGGAAATGTGCTGGAGGTTGCCCTCACTGGGAATTGTGCAGCTAACTTCTTTAAGTCTTTGAATCTATTTACATCCTCCAACTAAGCAGCAGTAGCACACTCACCTCCCTGGTGGATAGGTCAGAAGGAGGGAGGAGGGTCTAGTTTTATAAACAGTGATGCTTACTAACAATCACTTGTGCTCATTAGTCCAGGTCCAGAGCCATAGGCGCTATTTCCTAAACTGGTTCATATTCAGGAATCCAGCCAAAAGACAGAAGTGTCACTAAAATGAAGACAGAAAGGCTTTCCTTATCTGTCTTTACAACATAATTTATATATGCACAATGTCAGCAGTGTAAATGAACTCAGAGAAAGGACACAATATTTTCAGTGTTGCTCTGGGTGATTAGATGAAAATAAAAATTACCTTTCCATATGAACCTTGTCCTAATACTTTCAACAGTTCAAACTGAGAAGGATCTGCTTTTTCAAAACCTTCCTTGACATGATGACTGATGTCTATTTCCTTCACGATACCTTCTTCCTGCAAAGGAAAAAAAAAAAAACAAAAAAAAAACCAAACCCCAAATCAGAGCTGTTATCCTAAGGAACCATATTGTTTATTAAAATCTCGTGCTGTATTAAAATCTTATTCTGTGATGCTACAATCACGTGGCAAATTTTGAAAATAGAAACAAATGCTTGTCTAAATATTCCACCTGCCTGTTATCAGCTGGGGAGGGTAATTGTTAGGACATCCAGACCTGGCACTTCTGCTTACTGACCCTCAAGATATGACTAGATAAAGACAGATTATACAAGCTGAAGTCAAAAATACACTGCAGAGCTTGGTGTGCCCATCAAAGACCTTGCTAACAGAGTAGCATGTTCTCAAATCTTTACTATAGAGGCTCCATCACACTTCTCTCCACAAACTTTCTCAGTCTCCTCTCAAATCACCATTTAAGTCAATCTGAAAAAGCTTCCTTAGTCTTAAGCAGCAATTCTTCTAATGAGAAGGCAATAAAGAAAAGACATTGCTAAAAGAGCCTCTTCCTATTTACCTCAAAAATTGGAAAGTTACTACTGGTAACCATTTAAATAGAAAACAAATTAATGATTAGATGTAAAATGAGGTGGCGGTGGGAGAAGACTGACACAAACTTAGTTGCTTGCAAGAATTAGCTTTATATGCTTTGGATTTGTCCAGGTTCTTCTGTTAAAGTTTTTCCTCTCAATAGATGCACATTCCTCAAAGACACCAGTTGAACTAGGACCTTCATCATGCAAGCTGTGGCATATGGCATTAGTTTCAGTTGTTTGTTTCATGTTATTTTGGCATGTTCCTCTAAAAAGAGAGCAAATGGGTCATGTGAGGACCGCACGGAGTTTGCAGCAACCCAGAAAGTCACTGAGCTGAAAAGACACCTGCAAGAAAGGACCTGCTTCTCAAGGACACAATGATAAGGAAAGATAACATTTACACACCCTTTTATTTCTGTCGTGTTTTGCACACCTACATTTGAGCTTTTTGATTTGTTTGGTTTGGGGTTTTTTTTTCAAACTACTTGTTCTAACTTCTCTACTACAAAAATACGGATTTTAAGTACAAAAATTTTTTTTCATCTCCCAGTTTGAAGGGAATTACTCATTTAGGAATAAGTTTGAATATTTCTGCACCCAGCAGAAGTAACTGGAATCTCACAAACATTTTAACATGGAATTTTCCTACAATTTTCCTTTCTTCTCCCAAAAAATCCTTAGAAGATCCAGAAATATAACATTTATTTCCAACTCTTAATAATTAATATTGAGAAAATAGAAATAACGTCCCAAAAATGAAAAAGCATACCAAAAAACCCCCCAACCAAACCAAAAAACATTTGGCCAAAACACATTCTGTGCTAAATAAGAATAAATTTGATTTTCTTCTCCTCCAGAAAAATTCCTGTCTCTTTCTACCAGCTGTAATTTGTCAGATACACGGCTCGCATTGCCCAGATTGCTTTCTGTATTGTAGTTTCAACCCTCCTCTTCCCAACCCTGCCTCTTTACACTGACATGCTTTGGAACAGGGACTATATCCTCTTCTTGGTTTGGAAAGTTTCCTCTAGTTATTTGTGCCACCACAATCATGGAAAAGAATCATCATCTCAGAGAAACTCCTTTTTCTGATCCTAATTCCTGTAGTTTAAGGTTTGCCTGAAAGGAAATGCTTGAAGCCAATGAACTGTTTTCACAGAGAGATTTAAAGGATTTCTAGGTACAGAACTGCCAGGATCTCTCTTTTCACTTTTCTGGCTTTAATTGCTGCATGAGATAGCATAACTTTCTGATATTAAATACATCATTTTTTTCAATTTTTTTGTACTCCAGCCTGAACTATGAAGTCACTTTCAGCTACATTTGCAATTCAAATGATGAGTGAGTTTCAATTTGCCCATTCATATTACTCATCAAAGTAACAGACCTACAACCCTAAGCGTATTTCTCACTGTACTACTAAATTTAATATAACCTCTTTAGGTTCATGAAACATGTTCAGTTACAGGAATATATTGAAAGCATTAAAATGATGAAAATTCAGCTTGCTGGAAGAATGCTTAAAAATTTCTCAAACTCCCATATAATAGCATAAATAATTTATAACATGCAGTAAAAACAGTACTTTAATTACATGCATCTTTAATTAAAAGCTCAGAAAAAAAGAACGGTATTTACAAAAAACAGAACAAAATACAAGGCCTACCAGTGTTTATCAGAGAAGCACGGATTTTAAAGACGGAAAAAACATGTCAGATTTTGTGATTATCAAAATATAAAAACATTGGTTACAAGAGGCTTCTAGGGGTCACCCAGTCCAACAGTCCTGCCCAAAATATCACCGACACTTGATCAGACCAACCAGCTGGGTTTTTGTCCACTGTAGTTTTCAGTGTCTCAAACACTGAAGTTTGAGCCACTTCCTACGAAAGATTATTCTCTTTCAATTTGCCCACAGCCCAGTCGAGCTGGCTGATCCATGCGTCCTTAGGAGGAAGCAGGATATTTTTCTAGGAAGGTAGGATTTCCTGTGGATTTCCTGTGGTCACCTCGCAAGAAAGGGGCAGCAAAGCAGCACTGAAGAGAAGCATGCCAGACAGCTGTTTTTTCACCCATCATCACCACAGTGGTGTCACTTGTGAGCTGTCCAAGAGGTAGACAGTATTTTAGCTGGTATGACAAATCCACTTCCCACTGGAGCAGAAAGCCAAACTGGCAGTGCTTGAGACTGAAGATGGGCACGGCTCCTTAAAGGAAATACATGCTACTGTGCTTGCACACATGCGCCCATTTGCCTTGAATGTATTTCTATAATCTTACTACCTACTGGCTGCATAAATTATATGGAATAACTTCTGCTTGTTTGTTTTACCTTACTAGGAAAAAAACTCAACACAAACCAAACAGTCTTATATTCTTTATTTACATTCTTACTTACATGAGATTTTCTCACTTCAAGTCTCCCTGTATTACGCTAATATGGAGTCCAGCATAATTTTTCTCAGGTATTGATGATCAGAGTGAAACCCAGACTGTCAAAACACAAGTATTGTGGGCAGGTCTCCCAACTATTTTTGCTCTGTGCTGCATCCTAGAAACTTCTCTAATATGGATTTATTTTTCACTGTTCTAGGAAGTGCACCATATTTTCATCAGGAATTTGCATAACAACAATAAATCTGAGTCAAGAGAATCATGATACAGACAAAGCCTGCACACTGAAGAAGCTGTTTTGATGGAAAGGATTTCACTCTGGAAAAGAAACCCAGCCAACTTCAAAAATGGTTTTGATCAGTGAAGTCGCTGGAATCAAAAGAGAATGTTCCACAGTTTGATCTTGCAACAGCTGTGCACACCAGCCCAGGCTCTTGCTCCCTGCTGACTTGTCCCAACACTGCATTAGCAGGAATGCTTGACTGGATGAAGCTTAATCTTTTGTAAACTTCTCTAAATATTTATGTTTGCACAAAAACCATCATCCTGTGACAAAAGTGAGATGGATGTTCTTGGTGGCTTGAAGAAACCACATGGTCAAGCAGGATAGACTAGAGGAGGGAGAGCAATAAACTGGAAGGATAAAAGAGGAATGGAGAGTGCTTCTCTATCTTAATACAAGAAAGACCTATTCCAGGTCTGATTCTATACTGCATTACTCACTTAAAGGCTTCCCCCAAAGCTGGCAGAAGGTTTGGACATGAAAGTAACTCACTTATTAGAATTGAAAGACCATTTTGATCTCTTCTCCTCTGGGACACGGGAGAAGAGAGCCTCTGTTCTTGCCCTAGCATGGACACATCTGTTTTGGTGCTTCTGAAAGGCAACAACTCCCTGTAGGATTGATCTCAGCTCAGTTTCAGGATTTCTTCATGCAGCCTTGGAGATAGAGAGGCACTAATGTTCAGTGGCTGCTGGAGAGCAGCCACAGAAAACTCTTCTAACTGCAACAGTACTTCCCAACCCACTGTCACATGTCAGAGTAGGATCAAGAAGTGTAGGGGTATGGATTCGGCAGCGGAGTACAAAAAGACATACAAAAGAGGAGGCCTTCCTGGAGAGAAACTCTTCAATTTATTATCTTGCCTTTTCCACGGCCTCTCAGCAAACATTATGGAAAGAATACCTCCTAGAAAATGGACAGGTGTAGCCCCTTTTGGAGTTTTGTCTGGCTACTCCCCAACTAGTTTCTGAACAAGCAGAGCTGAAGTCATCAAGCAAGGAGACCACCTTAACTGCCAGGTATATTTCACCTGCACACAAAAAACTTTCCTCATCAAGACTTCCCGAAATATCGGGAGGGGGGGATTATTCAAGAGTCAGCTACTTTTACCAATGGAAAAATTTATGCTACCATACCGCATGGGAAAAAGTCATGGTGCTAATGTAACATGATTATTGTTTTGAAAAATCAGTAAGAAAGGATTCCTAGTTTTCTTCCTTGCCTGGTCATCTCCATTGCAGAGGATCAAGACTGGCATACAGGTATGGCTGTGAAGGGTAAGCTTCATTTTCCAATAAAAATATGTGCACTTCTGATGTGCAAGTTTTACAGTCTTTAGGCTTGCGTGCTTTAGGGTCTGAGGTCAACGAAGAAGTCAATGAAAACGTGGCAGGAGGAAATAAGAAATAATGATAACTCAGAAGATATTTTACTGTTGTTTGAGATAATCATTATTTGTCTACAGCATATGCTCAGGATACAGACTTTATTTTGTTACCAATCTTCCCATTTGGCAGGTTACCACCTAACATAAACCCAAATCACAATTATTCAACTACCAAGTATCACAGGCAACACAACATTTCAAAATAATATGATTCATTAAGAAAGCACGTTTAAAACCATGATACGGGAATAGTTCGGACAGGATGTGTCTGATAAAGATGAGGCCAGGTTTCTACCTCTGTTTCACAGTTTCTAATCTGGCTGAACTCATAGGAGAGTAATTTGTGTCATAGACATAATAGGCTATTCAAATGCTGCCTAGGGCAGGAAGTGAATTGCTGGCCTGCATTCAGTTCTTTGAGGACAAGTATCTACATCAAAAAAAAGTATAGGAGCATTTTCATTAGCCTCTTCCCAAGCCAGTCTCCAGCAGCTAGAGTAAAAGCTGAGAAAGAAATCTTCCATTTTAAATGGGTTATAATCCAAGTTCTAGCCTCTGTTGTCACGTGGAAAGATGTAAACTGAGCAATAATACCATAAATGGGCCTGTCTGCTTTGTTCTCTACTGTCAAATAAACATTTGCTTTAACAACAGTGAATTTGACTTATTGAGCCCTTAAAGAAGCACACGGAACTCACAACAAATTCGCTGGACATTGTGCCAGGTCTGTATTTGGCTTTCAGCATAAGCTTACCCTCCTTCTCAAAAGATCACATAGAATTAAATAATACATGACAATTTTAAGAGAGATTGGGATTTATTTCACAAATGTGAACAGAATGTGTTATCTTACACATGGAATTCCAACAAGTATGTCAAAACTTCCTGGAAAACAAAAACCTTAAGAGCAATTTCTGTGGAAATCAGCTGTTTAATTCAGCAGAGCTTTTTCTAGAGAGGGTGACAAGCTCTCTTTAACACTTCTCTCCAGTTCTAATTTTTTATCCTACATTTTTAGGTTCTTCTCCCTAATACATGCTTGTACAGTTGGGGTTCAGCTGAAGTCCAACAAACTAAATGGGAAGAGATGAATCACAGAGAGCAAAGGCAGTGAATGCAATCTGCTGGATAGATTGGTGAAATCTGTGGGGTAGAGGTTTGAGTATTTGGGAGATTTGGGTAAAATCTTTTGTCCTACAAGGCATCCTGTGTCTCTTTGAGGAATCACTTAAGGCTGAATTCAGCTAAATAAATGCAAGCATTTATAGCACAGGAGAAAACGTTTTGAACTAGGTTTACTTTGCAGTCAATAGAGAGAAGCAGGGACTTCATGATTAAAAGAGATCAGATCCTTAAAAGATATCACATCCTAAAAAGTGCACATTTCCATCTGATGACTATGAAGAAAGCCTAAGATAACTTGCTGAGCTGGGGGCTTCTACAGTTGCATGGGATGAATTCACGTTTACTGTGTGATTTTGAAAAACACTTAATAGAGAAGTATTGCGGCCAGATTTTTAATGCCATTACAAGAGAGATGTTTGCTGATAAATGCCATGAAACTTCTATTGAAATGGAGTAATTTTCAAAAGAACACTTGAAACATCTAAACAATTAAAAAATACTCTAAGGTGTTTGAAATAGTCCACTTATCAGGATTTTGCAGCTTGGTAAATTAGGCATTTTTTCTACTTCCTCCCCAACTTGAAAAGTAGAGATAGCTGCTTTTTGCTGTCCTGTGGGAATACCATAAGAGTTAACACAGAAAAAATATGAAATTCGCATACTGCAGTAATGGATAGACAAATTATCTGAAATATATCCAGTATATATGAGATATCAGGTGGCCTACAACTGAATTCTCCTTTAGCTCAGATTGAAACATTCAATCGGTCTTGAAGTCTGGCGCTCTTAATCTGATGACTGTAGTGTCTTTACAGACTCAGTCCCTGACTAGGACAAGTATATACAACACTATGACTGCAAAGTTGGATGAGGAGAACAATCTTCCTGTTCCAAGTGCAGATACGCATTAAGTACAGGGAGGCACCAATTCCTGATCTAACTTTCAACCCTGGACTCAAATCACTAGCCAGGGTAACTCTAACTTTTATGTTATTTCTTTTGCAAACTGCAAGAGCTTATGAGGAGTGGCGAGTAGAAAGAGTGTCTAAAAAAAACTATTAAAGCAAGGGGTTAAAAAGAGAAAGGCAAAAGCAGAACCATCTGGTCACAAAAAAAAAACCTGCAAACAGTTGGCCAGCCTTACTCCTACGGCAGCTCTCTACAAATACTCAAATACATTTGTGAACTCTACCAAAAACAGTCTCAAAATGAGTCACACCATTAAAGGACAAAGAACTCAGCCATACTGCTCTAAGCTACAATAAATAAGAGCAGGAACCTTTGCACCAACATCCTACGTGGCATAGCTTACAGGTGTGTGCCATTGGCCTTTACAACTCCGAATGGCAGGGGCCAATATACATGACTGCATTGAAAAAAAATTACAACACAGCTCAAGTCTGGTTCCCAGGTCAGTACTGTTCCCTGTCACTCTGCTCTGAACCACTCACAAACTCTTTGTGAGTGGCTTGGGTGACTCCTGCCAGAGACCCTCGCAGGGATGCCGCCACCCACCACCACTGCAGCCACTCACCAGAGCTGCCTGGCACCCGCTGCAGCGCACCAGCACTCACAGGAAAGCCCTAATGGGACAGTCCTAATGGGATGGCAACCTATGCTCCATGCATTTCCAGAACACAGGTAGCCCCGACATCCCCATGTCCCAGCTTCTCATCTGTGAAATGCAGGTAAGGCTATCTTCCTCTTTAGTGTGGTTAGGCACTGGGAACTGGAAAGATACCAAGTGCTCAGGTACTATGATATTAGGCTTGAAAAAGAAGGAAGACAGAAAAAAAAGTCTATCTGTTAAGGATACTATTCAAGAAATATAAATACTTGCTAAATTACTTCAATTCCCTCATTGCTGTACTCAGCTGCTTCATAGACTAGAAAAAAAAGGTGTCTGATGTTTTACTAGTGCATTTGAGTGTGAAATAAAAACTCCAGCTGCACTAGAAAGATAAAGTGCTTAAGCAAAACATATTTTGAACCATTTCCTCACTGTTTCGCGAGCCAAATAAAACACTGCTCACCACAGCAGTGTAAATGGCACCACAACACAGTAAGTAGAAAATGCAAAGCCCTGGGGCATTTGCATGGTGATTTTAAAGATCTGAATCATCTTTAATATGCATACTAAAGGAAGAATACCAGGTTTCATCTCGAAATGTGAGGCAGAGTCCACAAAAGGCTGTAATAAGAGATAATCGCATTATTGAAGTGTTGGATTTAGGAAAAATACCCGTCTGCTGTTTACAAATCACTTGTAGGGTTTGGTAATTATCATTTTGTCTCCAAGAGGAATACTGGCCTGGTTGCACACTTTGTGTCCTCCCATTAATTAAATCAAGCATCTGCTAAGGGTTCAGCCAGCTTGTACTTCACAAACTGGAGTCCTGCTAGTATTATGTTAGGGAAAAATGTGTTGTAATGAGGTTCATTATCTCAACAGCATTTTACAGGCAGAGTATTAATAGGAAAATGGACTAACATGGGGTCATTATGGAATCAAAGCAAATACAAAGTAGTTTTAATGCCACTGTTCACAACATAGAGCATCAGTGAAGGCATTAAAAGAGAGAGGCCGATGCAGCTGAATCAGGCTGAGAGAAGATGGCAAAAGGGAAATTCTAAGAGATGATATGACAAATTTAGCAACATGGACAGAGGAATAAGATTTGGAGGGCAGAGAGAAAAGAAGGTATCAAAAAGGACACAAGACAAGGGCAATTGGCTTGCGCTTATGCTAAAGGAGAATTAAACCAAGAGAAGAACTGCAATATTAAACAACTTGAAATGCAACTTTTGCCCCTTTTATGCAGCAGCTTAATCCAATTTAAATACCTAACCATCCTCCTGGGATGAGGAGAGACTACAGGCACGCATGTATGTACTGGAGTGATCTGATGGGGAAGCTGGTAAGCAGGCCTAGCACACTCAGGGCTGCTCCCAAAAGAAAGGGTGAGAGCGTGATGGGGACCAGGCTTTAGTGCACAGTTGGTTAATGGCCTTTGGCATCCAGCCTTCTCCAGTAACTCAACTGGGCCAGCAAAACACATTATGAATGCAGAGGATCCAGACTCTTCTTATTTATGTAGACTCCAGCTTCAATTTTTTAAGTTATACAAAAACACACTGATAAAATAAAAAAAAAGTTATACAAAGTACCTGACAATACTTCATCTCATGCTGGCTCCAATTTCATGGACAAATATTTAGTGAGGGATACTAAAACTTATCTCTTCAGCTGTATACTTTTATTACAACCATGGCTAAGACCTAGGTCATTATTTGCAGACGTTTGTATTTCAGTGCCTAAGGACTTCTTCCATGCACAAGTACCTATTCAAACAGAGTTTCAGCAGTCTACCAAAAATCTGGCCCAGGAAAAGGCCCATTACATTTTGTGGTGTTTTGAACTACTCAGAAGCCTCTAGTTTAGGTCATGTCCCTCAAAGATTCACACAGTTGTTTTCAAAGGAACAAGCTGCTACATAATTATCACACATCCTCTTTTCTGTGAAGGGAGTAATTGTTTACAATTACTGTACTAAACAGAAGCATATATTATGTACACGCACTGAATGAAAAGATGTGTATTTTGGGAATAAGAATAAACAAACCACAAAAAAATCCATCTGGATGCAAAGAACACCTTTTCAACACTGCCTGGAAGACTCTCGTATTTCAAAGAGGTCAAACTGCTGCACCAATCTGTTTTGCAGAGATATACAACGAATAATGTGTTTTGGTATAAGAAAAGGGAGGGGGGTAGCAAGTTAGTTGGTTCTCAGCTGACCGGGATCTTGACAAACTTAACATGACAGCTTCACAGCAGCAAAATTTCAGCCAAAGCTGACCCACAGTCTATTGAAGTCTGAAATGACTTCGAGAGCAGAATTCATCCAAACATATGTCCAAACTCTGTCCAACAACCAAACTCTGTCTGAGTTGGCTGTCTAAACTTCAGTACAGCTGACAAAGAAATGGGTGCTTTTAGGCTTTTCTTTCTTTTAGACAACAGTAGGCCTGTAGTAGTCTAAACTAGGACTTAATAAGTTTGCCTCTTTCTGCTGACTGTAGTCTATGCTAATTAGTTCAGATACATATTAATTCTTCCTTCCCTCAGTCCTTAATGACTCCTTTAGCATCAGATGGAGCATATGTGCTTTTCGAAAGACATACGCTGCATTATACTGGACATTTCCAGGCCAGCTTTTGATCAACCCACCTTTTTCACTATGGATTTTCTACTGTCTGCAGCAGACAATGTGTGGTGCTCTCATAGTTTCATTTTTCTGGCCTGATATATACTTGTACAAACTATTGCAATATCCTTCTGCAGGGACATTCTTACCCTGTGTGGCTGCTGCCATGATCTGTCACCACAAGTCAGGGAAATCAGGGCTCTTGGCCAAGAAACTGGAAGCAAACCCACAACCCTGTGTCAGATATCACGCCAAACTTTTACACTGGGAGAAGCTTTAACAGATATGAGAAAAAACAGTTTCTTAATTCAAAATACATTTTACTTATTTGCACAATCCTTGTCGTATTTGACCCATTAGATCACCTGGCATCAGTTAGAAAACTGCCAAGACAACTCAAAGCTGAGCCCAGCTGCAGTGCTCATCACCACGTTCCTGCAGACTGAGAGACATGGCTTTCACCTGCCCTGCAGCTCCTTTACCCTGTCCCAACTGCGTAAAGGGAGATTTACATCAAGTGGTCCTAGTTCTTATCTCCAGCCACCTTACTCTCAAAAACTGTATTGAAAACAAAGGTACATGATGATGATGAAGGCAGGCAGTGGAATAGAGTTCTTTCTGTTTAATCCATTTCTGTGCAGAAGCTTCCGGGGTTTTTAAGTATAGAGTATACCAGTTTTAGAGCAAATTTACTGCTTTAGCCTCCATTCTGCAAGTATTTTTTTTAACATATTCACAGGCAAGAAAAAGGTCAAATGGAGATTACCGAGTTCCTTCCAGGTAGTTTTCACTGACCTGCAGCTTTTTCAATATTATTCTATTCTGGCTGAAAACTGTTTAAACAAATTCACATGGCATCTTAACAGGTAAAGGCTTTGCTGATTTGGGTTTTTTTAATAAAAGATAATCCAAATGGCTCTACTGAAAATCAGTTTGCTGGACACTGTAAAGGGACAAGGTGGAGAGAGAAGACAAACTTATACCTACTGTCTTGTTGAAAGGACAGGTTTGCTCATAAGTGATTACAGAACTGTACCTACAAAAAGACCAGAGCATAGATAAAGATCTTTGTAGTGCAACATCATGACCTCTCTCACAACTTTACCCCCAATGAGCTGGAGTAGTTAAAGGTCACCCTATACAGTAAGCTGTGAGATTGTTCCTATGCTCAGAGCAGCCACAGAGCTCTCTGGGGGCTCCTGGAAAACACTAACCTCACATTCACAGAAAAGTGAATGGGCACAGATTAAATGAGTTCTTCCTATTCGACTTTTAACATTCATTTTGGATATAGCTTCCATTAGTTACCCAAACAAAGAAAAATAAATAGAAAAATACAATGTCACACTTTACACAGGTGTACTCATTTTTTTTAACATCAAGCTAATAAAATAAAAATTCTTTTTGATGCTCCATATGGTGGATGCTATCCCGCTGCTATGGATATCAAAATCACCAGCTGGCTCCACTGGGCTGCAATGTCAGTGCACCTTAACGCAGCTGGGAAACAGAATTCTGAAGAACTATCTGTTAGAACACTATAATCACCAATAATTTTTTGCTACATAAAAATTTGAAAATCACTTGAATTCAGTAATCGTGTATGAAACACAGAACACCAAACAACAGCTTATCTGCTCATTTACAGATAAGGCATTTATTGTGCTTCTCAGGGAGTCCTAGGCAATTGAGCCCACAGTATAGCCTTTATAATGAGTCTTATTTTATAACCCTAGCCAGCCAACCATATCTGTATCACATGTAACTATAGTGATGTTTTATAAACAACAGCAAGAAGACAACTGAGTGGTAAATGAAGTAATTCAATCAACCAGTAACAAAAGGAAGCTGAAATTAATATTACGGACAAAGGAAAAATAGAGAACACAACCAGAAGATGACAAGTGAAAGCCAAAGAAGAAAGCTGAAACCAGACAAAAGTGTTACTTTAAAGAAGTGTTTAATCAAATACACAAGTCCAGTGCTCATTCATTTTCCCCATTTTGTCACAAACAAAGAGCAATTCCACAGTGTTTCCAAGACAACATAGGAGGTGAAGTTTCTATAATTTAATAATTAATACTGTAAGGAAAAAACTCTTTAATGTAAAACACAGTGAAAAGCTGATTATAAATTTGCCACAAATTTTGCTTTGTTTGTATTCTTAAATTTATTTCCATTTAAAACCATTCTTTTTTATTGCTGACTATACAGCAGGGTCCTGCTATGCCAAAGCAGAGATCCAGTTTTCTTTGTTAAAAGCTCAGTTTTCCAAAAAACATTATTTTTGGACTGTGCTTTTTCTGATTTGTTTTCAACGTTCAAAATGTTTCTTTACCCAAAAAAGCCTGAGTAAACTATCATCTGCTATCTTTGAATTTTATCCAGAACTTCTAACTGAAACTCTTTTGTACAGGTCAATACCAAAATCTTTCCTCTTCACAGAACTCCTTATGCTTGTGAAGATACACATAGATGTCATCAGTTAGTTTGCATTAAACTATGTTACTGAAACAATCTGCATAGTTGCAATATCTAAACTTCCAGTTCTGTGAAGTAGCAAGTAAAGCTGGGTGACATACAACACTGCTGTGTAAATAGCTTTCATTTGGAGGTTAAGAGTGAAGAGAAGCAAGAAATTCACATAATTTTCTCATTTCTGTACCAACTTTTAGGCCAGCAAGCTGTAACTGTATGTTTTGAGGACACTGGGGGTTGATTAGGTGCAGTTATAACTAAGATTCCTGGAACTGCAGAGAGCAGAAGAATCTAAGCCACTTTTCTCACAGTTAAGGGTACTGAAATAGAACTAGTCTTTTGTACACATGCTACAAGTTGACCCAGCGTGACGTACACCAAACACAAGTAAGCATTATAGAAAATGCACAACATTATTCCCATTATTAACAAGGAAAAAATATATTATGCATATCTACATGCATATGCTGGATTTTACCTGGAGCAAAATCAGACGAAATTTTTTTCTTTTTTTTTTTTTTTTTTTACAGAAGTTCATCTGAAGACTTAAGGAGTCCGTTACACACTAAACAGAGCCTATCAGCCAAGTTAGCTACTAAATCTCCCTCAGAAGTCACCAATGAAAGGCACATAATCTCTTACAGTATTTTCTTCACCAACAAACAAGCAAACCAAGTTACTGCCTGCCCTACCCTACCTGAAAACCTCCTGCCTGCCTTCCAGTCATCCTGCCACAATTATTTGGGTGGTAAGCTGAGTCTGGGAGAGTGCCAAGAGGAGTGCAGGATTGGGCTGGGCATGAACCCGAGTGGGACGTAGCTGCAGGTTCCTGGGATCCACACCAGCATCATGAAGGGCATGATGGGGACAGGAGCAGAGCTGCTGCCCCTCCGAACCCGGAGAGGTATTACCTCAAAAAGGTCTCCAGCTGCTCTGCTCTTGGGAAATTTTAAGGAGTCTTTTAAATCCCAACTTGAAAGTGAGCCATGGGCGAGTGAAGTGGCAGCTCACACTACATGTAATGAAAGCAGCCAGGTTGTTTTGTAGTTGTGGTCAGCTCTGGGAGAGACGTAAGGCAAAACAACAGACAGGGCACATTCCAGCAGCGAGGCCTCAAAGCGATGACGGAAGGGTTTGTGTTGTGGCAAGTCATGCTAAGCAAAGCCAACAATCTCCCAGCCCATCGCAGCCGCACAACCGTTCAACACTGCAGGGTAACCCTTTGGCTATTATAAAAGCCACAGAATCCTGAGCAGAGGCACGGAACAGTTCTGCAAACCATGCAAACACTGCAGACAGGCTCAAGGGGGGCTCTCAGACTTGGTCTTGTAACTCCCTCCCAGGCCACTCTGGAACTTGGGGATAACACCGCTGGCCTAAACAAAAGCTGTTTTCCACCCTCTAATGAGTGCATGGAAACACAAGCCCTAAACCAAGCCTCTTATAATGTCTACCTGCAGTACTTTGCCAGTTATGCAAAACTGGAGATACATACCAAACCTAAATTATACTATGGATACAGTCAGGGGCAATAAACCTAATCACAGCATGAAAAATTCAGGTTAGATATCTGGAAAATCCTTCCCTGGGAAGGGCAGAGAAACATCAGAACAGATGCCACTTAAAATGTTACTAACTTGTACCCTACCACCCTTCAGCTGCCTCTTTCTTGTTTTGTCCTATCTGATATTACACTCCTTTGTTGTGTTTTTTCAAGAACCCACAATGGTTTCCACATGGCTGTAAATACAATGAATACTATTAACGAATGGTGACCAATACAAGATTTATAACAGATATTCAGAACCCACCTCACAAATATAAGCTCCAGCTCCTAAAAACCCCTCTCTTTATTAACAGGCACAAGTAATCACCAGCAACATAAGTAGATAGTAGGAGAACTAACTGTTCCTGTGATAGTTTTGCAGGATCAGGCCCTAAAAACAGAGGATACAGATGGTGAACACAAGATGCACACTGAGTGAAAACAATTCTCCTTTTCCACAGTGGCAGAATGCCAGTTAGAGTCTGCTAATGATGGTACAAGAGGAAGAACTGTCATGCATATGTGCCAAATTTACTCATATAAAAAGTGAATTTGGCATCAATATCTGTTGCAGCTAATCAACAACATGAGATAAGTGGGGCAACAAATTATGCCCCTTTTAATCAGCTAGCACTGTCATCTCCTTTATAAACACGAAGAGTTTCCAAATTTGTTTTTGGTAAGTTTAAAGCAGTAAAAGAAGATGGAAACATCCTGTTAACAAAATACTGGCTCAGCCATCAAAGGACTTCCTACAGACTTCAGAGCACCATCAAAACACATAAATAGCGTCACTCCATGAAGAAAAGTCAGGGATAAAGAGCAGATTCATCACTTGGTTTTTAAAAGCTATTTGAGAAATAGTAAATTATTAGATCCTAATTGTGGATTTCCAACAGTGTGACTTCACTGTACTGATGAAGACATAAAAGTCTGAAGAATTAGGCCTTTATTTTACTTGATGCTTGACTGCATCAGTCTAAAAATATTGTGTTATTTCACCTCTTGTTGTAAAAGGGAGCAGAATGAAAACCCAGAATTTTACCAGCTTATCTTCCTTCAGAATGCAAATCTTCTCTGAAATAACATAAATGCCAACTCTTTTGGTATTCAGAAGGTGGCACCTTGCTTGGACCATGATCCCTGACACAAAAATCAGCAAGGGGGAACTCCCAGTGCTCCTGATATACTAGCCTGCTCAGAAGACCTCCAGCATCTTATCCATTTATATTTTAGCACTCCTCAACGTGAAAAAGATCGGTTATAGAATATAATGATACACAAAGAACAACCATTAAAAAAACTGAATTAAAATGGCCTAGGTATTTAAAGAAACTTTTCCTAAAGGAATACAGGTCTGAAGATGATTACTTAATGACAAAAAACACAAGCCTATATATTCATACAGAAAATGACTAAGAAAATCTAGTTTTCATCCAGATTTGAAACCTCCTTGCAAAGGATGCCAGTAGACATGGCAATCTATACAAAAATCCTTCAATAACATAGAGCTGCATCAAATCCAATAATTCGAAACTAATTCAACTGAAAGCCAAATGAAAAGCTGCATGGTTCACCTGGTTTATGAAAGACTCAGAACCTTCAGTAATCAAGTGTAAAATGATTTGCCAAACAGAACCACTTGACTATACAGGGTGGATATAAAACCTTTGTTTATAAATGCATAAGGTAACTGCCTGAGGAACAGCCCAGAACTGCGTCAGATCTGCAATGTCCCCTCATTTTGCTTTCCCTCTCTGTGAAAGGGAAATTAAATTCCCTTGAGAGTTTCCGTTGCCACTGAAAAAACATTTCAACAATCCACATACAGGATTTACTCCACTGACCACTAATGCCAAAGGCCCCAAAACCACTTACACTGAAAGAAGACGAGTTTTGCAATTTGGAGCTGCATCTATGAAGCAATGAAAAATTGATGGCTTCCCTTCGACTGCCACAGAAAGGGCTGCTTTGTACATTTCTTTCCTCAGGGAATCCCCTGCTATAATTTTCCATTGGAAAGTTTCTGTATTACTGCATTGCTAAAGTAACTGCAATGGTGACCTAATCTGGGTCCTCAAAAACCTAGAATTAATAACATGTCTAAAAACAAACAAACAAAAAATTGTTATATAAATTTACTTGCTTATCTGCAATTATTTCTATCAAATCCTATGCAGCGTTCTTCAAAATGTTAAAACACGGCCTGTAAGTTCTGCATTTTTCACCTATAACAAATAAAAAAGTAATTTACATTTCTTTTTTTTTTTATGTTTTTATCAACAGCATATGCACTGTGAACATCATCCATTGCAGGATGCCAAAGAAACAACAGAAGCATTAATCAAGCCTCAGAAAACCCTGCAAGTTGGGCAAGCATTAACCTCAGATGCTGTGAGGTTAAGCTGCTTGTCTATGGTCACAGAGTGAATTTGACAGGACCAGAAACAGAGTCCAAATTTCCTGATTCCCCAGCCCTATCATAAGGCAACACTGATGTAATTGCTAAATTTTAATTTCATGGTCTGTACAATTCATGTTTCTGAATCTCCAGAGCTTGCACCAGCAGGTATTAATGCTTTACTTCATGTTCAAAACTACTAAGTACACTAAAAGCTGTTTTTAGGTTAATGGAAATGAACTGGCCCATCTCGAAACACCGTGCTGTCAGAGCATGCTGATGCTTACAGAACTGTATGGGAACGCTGGGCACTCAGCTCTCAGGCTCCCTCAGCCCTGTCATCAGAGCTGGCAATGCAGTGCCCAGGCCAGCTTTGCACAGGGTGGCCTGGGACATTTCCATACAGCTCCTCTCTGTGTAACCTTGACCCCACCCTTGCAGGCACAGCCTGAAATGCCACAAGAGAGGTCAATCCCATTAGATTTACCACACACTCACTAGGTGGGAGGGTCTCCAGTGTGTTTTGGCAGGGGATTACCTGCATGCATAGGATATTCTGGTTCCAAAAGATCAAACAGCATCTCATTAGAAGTGTTAGAGGGCTCAACTGCCCCAATTCCCCTGTCCCATTCTGCTGACCCAAGTGTGTGCCCAACACATCTCTCTAGAAGAACTCAGAATTGTTTCTGTTCAGAGGTCCCAAGAACATCCAGATGTGGAGAGCCTAGACAAGCTGCAGGTACCCATCCTTTGAAAACTCATTTACACAGCTCACAGAAGAAGCATGGGGAAGCACACATGCCTCAGACCACCATACAAGTGGACAATTCCTTCTCTGTCCAGAAACTATCTCCAGTACTCATTCAAAACCAAAGTCTGCCATTCCAGAAAGTTTTTCACATGAAAAATACAATTTCAAAATTTCTTTTTACCTTCCCTGTCTTCATTGTGCCTTCATTTCTCTTGCTAACTGACTGCAACTTCCCCATGTTTTTATTAAATTTTTTCCCCTGACTGGCATAGTTTCTTGGTCTTAGTGGTCCTAGCCATTTTGGGGGTTAAGCAACATCTGCTCAGATAATCAGAAGAGAAGAGATTAAGATGTCAGAGAACAGTCATTACCTGCAGACATTCTGAAAATAGCCATCTCCACAAATCCAAAGGACAGAGCCATCAATTACAGTAATCCTAGAGGAAGGCAGTATTTGCATAGAAAAAGTATTTTAATCTTATAAATAGAACACGCAGTAAAATAGGTTTCTCTAGTTCCAAAAATGTCGACTCCAGTATTTCAGGAAACAAACAGTGAAATGAGTGCCTGCAATGCCACTAAATGTGAATTATGTCATACTTCTACGGATTAACCAGTTCTAGAATAAGGGACTACTTAGTATGAGCGAAAGAAAACCAAAAGCATCTAGACAACAGCTTTTGCTCTTAATGACAAACGCCTCTCCATGAATGTCTGGGACTAACTACATGTACAATAGCATACATGTGTTTAGCACCAGAACCAGAGGCATCCAGTTATCCTGATTACTTGGAAAATGCTAAAATAAAGACATTCTTTCTTGAGGAACTCCAGCTCAACTTTAATGTTAGAACACTTTTTAACATCCTCTAGACTTCATTCTGTTTCATTTTTACTTTGAAGCATCTACTTATTAGAAAGAATACTGTGTTCAACTAAGAATCTGATGGAAATCTTATTTAATTGTCTTGGATTTTATTACAAAGGTTATATGGATATAGATACAGATATATAAAACTAGAACTAGATTTTTTTTATCAAGCATGTTTTGAGAGCAGCTTTTGAGCTGCAGTTTTATAAAAAGTCTTTTAAAGGTGCTGTAAAAACTCATTTTCCTTCCTGTTTTAAAATTCTATTTTCATCTTAGTTTTAAGGTAAGTTTAAAAAACTAGGATGTTGTTTTCAAGAACATCCTAAGACAAAAATTGAAGAATCACGTACAAAAAGCATGATTTAGTTTTGACGCAAAAATTCTGAGGAAGTGTTTGTAAAATTAAAGCAACTTTGAAAACTGTTAAAAACACTGTGACTTGGTGACTTTAAAAACTTTAAATTGGTGACTCCCCTATTTAAATGAAGATGTCTGAATGGAAAATTATGTTGGTTAGGTAGATGCAATTTAAATTTGATATCGTAGCAGTAAAAATAAGGAGACACGGGTACAGCTGAGATGGAGGCCACACATACACAAATCTACCAGGCATGTTGTTACCTCAAATGACATCATTTCATAGCTCCTCTCTGTACAAAGGAAACAGTACAGGACAGACCAATTCATTCCCAAATTAGAAAAATAAGACTAGATGAAGCCACTTTCCTGGGCAGAGAGCAGACTGGTCATGCTGCTGGAAACACCTGGGGTGGGATGGAGTCATTTGAATTGTGCCAGTTACTGAACACTTGTCCTGGGAAAGTGAGTGTTCACTTGGCAACCCTGCATGCAGCCACCTACAAGCTGAGGACAGGGGGACAGGCACCTGGCATGGACTTTAAAAGGGACAATCTTAAAGCCCTCTGTAAAATTCAAATTCTTGGAAAATTCTGTGACAGCAGCTTGGACATGACATTGCACCTATCTAAAATAAACTAAATGCACTGATCACAATGTGACACACTTTTTACAAGAGTCACAGCACTCAGAAACTCACAGACTGGGGTTTTCCCACAGAACTGATGTGGGTTGATAGCCACTGTGGAAAGTACAGGAGCTCTCTTTCCTGCTCAGGTCTGAACATGACAGTGGAGAAGGTTCAGAGCCTCCTCATTCCCAGCTGAACAAACTGGTCAGAGCTGTGGAATGACTGCTAGGACTGGTGGGACCATGCTCCACTGCCTTTTCTCCAGTCCAGCAGAACCATCCCTTTCTGAGCTGTTTGCCCTCTGTAGGGTACAGGCAAGCCCTGCTAGCTCAGCAGAGAGGGAGAGCCCCGATCAAGGAAAGCTAAATGAGCTGTAAAGGGCAAATACGTAGAAGGGGTGCCATCTGCCAACAATTAAAGGAAAAAAACATTACGTGGGTTACATAAAGCAGTGCCCTAAAACCCCTGTATAAAGGCAGCTAAGGACACTGTCTTGTGCAGCCTGAAGTGCCACTGGCTGAGCACTGCAAAAAGAACGAAATTAAAGTTATGCAATGCCTCACATTAGGCCCAAAGTAAATAAAGTCCGGACACGTATTTTAACAGCAACGTGAACCAAACCAGCTTGTGTTGCTGGGTACAACCCCTGAGCTCCTCCCCACTGCTGTGGCAAACTGGGATGAGTGGGAGATGAGCAGGGGCTGCCTTGGCTGCAGGAACCCCAGGCTGTGTTGGTTATACAGAGCCCTCCCATCCCCATCCCCTCCAGCCAGGCCTCAAGGGGCAGGTGCTCCATGGTCAGCTTACAGCAGAGGCTCACCACAACAAGAAAAGTCCAGCACTGTAAGAGAATTAAGGTCTGAAATTATAGGAAGGAATCTGGCACAACACTGGTTTCTATGCAGTAGAGCTCCTGAAGAATCAATCAAACTTTTTATTTTTCCCATGAATTATATAGTATGCAGAAAATAAATAAACAAGAAGAGAGCGAAGCATAACACACATCTGAAAAATACTGTTGTCTAAATTTTACTACAGGTATAGTTGCACAACGTTCACAATGCCGTAATGCTTTGCCTTGATCTGTTCCAGTCAACCAGTATCAAACTGATCCATCTTTACTCCTAGCAGAATTTAATATTTTGGTAACTTCTTGGTAAAGCAACATTTAAATAACACACAAATGCCAATTTCATATTAGCTTTCTCTACAGGGAATTGAATATAAGACCAAACTTTTTTTAAAAGCTGATTAAAAACTTCTACTGAATTTTAAAAGCTCTGTGCAGTTACTTCAGGTGATTGCTCATAAATTCAATAAAACCCTAAAGATTACTCATGTCTAGCAGTGTTATCATCAAGGGTAAAGTAACTTTCTTTTTCTTTTTACATAGAAAATGGACTTTTATTATGCTGATAATCACACCTACACACTCAGTACCCATCACTGTTAGAAGCTAAAAGCTATGAGCAAGTTTTATTTCTCATTTTTAGAAAATGATAATGTTTTTACATCACTCCCTCAGACTTTAGAACTGGGGGCTATGCTTTTCCTAACAGTATCTATTAGTTCACTATCAAGTACCCTTAGCATCTTGGAAAGTCTCTTTTTATTTAATAATACATGCATACTCAAATATATATTGAATAAGAATTTCTAATTGAAACTGAAATAGAATCTGATAGAAAAGTCCACACTATTACATCTGTGGATCACTCATATGGGTCACTATCATTTTTAAGATGAAATAAAAATTCATCATTGAAAATTTCTACTGCACATTTCAGAAATATTTTAAAGAAATTTAAAGATCTAAGAGACTCCTCATGGTTTAAGAATAAATATTTTAATAGTTGAATCTGCAATTTTCATCAAGGATCAAATTAAGAAAAAGGGAACTCTTTGCCTTTTAAACCTGTATGATGCCTCTTAACCATTTAACAGTCCCTGGACTCATTTTTTCACCCACAAATGTGGGCATGAAACATTCCACAGCAGGCAGCTACCCTGCCCAGAGGAAATTCCTCAAATATCCCAAAATTTGTTCCTAATATTTACTATTGACATTCCTTACATGCTGTCATAAATGCTGTGTGACTTTCAAAAGTCGTCCAAGCTGAAAGAAGATCACTCGCAATACAGAACAGTCCTCAAGCTCTTCTGCAACTGTGGCAGCCCTTAACAGCATCACTCACATGTTGAGAAATATTCAAGCAAGCCACTGATGAGAAAATGTTAGTGTGCAGAGGATGAAAACATTTGTTTCCCTATTCTTGACCATCTACCCCTTCCTGAAAAAAGGAAACATGCCAGATGTCCATTTTTTACTGAGGTTTTCATCTTCTCATTCATCTTCTTAAGGTCAAGTACGCAAGTTTTCCCCACATCCGGACTAATATTTTCAGTTTTCCATCATGTGCATTGTGTTCTGGAAAAGTGTCAAAATTTACTTAGTAGGAACTGACACAGAGGAAGATTTGCTAACAGGATTAACATTTCACTAGTAAAAAACAAGAAGCATATAAAACACCTACTTTACGGTTAAAAAAAAAGGAAGATAGTAAAAAAAAAAGGAAGAAAAAAATCAAAACTGTCCATCATTAGTGTTACTGGCAGCCGAGCGTGCTGCTTCTCAGTTTGCTCAGTTGTCTCTCATTGTTTCCTTTTACTCCCGTCTGCCACTGTGTCTGTGTGCCTTGCCTTGTGTGCCACTGTCTTGTGGGTGCCTGAAAAGTTCCCTGGGCAGGGTCATCTTGTGTCCCCTGTGAGCACCAGAGTGCAGGACCATGGCTCCTGGCCAGGGATGCTGTTCATTCTGGCAATATGTACAATCAGCAATAACAATGATGGAAAATTCCACTCCATTCAATGTAGCCAGTGACTATTCTGTGTTTATGTTTGTCTTCTGTCCCCAGGCAAAATCCTGCCCAAACTCCCATTCTGACTACAGCTGAGAGGAGCAGGAAGGGAAAAGGTCCCTACAAGGAATCCGGCAGGTTGGACGACTTCTTGCTTATTCCTATCAAATGTCCTGGGCAACCCCTTTGTGTTCTGCCAGGACCCTGATCATAGGAATTTGCCCCCATTATTGTGCTACATCATTTAATTTGCTTAGGAGTTCGCTGAGAGCTGATAATCTGCCTATCATGACTAATCTGAAACTGGAAAATGGTCATGCACATTTTAAAAACAGTCTGTTTATCACATTATATGTATTGATTATCTTTTGGAAACACTCCAAGAGACATCATTCTGGAAGTCAATCTAAAATAAATATGACGTGAATTTATCCAGTACAGGTTGAATGAAGCCTTGTTACTAGGCACCTAGTTGGGCTTTTTCCCTATAAAAATTGCACACATTTTAACAATATATAATTGTCTATATATTAATATCACAACCTCCTGGTAATTAAACAGGATTTTATGTGTCAAGTTTCACAGATGTGTATTGATATTTGAAAAAGTTCAGCTCCCATGCTCCAAGTACCGAAACACCTTTCAAAATCCTAAAACTGTACCACTAAAGTGGCCTGCTCTGAGCACTGAACTAACCCCAGCCATTTACCTGTGACTTGCCAGAAAGACAATCAAATGCTGTGGAATAAATAGATGGCAGAAAGTTGGAGCATAAACAAAAGTATGACTGAAAACACTGAGAGAAGATGCAGATCTGCAGCCCTGCTGCTAATAAAGAGCTGTCACTCAGCCTCAGTGTCTGCCAGCAAACCTGCTGCAGAAAACTTTAGCTGTCTGAAGCTGGGACATGGAAGTTGTATTTGAAACCAAGATTCAGATCCCTGAGTGTTTGAGAAAGGCTATTTGATTTCCATATTTGATTTCCATATAAAGGAGAGTGATTACTAATTATTGTATAAATTAATTGCTTCTCAGAGTTGATTGCTGCCACTATTTACTGCTACAATCTGATGAAATCAGGTTCTTCTGTTTAATTTACAGACCTATTTACACCTTCCAAAAGCAGAGAGAACAGGTTTAATTTTCAACAGTCTACCTCAATGCCTCTTCCTCACTGGAATGAACTATGAATACTATAAGTAGGTATTTCTTGTGCAAATAAAATTACATTATACACCTGCTTCATTAATGCTGCTCATGAATAAGGATGAAACATCAGGCAGAGAAAGGTGGACACTCTCTGAAAGGGGAAGAAAATACAACTCTGGGATAACTGATTTCTGCAATAAATAATTTATAACAAATTTTTACAGATGTACGTTTTATGGAACGTAAAACTAGTAGCATAAAATATTGTTACCTTCTGGCAACTTAAGATCAAGAAGCTTTTCTCAATTTCCCTTCTCCTGCCCAGAGTTCAGACTCCATGCATAACCCAGTTCTGTGGACCTCCCTAAAGCGTACCTCAGGTGTGGGACACTGAGCTGTCTCAATTCTGCTGTGACTTCCCTGCAAAGGTGACAAAGATAAAAGTGTCACGTTTTACCCACTAGATCCAGGTAGCAATACTACACTGTGGGAGAGTAGGACTTTGCTGTGGTGTGAGAAGCTCTAATGCAGCTGTGTTGGCAGGTGCAGCTCCATCATCTTTGCATGCCACCTTATGGCTAGAAAACATTCAAACCTTCTAAAACACCTTGAAGTTAACAACACACTCAGTCCTCCTTTGCCCAAGCTGGACTCTGACCCAGCAAGCAGCAGACTCAGAAGCAGAAAGGTTTGCTTGCAGGTTCTTGAGCTGTAAACACCATTTTTGGCAAAAATGAGAGCAGCACCACTAGAGAAACCATATCCTTCTACCACATGTTCTGCCGCATGTCATCTGTCGTAAGAGGGGGAAAGAAGAGGATGCTCCATAGAAGAGACCACTACATAGATGGATGTGCCCCTAGCAGGGAAGTTTTCCATGAGGATTTCCACTTGTTTTCCACATTCATTAAACAGCACGCTGTATCATACAAAGAAACATCTTGGAGTACCCAATTCACTATATTCAAAAATGTTCCTAAATTAAAATGGATCATGCTACTTTTCTCCTCTTCTTCCTCCTCCTGTCCCCCCACACACCATGAATATATTTTGGAAGAAAAGAATACACCCACTACTTAAACAGATTAGCAGTATTTCACAGGTTATACACGTAAGGAGGAAACAACAATATATAAATTCAGCAAATCTGCAGTGCTCCCTGCCTACAGAAAAATATGCAGGAACTCTAGCAATACAAACACATGGATAGAGAGTACTCTGTTAAGTAGGGACCAAAGTGCAGCAATGACTGAGACCTGCTGTGAATAAGTAATGACATTTTTTTAGACAGTGACTTATGCTTGAGTTCCTAGAGGAAACAGTCTACTTAAACTGGCCTGTTACAGCTGTATCCTCAGGAAAATCTAAACTCAGTTTAACGAAGCATTCTGATCAATGTGTAATGCACTTTACCCCTTAGTTCTTCATGTGCTATTCAAACTCATACAGCACAGAATTAAATAAAGGATGGCTAAAATATTTCACTGGCTAAATTACTATACATTTGCCTAATTAAGCAATTGCAACCCACTGTTGCCACAGACATTTGCTGAGTAATATCTCTATTCCAATGTAGGCTTCAGCACAACTAGAGAAAGTAATAGCACACAAAAATTGCTATAGTTAGATCCTTAGCAGGCACGATGGATAAATCAAGAAGTAGTTCATAACTTTAAAGGAACCAGAGCTTTAAATTACAGTGGAGAGATTAACAACACAATTAATAAGAATTACAACAAAACTGAAATCCTCTACCCATGCAGCTTTGGGAAAAGTAAACAAAGTAAACAAATAAACCCCAAACCAAAGCCAAATGTTGGTGCACTCTGCTTCTGATCTGTCATCCACCCCCTTCCCTCCCTGCCAGCCTCCTGTTAAAAAGAAAGATTGATTTCACACCAATTCCACACTTGAGAACAAGATTTCCAGGGAGCTTTTCTTTTCCTAATATGTAGGCAACAAGCAATGATAGGATTAGATAAAAGCAAATAATGAGATTAAGTCTCATTAAAAAACTCCTCTTGTGCTTCAAAGGCACTTAATTCTAATAGAGGTAAAACTGAGAATGGTACATACACCTACAAACACCCCACAGTCACATGTGCAGAAGAGGCTCTATGCTGCAGAAACTACATTTCTTGCCACAAAGCAAACAGTCACATCAAATGACAAAACATTTTTCTGAAATGAGTGGATTTTATGTGATGAGATCAGACAATACTAGACAGGGTACTTCATATGCCTTGCATTTACAGTGTTTTCTACCTTTTAAATATCTTTACAGATAGATATGCAAAACTGTAAAAATCATCACTTCATATCAACTTGTCGATAACAAATCTCTTTTTTTCTTTTTGAATGATAAAATTACTGGTTTTATCAGTAAAATTCTTAAATTTCTGTAGAAATAGAGGATGCATAAAATATACTTGAACTTTTGTTTCAGAGTTTCTATTACAAATTTCTTTAGCTAAAATAATTAATTAAACCTCTGATGGAGAATGTTCTTCCTGATTCTGCAAAGAAAATTGATAATTTATTTTAATTAACAATGAATCCCAAAGTGTTCAGTGCCATCCAGGTCAAATTTAGCTAGAAACTGACCCTAATCCTAAGTCAGATTTTCTAGCCAGCCTCTATCCTGCCAGCACAGAAAAGCTACAGATGGCAGACGAATGCAACAATACCAAATAGGAACATTCATTTTCAAAGAAAACTTTAAAATAAATTTACCAACAGAATTATAACTAAATCTCCTGTTAGGCAGAAGAAATATAAAACAACACAAACCAAAAAGCTGCCTGGTGGAAAATATTGCTGAAAATACAGTGTTTCCACTGAAGCAGTCTCTGAGACCAGACAGGGTCACAGACTCCAAAGGAGACGATGCTGAGAGCAGTGCTGTAAGGCAAAGGGATTTTTTAAAATAAATTCTCTCTTTCCCAGTCTCAGCTTCTCAACTCTTCTACTACATTCAATTGCTTTTTTTTTTGTTGTATTTCTTTGGGTTTATGGATATAAATGAAAACTAATGTCTATGAGAAAGTTTTTACTTCAAAGTTAATACTATTACACTGTTTTATCATGTTCCTCTGGAAATGTAAAAAGGCCTTGCAGCAGGAACATATATATATATATATATATGTATATATATTCTCAGTATGGGTCCCAGCAACAAACACAGGAATCCAGACCCACCATCTAAACTATACCAACTTCCATATGATAACCTCTTCCCTATTGTTAGAAGTGTTTTGTTCTTAACATCTATCTTCAAAACTTCATACATTATTTACAGAGTAAGGAGGACAGCACAGAACACATCACCTCTCATTCTAAAATTAACACAACACACCCATGGATTATGCAACAGTACTTAAATCCAGGCAGCTTTTTTCAGAGCTCTGTTTGCAAGCAGCGATCCATGGATTTATCAATGCCGCTATTTCAACAGAGGTTTCATTCACAGGCAATACCTATTTCCTGATTCATTTTTATGCAGGTAAACTTTTTATTCACCTGTGTGAACAGGTCTGCCACCAAAGGTTTCTGTAATGACAGAGAAATAGTCCAGGCAGAAATGCTGTGGTCACTAGGTGTCACAAAAAATGAGCCATGCTGTACAGTCAGAGTCCAAAAGGGTTCCCAGAACCTTCTTCCACCAAACCCTGGGATACCAGTCACTATCCAACACTGCAGTAAATCTAAATCCTTCTTGCAACAGACCTAGACAAAGAGCCAACTTGAGTGCCACCTTACTCCAAAATATGCACCCACTCCAATAGCAGGTTTTATATTGTAACAGTAATTCACATTACAACAGAATCAAGATCCAGTCAGCTATAAAAATGAGACAATAACATGCCTTTTGTAAGGAACTCTCTTTTCATCCACCTAGAAAAGCCTCTTTCCCTGACAAGATTTCCATGAATGGTTTTCCAGTTTCTCTGCTCTGAGGGTTGAAAACTCAATCAGATCACCAAAAATACCCTCAGAACTACCTATTTAAGTGTGAAAAGACAAAGTTATTATGCTTTTTGCAAGCCTCTCGCCAGAGAAGGCAATGCAATCCCTTCCTATGCACTTGGAGAGGCAAATTCATCTGGCCATTCTTGGAAAACGGGAACTGCTTGCAATGGACAGTATTTTTTGCCACCTCTGGAGTAATTTTCTGCTAAAACCAGCTGAATGGTGCCCACAAAACTATGACATTTATAGTCATAATCAGGAAAAAAAAAGTAAACCGTTCTCTGTCTGTGCTCCAGTCATTAACAGCTGCTGTTTTCACTACTGGTGTGAAGAACAGCTAGGCAAAGTTTTCTTCAAGAGTCCTTTCCTCAAGGGAAAAAAACCCCATTTCGGTTAGGAAGAGTCCTTTTCCCTAAAAGACATTAGGACTGTGAGGCTCTTACCCTGTCCAAGGGCTGGCTGTGCCCAGCGGACAGGCAGACTAAGGCTGAAGTAGAAAGGCTCAGGCTACAAAGAACACTCACAAACGGGGAGACCTACGGCATGGCTGCAGAGCCTGAAGAACTGAACCACCTGTTCCACAGTGACAACTGGCCCTCCAAACAAACTTCTCTGAGGGACAATGAACAGGAAGCAGAGCAAATGGGAAGCAAAGCAAACCTCCAAGTTGTCTGCCTTCTGTCTTGTATGATTTTGGTGGCTGCAGTTGGGCTTTCTACAGCCTCACAGCAGGAGACAGTTTTCTTCTGAAAGAGAAGCCCAGAATGGACATGGCCAAGAGAGAATTCACAGTGGCCACAGCAGTGCAGCAGTGGCTACCAAAAGCATAGTAGTAGCAGCAGCAAAGAGGCAGAGGGGTAAGATGGGTGTAGGACCCGAGGGTCCTGGAGATGAGGATGGAGAGGAATGCAAGGGGAAAGTCAGCATTGGGAAGATGGTTTGGTGGACAGGGATTTGGGACAGGAAGAGGAAATAATGGATAGAAATACCTGGGAGGGACATACAACGGCTGAAGTTGGTGGCTCAAGGACCATGAATAGGTTCATGCTAGGATCAGTGGGGAACTCCAGAACAGGTAGAAATTTTGGGAGGCTCTGAGGCTGGTGTGGGGGCCTTCACTGAACTGTGCAGGGGGGCTGAGCAGGGGAAGGAACAGAAAGGACTCCATGAAAAGACATTTGGGAATCTCATTCGAGCTTAACTGCAGGCAGTACCTCCTTCTGCTACTCCAGCCTGGGAACAAGGGTGCACCCAAGACTATTTTACTTCCTGCAGAACTGTTTACTTTGTGTTTAGGTTTTGTGGAGGGCTGATGCAATGGGCTCTGGGTCTGTGACCAAGGCAGTCAGGCAGAAGTGAGGAATTTTTTTATTGCAGAAGTCCCGCCAGGTGATTCAGACACCGTCACACCCACATCAAAACACCCTTTGGCATTACCCTCTAATTAATGTAATGCAGCCAAGCTGGGGATTGTACAAAGTTAAGGTTCTGGCCTTACGATGAATTTGCTGCAGAGTCTATGGTCTCTCACCTTCCCACCCCTAATCTCTGGCAAAACAAATAATGAATAATATCAGCTGTCCACAAGAAAAAACTTGGGCTCAGCTTTCTGACCCTTTCAGAGTCCTGTTCAGTCAGAGCTGTGACTGACTACCTGCTCTGAAAATTGACACCCCTCCTCAGGAGAACCCCTAATCAGGGACCTTTGAAAACACTTACTCCACATCAGCCTTCCACAACTGACAGAGAGACTGTGGCCAGAGGACATTCACCAACCTAAGTTAAATCGTGATGAGGACTATTGTACAATAGAATAAGGTTTAGAGGGAGAAAACACAAGTCATCAGGCATCAAGGAAAAAAACCCACTTAAATAATGTGCTTTTTGCAGCATGCAAACAAAACATAACTCATCCTGCAACCTTAGCAGCTTGTGTTAAACTGAACCAGTGGCAGCTGACCTTCCTCAGTCACTTTGACAGGTCTATATTAGTTGTCCTTATTACATAAAGACAATCAATCAGAAACTGGAGAACAATGGCCTTATGAGGGTTCATAAAAATTGAATGCAAATCCTCTATACCACTCAGGGACAAGTTATTCCCAGAGCTACAGACACACATCTGTGCCAGAGTCAACATAATTTTTTCTCTGAGTAGGGTCTGGGCCCAAGAGGAGAGCTCGCTGGCTGCCTCAAGAGGGCCAACCACTGGAAAGTTTCCAAAATAGGAAACTCATGTTTCCCTTTTTTGCTGCAACTTCTTTATCTCCTCTCATTACTTCAGCACAGAGTAAGAAAGGGTTTTATACAAGTAGTTGTTGTAAGTTACTTGTTTTAAGTATTCTGGTATTACTCTGCTGTACATGCTCTATGCTAAAAACTTAGCTAATTTACACACAAATTCCACTTCAGCAAGTTCTTCATCACTAATTGGGATTACCAAGGAGGGATTCTGAGCGAAGACCCCTCCACCTTCCATCCCTTAGAACCTCCTCCTATGTGACAGGCCAGGCTGGCTCCACATCACTGATTTCTAATGCAGAGCGTAGAGAGTACCACTGTCACACATGATTGAAACAAGCTAATACCTTCAATTTTCAAGGGAGATAAGGAGCAGAAAAACAATTATCGAGGAAGAAATGAGATCCTGGGTGCTGAAGTCATGCAGGTCTCCTAGAGGTCACCAGAACTGCAGTTTCTCATATATCACCAGAAGAAGAAATATGAGGTCTTGTTCAAAATAGTAATAGGCTGCTGCATATCACATTTGGAAGTCCAGATGCCTGTTAGAAAAGTCGATAGCTGATAGTCAGGGATCCTGTTTGGCATACATGAAAAGCAGCTGTTACTAATATACATAGTTAACCTGACACCATGAAGCTTATTTTCAGTCATAGCTGGGTCAACTACTATTTATTCCTCGGCCCACAACCCTACGCATCCCCTTTCACAAATAAAAACCTCATGGTCCAATATCCAAATGGCCTTCATCAAACCTTATGTTACTTAAATATCTTTTTGTTTGTTTGTTTTCTCCCAATACCACATACAGATTTAAATCAAGATCCAGGCACTGCTTTTGGTCCTGATTTAATGGAACAAAACATTGTTACTTAAATAGAAAACCAGTGTCGTTCTGCATCCCCTTCAATGAAATTTTCTCCCCTTCTTTAAACGTGAAAGTAGTTCACAGAGGCTAAAACACTAAAAATTATATTTTGTCCAGTGATTAACAAAACTTAGAGTAGTGTTCTTTAATCTTCTAGTGTTCTTTCTTCTGTGCTAATTTTCACCTGAAAAACATTAAAAAAGGTGGACTCTATTTGGCAATCTTGTTTGCTTTGGCTATACAGCTTAACCAAGGCACTTTACTAGGCACTCCTGGAATCCGCCTAAGCAATTAAAATACCACATGCGAAACACTTCCTAACTTTTGCCATTGCACTCTGCATCTGTTAGCTTCTAGATCCTTCTCCACAATCATAGATATATCTATCTATCTATCTATAGTAACACCTCAGTGCTTTACATTACTCCAAGGTAATCCAGGAGCAAGTACAATCAGTTGACAAAACACTAGTTTTATTTTCACTTCTGAATGATGATAAAGAAGTTAATACATGAACCCCTTTGCATATACAAAAAGGTGGCAATATTGCACTTGGATCCGAAAGCCAAACAAGCCCTATGACATGTAAGAACTAACACCCAAGAAAAGCACTGTATTTCACAGTGATGAAAAAAGACCAAACAAACCCTCCCAACATATAAGGCACTCGAAGTCTCCACTGTGTACTCCTTTTGGCTTCCATGGAAGACATGCTGCTGACCTCTTAAATTCTGCTTTAGTCCTCTGTTGTAAAGAAATCCCATACAAACAAAGCCTAATCTGTATCAAGGGGTCATACAGAGCTCCTGAATGCTGGAGCTCCCTCTCTGACTCAGTACCAAGGTTTCCACCTTGGACTGGGAAATTATAGAATCATACAATGCTGTCAGGCAACTTTCATTTCACCCTGTGGCTGCAAATATGATGTTGATATAGAGTGAATAAACCACTTAGATGTATGCTATCCACCAACACATTTCTACAGAGTCAAAGAAAAGACAATCACATTATTCAGACCTAACGCTTCCTCGGCAGAGATATGCATGTACTTCCTGTCCTGTACACTTGGAAGCAAAGGTGTGTAGGGTAGCAACAGCAGGCTGGCTTGAATTATTAGTGAGAGATACATACTTGCAAATGCATTTTGCAAGCCAATCCACACAATGATCCAGTATTTTGATGATAAAGAACTCAAATACTTTGTTTTGTGAAGTAGCAGCTTTATCCTCTAAGCAAGCTCTTTTCACAAAAATGTCATAACTGTTTACAGTCTGACAGATAACTTAGCTTGCCACTTCTCATAAGTGTGGGGAGGTGGGGAAAGAGGAAGCAATATGTAGTGCAACACTGCACTTGTAGCCAAGCAAATATAAAATACATTTGACAACTAACTACATAGAGATACTGCTGCTACTGTCAAATCTATCTTTAAATATGTGCCTACATAAGGGATTAAGAGTCTGATTCAAGTGCTTGCTGAAGTTTGTAGGACTCTGTATTATTACTTGCTAGGAGTACTCAAGCTCACAAGAACTAGAAGCAGGTACACTACACCCTGTTACACCACCCCACACCACACCACTATCAGCTGGTCCTTAACACATACCTGCTCAGTGCACCAGCGTCGTTTTCTGCAGAAATGCAAACCACAGCAAACTATGGATGATACACAAACACACTTTCGAATCTTTTTCAACAGGTCCAACAGAAGTGTAGACTAGGACAGTTCAAGCATTGAATGTCATGACTTCCACAGTTCAATAGGTTTTAAATAAAAATAACATGTGCTTGCTGTTATGTTAAAATTACTCACTGCATTTCAAAATGTAGCCAGGTGGAAATCTGCAGCTAGAAAGGTTAACCAAAAAAAAAAAAAAAAAAAAAAAAAAAAAAAGGGAAGGGGGATAGGTTTTAGAACTGTGGCTTCAGAAATTATGTTGAAACTGACTATGACTACTACCTAGATTTCTGATGCCCTGAAGATTTTCAGAGGACTGTACACACTTTAATCCAGCAGAAATACTACCACCTAAAAACCCCCCAAAACATAGGAAACTGCAGACCATACTTTAAATATAGCCATGAATTTGAGTTCCAAGCAGAGATTTTTTTGCCAGATTCTACATCTTAGGGAAAGGGGGAAAAGAGTGGCACTTATGAGATTTAATGTATTTTATGACTTACAGACTGTAGTAATTTTAATTCGATATTGGAAAGGTAGCCTTTGACAGTAGCTTCACAGCAGGAATAGAACTATTTTAATTTATAGTAAGTAACTTCAATTAAATTCCACTTGAGCTTGTAAACTTGCAGACAAACAAAAGGCCAACCCCTTAACTCCAAGCTGGCACACTAGGTAGTTTTCTCTAAGCCTCTTGCAGTAGCTGGACATCTGGTTAACTCCCTGCATCTGCCTGACAGTAATTTCTAATCCGGATTTTACTTCTTCATGAAGATTTAATTTAAAAAAAGTCCTTCCAAGTAAAGTCAGACCATGAAAACAAAATGTAAAAGTCATACACACTGATAGACGTATGTGTTATATTGTACGCTTTAAATGTCAAAATTACGGTGCAGTTACAGGCTAGTAACTTAAATATCCGTCACGGTATCGACAGCAAAAAACCAAAGGTTTTTTTATCCTTTGGTTTTCCCCTGTCCCTGTATGAGCTGAACTCATTCACTGGATATGTGATTCTGAAAATAGTTTTCATTCCTGTAACTTGCTTCTCTGCCCTTGTTTGCTTTCTCTCGCCTACTGCTTCTGCTGTCTTCTGCAGTTCATTAGAGTACAGCGGAATCTGGGCATGTTCTTCAGCGGTATTTTGATAAATAAAATCACGAAACAGCCCAAGTCCTCTTTCTTTTTTCTGGCCACACATTCTTCCTTTAGATGGACCGATACCAGAAGTAAATATTGATTCATTTGTCTGGCCATCTCCTATTGGCTAAATACTTCAATTTTACTCTTTTAAATACTGAAACAGACTTTTTTTTTTTAATGTGTGTTTTATCCAGGAGACATAACTTTTACTGTTCACTGCAGCTGGCCTCAGCTCTGCTCTCTTCCGTAGACAGATCTGTAAATTTGCGTATTTCCCCCAAACCAACCCTATATTGTCATTATCATCCTGCAGACCTGAAGGAAAAAAAATCTCTGTGATGTATTGTCTTTGCTGAATTACCACATGAACTATTTTAAGTAAGATGAGTCATAGAAGACACACTGGGAAAAAAAAAATCTGATACAATATACAATAGCTTATATAAATACAGTGGCCAGGATTTTCAATGGAGTTAGCTAATTCCTGGGGGTCCTCTGTAAATTCCAGGCAATGTGTCTACTTATTGTAACTCATACTTTACTGCTTCAAATCTGCTGGTTGCCCTTATCTTTCATATCTTTGAAAAATGATTTGTAGGAAAATAAATCATGCTCTTGACTTCCTCTATTTAAAACCCAACGTTTAAAACCAAATAAATTTTACAAATATTTGCTTGCCCACCAACCCACAAATAAAGTTTAAAGAGTGTTTTATACACACATATTGGATTCAAGCCAGAAGAGTAAGTGAATCCCCATGATCAGTTCTGATAGAAAGGCTTAAACTACATCAATTTTCTCAATTTAATGTAGTATGATGAAAAACTGGTATGTTTATTTAATAACATACCTGTTGACCTCTTTCATCCGAGTAGTGACAGATATTTATGACCACTTCTATTGGAAGAAGGCATGGAACTAGCTACTTACTTTATGCAAGCCTATCTACAAAGCAAAGGCAGATACAGAAGTGGAGAAACGATGACTTTGGTCCCAGGGTATTCATTATCACGATGTTTGTCTTCCAGACAAACCACTACATGTGCTACAGTGCTGCTTCCAGGGAAGAGGGTGGACGTTGCTTACTAATGGGAAATAGAGACTACATCTTTTGTTTTCCTTTGCTGCTACAAGCAGCTTTTGCTTTTATTAAACTGCCTCTATCTTGACCCATAAGGTTTTTTCAATATATTTGCTCTCCACTGTCCAGCTGAGGAGGGAGCGATAGAGCGACTTTGGTAGGCACCTGGCATCCACCCAGGGTCAGTCCACCACATTCACACATTTGTGATGTTCCAAATTGAATCTTTCAAAGCAATTTACAATAATTTGAAGTTCAAGGGAGCAACTTACCTGCATCTTGTGTGTCTGTATTTGCAAGTATTTAGGACCTTCATTTAGAAAGTCAGAAAGGACACGATGTATACTCATCTTACTTGAAATGCACCTGAATTCTGACTTTGATTTGTCCAAAATTATTATATTGGATGATTTTGGTATCTCCACTACTTATTTACAACTATACCAATGTTCATTGCTCTATTCTAGTTCCTTTGATACAGTAATAAATCTGAACTTTTTGTGCTACAAGCAGATTTTTCAACAAGCTATAAAGAAAAGGTATTAAAATCTTGTAATATGTGTATTGAATTAAGAAAAAGCAATAATTTAAAAGTTCCCCCTCTCTTTAAAAATAGAAACTGAAGCACTATTCATGTAAACATTTATTCACATGATTAAATACAAGCATGCCTACTCATCTACTACATCTGCAGAAATATCTGCAGGATATGGGCCTAATTCCCAGTCTCCTTTCGATTCACTCATATTTCAAATCCATACTTTGGAACAAAAATAAATAACTACAGTCACTCTCAGTACACCAGAGTGCCAAATCACTCTATGAACAATTACATGACAATTAGGGACATGAGTACCTCACATAACTGAGAGCTAAACTGAAGACTCCAGCTTGGGACCTGAAAAGCATGAACCACATTATTGCCAACGCTCTACCAGTCATTAATCCTGTTTCTATACCAGATTGTGCAGGCCTATGCTGATGATTTACAGTGTTCTTGAGACTCCAGCTACTACAAGAACACGGCAACACACTGTGCTTTCTGCTATATATGCCTGAAAATATTTATCACTGTCTTGCAACAAAATGCCTAACTCCCAACTCCTCATCCACAGCCTTAGCAAGAGAGCAAAAAGACTGTAAAATTTGCATTTTTGTTGCAGCAAAACAAAGGCCTTGCATTTAGCAGAAGACATGTTCAGAGGGTACTCTGTTATTTCACCAAAAGCTTTTTTTTGCTGTCCACTGAAGCACAAATGTATTATTTTTTAAATGTTACTTTCATGTGTATCCAATTAATTCTCCAGCCTCACAGAAAGAAAGCAATCAATTGAAAATCAATTGGTGGAAAAGAGCGTGATAGTATATTGTCCCATAAAAGGAAATGGCAGATACAGGCTTGAAGCAAGATTTTATAATAAAAAATTGATAAATAGAAAGAAAATGTACTGAGAAACAGTTCTACAATTCTGCCTAATTTGGTATATTTGAGACCTGGAAATATTCAGCACACCAAAATTGCATGGGAACCAAGAGGGTGAGGCATATCTTAGCAATCCTGACAGAATATCCCTAGTCCCTGCATGCTTCAAGCAAACTGTTAAAATCACCACTAAACCAACATTTTCAAAAATTAAGTAAATACAGTGAGTCAAATTCAGTCACCAGTTCTGAGGGGGCACCTCCCATTCATCCCTCTCATCTATGGAACGGAGAAACAAGAGAGCTGAGATACGCTTTTTCCATGACCTTTTACTATTTTTCAGTGCCATGAAGCAGATAAAGAATTCCAGTGACGCAAGAGGAAACTGAGGGCCCTTCTCTCTCCAGCTTTATGACTGTGCTTGTCCAATGGCTCACAACTGGCTTCTGTTGTTCCTTCATACTGCTCTTACCCACATGAAAGATCTGTATTTCCACATTTCTTTCCTTTTTTTTTTTTTTTTTGTGATTTCGCTCCTGATGCCAAATACAACAATCTTATTCATCATTTGGAATCTCTCTTGACTACTTCATTAAAGAGGCACTAACAAAGGATGAAAAACAAACCTAAAGTTTGCACTCTGGCTGCTGTTGCTCTGTGATTGTGAGTAATTGCTGCCACCTCAGAAGCACTGCTAGCAGTGCAGAATGCACCTTCAGAGGCCTTATTTCATTAGATGAGCAAGCCCAGACAGTAATCAACAAAGAACAAAAGTGTTATGACAGAGGTCACCAGCAGCATATGCCTTGCCTTCAAAAGAACACTGTTAATGAGCTGCTATCTATCCTGGACCCTCTGAAATAAAACTGTGGTACCTTTGAGCTGTCAGGAGGATTAAAAAGGAAAAAAAAGAAAGAAAGAAAAAAGAAGGAAAATAAAAAAGAACCCCCCACCCCCCAGATGTTTATGGGCAGCTGCCTCCAGGTTCTGTTTGTAGCTTGCACGCAGCTCACCATAAGCAGATGTTTTTTCCCTAGACCATGGTGAGGAGGGACAGTAACAACACGTGAGAAGGGAAACAGAAGAAAAAAGAAATAGAGAGAAAAACTTCTGAAACCGTTTTAATACTTAGATTTTTTTTCTGCTGCAGCTGCTGACTATTTTTGAGGCTCAGAACAAACTCTCACTCTCTGAATACAGAAATACATTTGTGGGGAAAAGCAAGACTGCAACCTGAGGAGGCCGAGCCTACAAAACTGGTGATATTAATTTTATCACTCATTAAAATGCCGACAGATTGTAGTTATCAGAAACAAACTGAACTGTGGAGATGACTTTTATGCTCTGCAATGAATTCCCTGTAAATTTGTGTCTGTTAAACACTCCTACCACATGCCATATGATCAGCAGGAATATGACTGGGTATAAAAACTTAATTACTATCTTGTCTTGTTTCTATTAGAAGGCAATGGTAACACAGCAATGAGACGCTTGCTTTTGCTCTTCATAAAAAAAATGATTTGTTGGTTTTCAAAGCTGTGAACCCATGAATTTTCCTCCCCACACTAAATTCCTGCAAGAATAGAAGGAAACGGTCACTGTTGATAAGGCTTGGGTAAACCTCTGGGAACAGTTGATGTGAGAAAAGGCAACTTAAAGCAGCTGACCATCCTCCTTGTCTTCTGCTGGACACGCAGGTCAATTCAAAGTGTCCTGATGTTCATCCATCACCTCCAGAAATGTGGGACAGCTTGAGTGGCAGTTCCACCTCATTGCTGTAGCTGGCAAAGTTCTTTGGTGCCCTTTGCATGCCAGGTATTTTGCAAGGCAGAGAAAAAGCCTCCGACATCACGAGCTTGCTTTCTAAACCACACGTTTACCTGTGGATTCCAAAAGTCCCTGTGCAGGCAACTTCCACTGACTTGCGTGAGCTTTAACAGTGACACACAGCTGCCTCCTCTCCATTTGTCACTTGGCCATGTTGGTTTTTTGGTCAGCACACGAGATTTAGCCTCCTAATCCAGGCACATGCAAGTCAGTCTGTACATTTGTACTAGGTCTCCCATGTCCTGGACTTAACTGAAGATGCTGCTTTTGAGTACTCAATATCTGTGCATTCACCAATTATTTGGTTGAGGTCACCATTTTAGTTGGGTTTTTTCCTAAACAGATGGCAATTCCAGTAGTAAAATGCATCACAAAGATGGAAGTGAGTGAAAATGCCAAGAAAGAGATGAAGAACGGAAAGGAAATCGCAAGAGTAAAAATCTCCTGCACTTTCCAACTTATTTGCATAGATACATTTCCCATCCCAACTCCTTCCAAGAACAATAGGCATGGTTCCCTAAAGGTTATTCTTTCTTTGAAACCCCAAGTTCTCTGATTGTCTGCTCCACAGATTGCTGCCCTTTTCACACTTCCCAAATGATGTATTAAAATATGTCATTCTGTTATGGCAGTTTTGGACTGTGCTACTACTCATACGTCTATTGGAACCAATATGCTGCGAGGCAGTCAGATGTGACATGGCATTCAAAAATCTCAATTAAAATGTTTCTTCTTGCTTGCAGTTCTCCAAAAAGGACAGGAGGAAAAAAAGAAAACAACATAGTAGAAAACAACGGGCCTTACTATTGATGAAAAGACTGTAAATACTTATTTGTCAAGCAAATCCCTATATTCAATGACTCATGACAACTATTACTGAGGAAAGTTCTGTTTTCACTAACACAGAAAAAAGCCGAGGCTTGCAGGTAATATCTGACCATTTCAGAATTCAGATGTTCCCAGACATATTTTTAACGTTAGTTCATCAGATTTTTTAATAGTCACAGTCCTGTCTACAACTTTCAATAAAATGGGGAATCATTTCATCTACTACAGGAACCTGTCAATAGGAATTACTGTCCTTCTTTTCACTGCATTTTTTGTCACCTGATCTAGGAATTGAGTACTTTTCCTCAGGGTGGAAAGCATGAAGTAGCCCATGACTTGTATTCCTTCCTCATGATCCTTTAGGGGAACTCCACCACTGCATGTCCATACAGAGACCACAGCAAAGCACATGAGAATCAGAGGTAAAGTACTGCTGAATGAAAAGCCTGAGCTGTAAAAGGCATTGCCAGCGGCGATGAGGTCAAGCAGAACAAGACCATCTCTAAGACACACTGTAAGACTCTCTCAAGTCAGCTATTCATGACAATTTGTACCCACTCCCCAGAAACACCATTCTACCTAAGGACAGCAGAAGAGTAAAACACTCCAGGCACGCTTCATCGTGAAGGAATAATTTACCAGCCAAGTGCTTAGAAGCACGTTTTTAACACATGCTGCAGGAAATCCCTTAAACAACTAGAGAAGGAGGAGAGAGAGAACACTGGGATCTAGCATCAAGATGTAAATCCCTTCTTGTAAAATTCCCTTTTTTAGGCTGCTTCCAAAATTCAGCCTCATTTACACCCAGATTACTGTTTTATTGCTAAAATAAACTCTTCCGCTTTAGTTTTCTACTATCTTGCCTGAAAAGAAAACTTGGGACGTTTAAGGTCAGCCTGGTATGCCTACTGCATTGGGCAAGGAGGGTTCCTGAAATTTCCTGCCTCTGTCTTGGGACATGGCATCAAGCTGTGCGTAGCCATGGCTAGAGGTAGGCTTTGGGGCACAGGGCAACACTGCCTCTCTTCAGCCTCATGACATAAATGAATTTCGGAGCAGAACTGATGAGAGGAGCCTTCTGGTTTGCAACTGCTTCTGTGTCTAAAACAAACTCTCAGATAGCTTTCTTCCTCTCTTGCCTAACACTGGTATTCATATGGCTGTGGACAGTAAGACGTTCGCATGCCATACAGACAGTCTCCTTGGCTTAACACTCTGTGTGCCTCCATGCAAGAGGGAAAATGTTTTGAAATCAGCAGTGGTGAACGCACAGGGGACCATTCGGAAGGTAACAAAGGAAGAAAACAAAGTAGAAAAGACACCTGAGTTCAACAAAAACCAACCAAACAAAACCCCAAAACAAAACCAAAACCAACCAAAAAAAAAAACCAACCCAACAACAATAAAACCAAACAACCCTTGGACAAAGTAGTGCGTGGCAGCAAGAAGAGCTACAGGATGTGCAGACCAACAAATCCTTTTCCTTCTGAGAGCAAGCAAGTGTTACTTAAGAGGAAGCTCACTCACTTTCCTGAACTAGTGAAAATTTTTGTAGAGAGACAGACACAATTAAGACACATAGCTCTGCATTATTCATAAAAATATTAGCAGTCTTTGGCTGGACTTGTCTAGGGATTATGATTTGTATGACAAATGCAGCGGTTTAAAATCTGCATTCTTTTCCTAGTATGCAACAGGCTATGTCATTAATAATAAGCATGAAAATAGCACTACCCAATCACAGACTGCTTTTCATAGTAAAATGTGTTTCCTATCTCCCATTCACCATCATAACTACAGTTCAGATTATACATTCCAACATACGTTATAGCCACTTTTGCAGTACGATGGGGAAAGAAACCAATTTGCCTCTCTCATAAACTGCTCAGTATGGGTTGCATTTGGCCCATGGCCACAGATTGGCAAATCTGCTGTCCTGCCTGGACTCCTGACATCCTTCCAGCAGGTCTAGCAGGTAACAGCCTCCATTCCCATGTGCCCCCCACTCCTTGTACACTTCTTAATAATGGCTTGACATACCACAGCCACTGACCTGCAGTGGTACAAAATGGCCAAAGACTTCAGTTGGAGCTGGTTTTGGGGCATAGAGGTTGCAAGCCTTAATCATGCTCGCTGCAAGTAGTGGGAATACAACAAGTGGAATGAGCACAAACTTCTGCAACAGAGACTGGTACGGGAAACATATTTAAGAAGGTAGAATCGCACTCTGCCTCAAGGTGAGCACAGTTATTAACCTACCTTTACTTAATTTTAAAATATGAACCAGGAACAACTCACCTAATTCTAGGGTAAACTTACTCATACCCCTTAAGACTTACAGCCTTTTAATCAGACACCACAACTGGAAAAGCCATAGTTGTCCAAAGCACAACTTGAAACTCCATTAATTTCTGCATGCTGGAGCTCAGTTATCCTTCAGGTTTTCTAGATAAATTTCTGAGCTGTGTACAGACTACCATGGAAATTTAAAATAAACTGCTTTACTCCTCAGGGGGAAAGTATATTTCTACCCTATCTCAACTATTCTCTGAAAACAAAATGAGGAAGAAATTATATTCTAACCTCAGGAGACATCATTTCTAAGCTACATCCACAGAAACTAGTTTTGTCTCCTGCTGCTGCTTAGTGTAAATAAATAGTCAGTGGCAACATCCCCACTCCCAAAATTGTAGCAGTAGTTTCATTGTTTAGATATCTATAGACTGGAGACTATTTTTAGCACATCCTGTCAACAATGAAGGGACAAAACTACCAGGAAGAGGATGCATTAGGCTTTTACATTAGCTGGTGGTAAAACTAGTGCCCAGGACAGCCTTGGAACTAGGCAGTCTTTTGTTTACACAAGCTGTGTGTTACTGATTTGTTTTTCCACATTAATTCTTGGTTCATACGACACTACAGATCTCATGATCTTACACATGTAGAGATCAAAGGAAGAGAATCATATTTTACTAGAAGTACTGGGGAAGGTTTAGAAAAACCCAGCCCACGCTGCCAATGGCAGTGAACTCGCATGTCAGCAGCCCTGAATCTCTTCCCTGGGCAGCCCAGTGAATAACTGCACCTTAACCTGCCATCCCAACAGAAAGGTGATCATCTGCACACACCTCATGCACACTGAAAATAACTCATTCTTCCGACTTGAAATTGGAAATCTTACTCAGTATATGGTCCAATTTAGTATCAGCTGCTTATTGCCTGGCATCCCACTGGAAACACAGAACTGGGAGCATGCATTTGTAATTTGCTATTGCTGTTTTATACAGTTTGCAGTACTACACAAAAGTAGGAAAAAAGTTCCCCTCAGGTGAAAACTTGATCTCAAAGGCCATCGTATTAGTCCAAGCCTCAGTCAAGGCCTCAGGGTGAATTTGTAATAGCTGAGCTTAAGCTTCAGCTTTCATTGTACTCTAAAGTACTACTTTCATATTCAATATTAAATGCAGCCTGGTCTCAGCAAGTAATTTTGACTTAGATCTTGCAAATGCATGTTAAAATTTACACCTTGAATTTAAAATTAAATGTTGAAGGCCTTGCTTAAACATATCATAAACTGAAGTTATATTAAAAAAGATTTTAAAGTCAGAAGTGTCTTTGAAAGGAATAGCATTGCTTTTCAAAGCTTTGGTGGTAATTTTAATAAATGAAATAATTACTGAAGAGTTAAATGAGGGACTTTTTTTGTGTGCATGCGTATCTTTAACACTTTGTAACAATGGAGCTCCATAAATATTTTTTCTCTCTAGTCCCATATACTCTACAGAAATTAACCCAGCATCTTTTTAAAAGCTGACACGGATCATTGACAAATGAGCCCTTCAGTCTGTGGGCCCATTTTTTCCCAGAAAATTAACACAGGGAACTCTTGACTCTGAAGAAAAGCAAAACAAAACAAAACAAAACTAAACAAAACAAACCCCAAATCTGTCGGCTTAGATTCATTCCCCAAGTTTTAGGGAATGCAAAGTACATGAACCACACAAAAAGAACAGTGCAAGTGAGATTTTAAGTATTATTAGCATTTTTGTATTACAGAATGATAACAACATAGTCCAGAAAAACACAGGTGGATTGTAACCTAGTAACAATACAATACTGATATTTTCCAGATCATGACTGTAGTCCCATGCACATGCAGTGAATGCTGTAAAGGACAGGTTATTCTTTCAGCAAAGCCCTTAAACAAAATTTTAAGTGGCAGATTGCCTGTGATGCTCAACTGAAGGCATTACAGAACAGAAGTATTTAACTTGGAAAAGATGTCATTGAAAATGGGAAATTTAGTTTGCTGGGCTTATGTCACTAGTATTTAAGGTCTGATCTGCAACACCAAGCTTTTGCTGGCCTAGCTTTGTTATTTGTGAACATAAAAAAGAAATGTTGTCTGGTACACAGACGTAACTTTGACCAACCACAGTCCTCCTGCTGGGTTTGCTTCCCTCTTCCAGGGAGATTTTTCTTGCATTCCTCTGCAATACTGTGGGCGCAAGCTGCATGGTCTTTGGTGGACCTTGCTATGCTAGAAAAAGCAGGAGCCTGTAGACTGTCTATCATTCACAGGATTTCCAGCCAAAAACTGGAAACACCGGAGGATATCAGCTTTCCTCTGCTCAAACTGCATCTACAGCTGGAGGAGTTACCAGCTGTGATTCACCATAGTGCACTTTGGAGAAGGCGTAGGTGGAGGGGGGCAAGACTTGCAGAGTACAAAACCAGCTGGCAGGAACAGCTGCGGAAACAGTCAAAACAGGTTTTTGCTTTTTCCAGACATCCAGCACTCTGTAAGCTTCTGACAAGTTTCTCAGCCTTGAGTGTTCACTCCAATCATCTCCACACTCTTGTTTCTCTGTCTTCTATTTCAGTGTGCCTCCTTTCCTCCCTCTGCCACGTTCTTATCTCCTCCCTTCTCCTCTCATTTTAAATATAGTTCAAAGGGAGCCTTCCTCCCTTCTGAAGCACTGCGTCTTTGGTCTGAGTTTTGCTGAACTTCCCCTCTTTCTGCTATAGCCCCTCACTGCCAGCCTCTCCATCACATCCCTTACTTACGAAGTCCACAGGGCATTTTCTGTCTTCACAATCAAAGCACCTGGCACAGCCATGTCCTGTTGGTGGCTACCAAGAGAGAGCAGCCACAGTCACAGAAATGGCTCCTCAACTGAACTGAAAGCCCACTGCTCCTCTTGCATCTCTGGTGCAGCAAAACATCCCAAACAGAAAGGCACCACATCCTCTTCTCAGACATGCCCAAGGCTCAGGGTATGGACCAAACAGGTCAGGCTGTGGTGGCTGCTGGTCCCCAGGTGGGGACAAGCTTGAAATCTGTGAAATGAGCTGTCTGGAGCATGGACAAGGTAGGACAGGCACATGTGTGTGTTTATGTGTGTGTTAATTTGCGTGCACACTCCTGTGTGCATCCAGAGACTGCAGCAGGACTGCTGATGGCATCAGGGGCCAGAACTGGGGAAATGAGGCAGGGGCCACAGAGAATCTAAAGCTCTCTGTATGTGCTGAATAAAGAAACTGAAGACTTCAACTCATCACCATCCAATTGCCCATTTGAATTACAATTTCTCATAAATACAGAACATTTAAAGTTGCACAAGATACTATATGCTTTTAGAATAACAGATAATATGTAGAGCAACAAAAATGCAGATCTCCATTAACAATAACGGACAATAGCCTTTATTTGGCATATAAAAAACAGATTCTTAGCCATTTACCTTATTGTTAATTCACAGTCACTTGTCTAACCAACACTAGATTAGATGTATGCAGCAAGTATTGCCGTTAAAAGAGTTTCAACGTGAGAAGTAATGCCAATTAATACCGCATCAGAAAACAATCCCAATTCTGTCTTAAGAGAACCTCCCTGTTAAAAGAAAATGAAAAAAACTCATAGAACAATTTGGAGTCTGCAGCAGACCCCCACCTCTAAAGGACCAACGGCATCTTTCTATTGGACACTGGATGGGTACTGCACTCCACAGACTTCTCTGCACTGGTTCTACTGCTGGGCCACCTTGGTCTCACCAGGGACAGAAGGGGTGAGATTTTTCGTCTTTTATTACTGTGCTGTAATCAGTCTAATCTTTTTAAACAGTAAGGTACCTTTCCTGACTGTCAAAAAAACCCAAAATAAAACCAAAACTGTGCAGGCACACACAATAGATTTTACCATGCAGGAGAATGCAGCATGGAGTCAGGCAGCAGTATTTTGAAGACAACTGAACAACTGGTATACATTGATTTTACTCCCCATAATTTTCTTCTGTAATATAAATGCAGTTACTGGCGCTTTCTCAATAATAAGTAGTATTTCTCACCAAAATACTAGCAGTATAACCTCTTCAAAGATGACGCATCTTTCCACAAACAGATGAATATCAGACTTAGCTCTCTGGTGCTTCAAATCTGACAATATTAATACAGATATATTTGGTTTGTAAAAAATAAATTAACTGTCAAATAATATTCTTCTAAACAAGTTGGTTAAATTAAAAAAAAAAAAACAAAAACCAAAACCAAGCAAAAACCAAAAAACCAAACTGACTTATTCCCCATTTTGGAACATTATAAAATGTGCTGTTTGTTTAATTTCCGGAAAAACAGACCCCTTAAAGCTTTTTTACAATACTCTTATTTTTCGTCATTCCTACTCAAACAAGAAAAAATTTCCTCAAATTAACATATGTCTCATTTTAAGAATAAAAGTTAGAATGAAGAATGATTTTAACACTTAAATAGGATATAGGATGGCTATTTTCTGTCACTATAATTTTTCTTCCAAATGTGTTTCTGAACAAGAAATATGAGTAATTGCAGACTTATACATAGAACAGAAAACAAAACAGTATAAAATTGCTTGGCAATATAAAAAGCCCCACACAACCATCAATTCCAAAAAGAGGTCATCGGCGACTAACAGTCTAGCCTGTGCAGATCTGTTGGAAGGATGCTGGGGAAGAGAAAGACAGACAACATATTATTTGTAGAGAAGCTATTTGTGCACAGAAAGAAGCAGCAGAAGGTTTTGAATCCAGCCTTAATTTACACAGATCTCTGTGTATCCTTCCAAAAACGAACCGAGGCTCCAACCATCAGGGTTTGGCAGACTTAGCGATGGCAATCAAATATGTTTCTGCTTTCCAATCAAATATGTTTCTCCATCTCCCTTGAAAATTACTGCTCCTGTGTCAGAGGCAGACATACAGATAGAGATCTGCCCATCACTGCCCTAGTTCACAGCCTGGGGTATCAGGGTCAGCCCTGCTTTATCCATGATTTGAGCCAAGACACCAAGGCATTGTCTGCAGGCTGCCGAAGCACAGCCACCCATTCCCTCCTGCTGCCACTGCTGCAAAGTGGGAAATTTACCACAGGAGCACTTCATCTTCCCAATTTACAGAGGCACTCATAGCAACGAATGCCTGCTGAAACTGAGAATACAGATGGGTCCTGCTGATACGTGCAAGGACACAGCAGTGTGACATAGCCACATCCTACTTGCTTGGGCAGGAAGGGTAAGAGCTGGGTAAGGGCTGCAGTAAGGAGAAAGAGAGATGTAAGGTCCCTCTTTCTCCTCTAAGCCAGTCGGTTGATCAGAGGCTGTTAGACTGCTCTGGGTCAGCAACTTGTGTTAATACATAAGAGAATAAAACTAAAAAATGTAAGAGACCAAGGCAGGGAGATGCCTGAAATAGCACCTCCCTAAATTCTCATGGTGTGCCATTCCATGAAATTATGTTTATGTTCTGTTAATATGAAGGCTGACCTCCTCACCTTCTGCCCCACCAAAGCAGGTTGCCTGCGAGGAGGTGGCTGCAGTATTCAAGACTGTTCTGCCGACCAGTTTCTAAATCAAGGCAGCAGATAATCACAAAGGAAACAAGATTTCAAGTCTAGTTTGGCCTCTGTTCTCTGATCATGCTAACCCAGTTCATTACAGATTGCTCCAGGCAACAGAGGGAGGTTTTGTCTGCCTCCTTTCTCCCATAAACAGTTTATGCCACAGGTAATTTTTCCCCCATCCCTGTTGTTCATTCTCAAGCCTCTCTCTCTCTCCCCCTCCACATTTCCTCTAGACCCTACACCATCTGTGCAAGCAGTCCTTCTCTTTATGCACACTGTTGCATTCTATTCCTTCTCTCTCTGTGTTCTATATTTAGTTGTTTTCCTGTTTATACACCCCTCCAGAGAAGGGTATTGTTGAATGTGACTAGTCAGGAAGAGAAACAATGTGGTCAGAGCACAAATCCTTTCAGAGGAGTATCTGGGATGGGAAGCTGTGCAGGACTTGGTAGGATAGAAAACTTTTTAAGATTAATCAGATACAGAGATCTGAATATAAATCCATAAATCCCCTTAGAGCACCCTGATCAAAGCCCAACAATACCTAAGTAGGGGAAGAAACAAAGGGAAAGAAACACATGCCAACTTTATTCTGATGCTACACATTTTTTTCTCCATAAGATAAAACCCTTTGGGTTTGGAAACCTCACAGTATTTGCGTCTCTTTGCTCAAACTACAAGGAACCCCTGAATATGAATCCACAATGCATACATGAAGAAAGCTCTACGAAAAGTGTACTTAAAGGCTACTGGGGAGTTTAGTGTTGGTTAGTCCAGAAATAAAGTGTTTTTAGTGTAGGAGTAGTAAGCATAAACCTGGTTCTCTAGAAGGTGGCTGCAGTACAACTGAAATCAGGACAGGTAAGAACACAAGAGCTCACCATGGTGGCACAGTAAAGAACTCCAGTACAGTGTCCAAGGAGTGTCTGTCTGGTCTGAAGGACGCTTGCACAACAAATAAATGGAGTGTTTCCCATCTTCAAGTTTCTAACACAAATAAGTAGCTTGTGAACGGACTGGTTATGAAATAAAACAAAGGTGTACTAACACTGGGGAAGCTTGATAGTGTGGGTATTCTCTGTAAGTGAGAGCTGTTGATCATTATGAAATGGAGCCCAGTGGAGAACACAGAAATATATTATTTGAACCAAAAGAAATGTCTGAATTTTGCTTTGGAGTTTTACCATCATAATTGTTCAGATAGTTTTGATTACCATAGAGAATCAAAAACTCTGATAGTCCTTAACATTATGCTAATAAATGTATTGGCAACCCAGGGAGAGTTTTAGGTGGAAGTCATTCACTTCCCTAGCATGACGAACTATGAAAAGAAAAGCTGGAAGGCTTTGTAAAGCAGCACAGATATTTGAAAAACCAAAGAGGTATGCAATTAGTGATTTCATATTTAAGCCATGTGTGGCACTAGTAGATGATAGTGAGCGCGTACGTGAAAAATGTCAGCGCAAAGGCAAAAACATCTCTCTGTGGTTAGGACTTAAATATGAATGATGAGCTGCCCTCTATGACCAGCAGACATTCCCTGGCCAAAGGGGGTCCCCACAGCCTTTGGTACAACACCAGAAGGGAGGACATGTGGTGATTAGACAAGGGATAACGACTTCAAACGGAAAAAGGCTAGATTTTGGTAAGATATTATAAAGAAATTCTTTATTGTGAGGGTGGTGAGGCTCTGGAATAGCCTGCCCAGGGAAGTTGTGCATGCCCCATCCCCGGACATGTTAAAGATCAGGTTGGATACAGCTTTGAGCAACCTGGTCTAGTGAAAGGTGTTCCTGGCCATGGCAGGGAACTCGGAACAAGATGATGTTTAAGGACCCTTCCCACCCAAGCCATTCTACCATTCTATGAGAAAGAGAAGGGCTATAGAGTGGAAGTGAAGGCAGTAGAAAAACCTCAGAAATTTCAAGGAAAGGACATTTGCAGCATGAAATAGTTTGCTGAGCTTGTTTGCTTCAGTTAGTCGCAAGAATGGTTGTTTATAAGATATTTAAACAAGGAGAGGTAAGTGGCTTAGTCTGCAGGATGGGCTTCAGCAGTGGAACAGAAGATGCATCTGGGAAAAAGATGATTTCATTAGAAGCACTTTTCAGGGACAGGAAGAGCCTCTTACAGACCAAAAGAGAAAAATCTACACCTGTGGGGACAGGAGACGATATAGAAAAATGGCTCAACCCTGAGAACAAAAGGGAAGGAACAAGGTCAGAAATTGTTCAGTTATAACCTCAAAACCATTTTAAGAGGAGTTTAAACCCTGAAATGGAAAAAAAAAAAATTTAAGTAAGTTGTACAATATCAGTTTGGGGACAGATTTTCATGAATTTAAAAAAAAAAAGTTATCTTTGTAGCAATTTCAGTTCAAACGGAATGTCAGCAGCAAAAACATAAGCTGCTGATCTGTTTGGTGACCGCCAGAACTAAACAATCCTCCACTCTAAGTCAATGAGAGGTTGTGTATGGTATTATGAGATCAAACTCTAATCCTCTTAGTAGCATTTTCCATGGAAGAACTGCCATACTATATGTATTTACACCGCTAAATGTGTATTCATGTAAATGCCATACATATACACACACAAAATACGGCTGTAATTACACCATATTCCGTATAAATTGTATCACCTGAATCCTGTTCAGAAACTGTCCTGAAAAAGAGCAGAACACCACTAGGCATTATTTGCTTATGTTCCCTTTATTGCAAACAACAGAACAGACTGTCTGTTAAAAAGATGTGTATAATCTGGTTAGTGTAAAACATTTGTTACACGTGCCCACTCAAGTCCCCTTCTCTCCCGTACGCATTGACGTCGCATTGCAATTCCGAGGCTAACTGTAAGGAGGCTGTGCAAAAGTGGTCAGTTTTAACTCCAGGTTGTGGGGCACAGGTATGTGGTCAGGGCCTGGCTAAGAAATTTCACAGCGTCACCAAGCAGAAATCTTGCTTTGCTATTTACACACCCTGCAAACATCAGAAAATGTCAAAATTCTGTAGATTGACCCACTTGACTGTTCAGCATGAAAATATGAGACACCAAACTAAGTAATTTGATAGTGTATGGTTATATGCAACAGAATTTTACAGCAATTATTATAATGTCCTATTTCAAGGAAATAATCAGTAAACACCAATATTCTTCCCAGACTTCCTTACTCCATATACTCCTGCCTGAGGACTCCTCACTGCACCTGCAAAGCCTCTCTTACCGTAAATACCCACTTTTATCCAAAGAAATTAATTATTCATGTCCTCAAAGCAACAATTAGCTAGCAAGACAAATGTTTCAAGCAAACACTGATATTCTATTATAATTCTGTAACAAGGATTCTAAAACCTTGTGAGTTACTATACCATGATAATTTTTCTGATGAATTCTTTGTCAGCCTACACTTTCTACTAAATTCTATAGGATTTTAAAAATAATTCTACTGATAAATTAGTCTTTTTTTATTAAGTTCTGTGAGTTTTTTACTCCATAAATTATAGGCAAATGCCTCTTTATCCCCCTTGGTACATCACATTTTAAGTGACTCCAAACAAATATCTTTAATACATTTCCACACAAAGATGATTACTGGATCCCAACAAGAAAAACAACCAGGATTATACTATGCTGCCTGCCCCTTATAGCAAAAGCACCTCAGTAACCCTGATAAAATAGAATTGCTAGTTACTTCTTCTGCTTCACCTATTACATTAGAAGCAGGAATTGCTAAAACAAAACTTGCTTACTTCATAGTAAGGGAAAAACATTAGCAAAAGACAGCACTATTATGATAAATTACATCATTGTTGGGAGCTAGAGTATTTCTAAGCCCAAATATTTATGCAAGTAAATAGACTAATGCACTTGTTTCTGCAGCAAATCCAAATACATGTCTCACAAAAAAATTCCTATTTTGCTTCCTGGCATCAAAGTATAGTAATGTTCTGAAAAGAGTGGCATGAGGAATCCTTGTTTCTTATCAAGCTGTCCCCCTCTCTCCCACCGTCTCTCTCTGCTTGGTTTCTTTAGAGGCTAAGGAATATGCTCCCGCTCCCTGTTCCTTCATTTTGTGGTTAGCAGCGTTGTCCTTTCTCTAGGCCCCTATTTTCATGACTCTTACAGGAAACATTATGTTTTCAATAACACTACTTTTTTTTTTCCCTTTACCTGTTAAATTTCACAATGCTTTCAAAGCCAAGGGGCAGAAAGGCATGTCAGGGCATGTATAAAGCCTCACTTTTTTCAGGAACCTAGGCTAAAAATGAATCCAAACCAACAATTCCGTTTTTTGGTAAATTTCCTCTGTTCCCACAGATGACTACAGATGACTACATGACAGACACACAGTGCACTGATACATCACCATTTAAGAAAAGTAAAGGAAAACCAGTGTAATACCACGACATTTTTGTTTGCATCCCTGCAGGAGTAGTAACCATGGTTTAAAGTCAGAGTAGAGGTGCTGTGGAAATGGTACTATATAAAGCTAAAATCCCAGACAGACAGGCACTCGTGCTCAATTGGAAGCAGAGCTGAGTCATAGGTATGAAACCCTCAGCAAGAGACTTGGGAGCCTGTGATGCAAGGGGACTCCCGAAGAGTTTTTGCTGTTGCCCTCCCTGAAGGAGAAATGACCACAAGACATTTAAACTACAGAAAGCCAGAATGCAGAGACATTTGAAGAGAAATAAGCAAGGACTGTAGTATATGAGATGGGACATTTCTGAGATATGTAGTAAGTACTGCATTTGGGATTTGCTCCGGATCTATCTGACCATTGCCCAACCTCAGAGGTGAATATCATCTCTGAATCAGCACTTCCTCAAACAAAGCTTTGTTTTAACTGATGACTGCCCAGTTACCTCAGTAAACTGAGAGTGGAAAGTACCAAAACAGAGGCAGTATGAGAAAAGCAAAAACATTTGATTGCACTGTTTGAGTCTAAAGCATAAAACAAAAAAGCTGAATCAGATGAATGACAGGGTGAGGGAGAAGGAAAAAGCAGAACTGTAACCTTACAAGGGAAACATCTGAGAAGGCAAAGTGAATTTCAGTAGGCACCAGGAGGCAAGAGCCTGGTCTCAAGGGCACAGTTTCCACGAGTGTGGAGCTCAGCATTTCCGCGGTCCAGCTGCGCGATTCTACACCAGTACACAGCACATTCAAATCCTCAACCTTTATTTACAAGAGGGAAGAAAAGCCTGCAGACAAGAGTAAAGAATCATATCCCAGGAGGGCAAAACAACTTAATTCCTTCTCTTCAGTAACTGAAAAATAGGGAGCTGATGTGCCTCCCTGAAGAGATGATGCAAAATCCCAGACAACAGCAGCTCTCTGATCACTAGAAAGATAAATGAGTGCTTGTAGACCATAGTGGTACTCCATGGAGAGAGCTCTATTCTTATTTCTCTCGCAGTACCACGAATTTCACACCAGCAAAAGGATTTTAAAAGCTAGGGTAAAAGGGCAAACTTTCTCTTGGCTGTGGTGCATACGGCACGGTAAATGTTTTGTAAGTCCCCACTTCCCTGGGGATAGGTTATAATTACCATGGTTGTGCATGTGGTTAACAACAGGGAGGAAGAGATGAACACAAAAGATGAAGCAAAAGGAAAACCCTAAACTGATCAATAGAAGAACAAGTGGCCAAGAGCAGAAGCAAAGGACTGATTTGTTTTTCATAAATAACGCTCTTCAAAAAAGTTCTGGTTTTGAAATGGCCCAGATCATCTGCACTGGAAAAGATTACAGTTTTAATTCACTCATTTGACACGTGTTATGAGAAAGACAGGAATACTAAGTCAAAACCTTAAAACTTTCCTTACAATTCCAAGGAAACAACTCCTCCCATAACATCACAAATGTCTGCCTATTATAGCATTTCTTGCAATACAAACGTTACTCAAAATAATTTTATGGCTTCTTTTACAACCCATTACAGAGAGAGAAAATGCTTTCAAACCAAGCAAGGGAAAATCTGCAGTTGGCACCATTCACACAATTACCTTTGTTACAGGTAACTTACACCCTTTCATAGTGGAATACCCATCTCTAAGAGTAAACTGGTATGTAAACTATCCTGATAGGTGGAGACAGTATTTTCAAAAAAGCAATTGGGATAAAACATGTATCTTTTGGCAGATAATCACAAGGGGTAGTCTGTGCTTTGGAAGTGACAATCCTCAGAATCATTAACGGTATTCATTCTAATGTCCCATATGGGTTTTCCTGTCTGGGAAAAAAGAAAAATTTGTTTGCTAGAACACAAAATCCCTGTTGCAGAGAAGACTTTCAAAAATTCATTTCATTCATTTCATCAGCAGGCAAAAGATGCCATTAGGCGCTTTTTTTTTCAGCACATGGTCTTTCAGAGAACAGCAAATACAGATGGAGTTTCTCTGCTGTGCAAGAAGGGATGCTGTAGCATTGATGGCATTAACAGCCATAGGAAGGGAAAAGAAGACATCTGGATGCTGCCATAATTGTACTGGTGAACTAGAGGGAAGCAGGTGAATAAATATTATCTACACTCACTTTGCAGACAGAGTAAATTCTCTGGCCCACCATCCTTATCAGCATTGCCGCTTGGCATATTATGATGTGATATTAATTTTTCCACAAAAGTATGAAAAGAAAAAGCAGGAGCACCTGAAGTATGCTTTTAGCATGGATTCTTCAATTCTGCAAATGCATAAAAACTTGAAATCATAGGGGGAAAAAACAAATCTCAGGAACTGACTTTGGGAACTGGTTTTTCTCCAGCTCTGCTAATATGGGTGATTCTTTTTTTGTCTCGTATCAGTTTGCAGTTAACATGGTAGGTGCAACCATCCTTTTTTTCAGACCAGAGCAAATGCCCCCAAAGTGCTCATCCTTATGACATAATGGCTTGATTTAGCTACCAAGCTAAGGAAAATGCACATTAAAAAATTTTAAAGGAGAAAGCAAAGTCTCCCCTCAATCCCCCTCAGCTTAGTTTGACCCAACTTCTACTTATTAGCTTTATGTATTTTCTACCTTACAATTGCTAAGACTTCACCATGAACAAAAGAGGCTTAAATAATGAAAATAAAACAATATTATTACCTCTGACTGGCAGGCATCATAAACCTGGACAACTTCACAATGCTGGACAGACTGCAAGGGATTAATTGATGCCTACTTCAGTGGGAGCTTTCCTGCGTTTACACCACACAACGTTTTTCTGTGTGGATTCATATAACACACTTTCACCCATTTCTTGAGTAAGCCTAAACATGTGGTCCTCCTTTGGAAGTAGAAGTCGAACAGAAATTGACAGAATGCAGAAGTAAGAGCTAAGATGAACTACCACACTTTCCTTCCCTCCTTTTATGCCTATTTCACTGGTTGCCACATACAAAGAAGGTAACTCTCAAGGGTACAAGAATCTGAAAAACAAGAACAGATACATCATCTTCTCCATTATTTCAAATTTAGGCACCGCAATGTGTTTGAAATCAGCCATAAAATGCCAACACATGAAAATCATTTGCATTTTGAAATCATTGCATCTTGTCTTAGCTATCTTAATAGTGTTAATTAATAGAATATTAAGGAGTTTGTTTTGGAATAAAAATTAGTGATTTTACTTGCCAGAAAAAATCTTTAAGTTTTTACAACATAATGAAATGTTATAAAAAAACTTCTGAAGTATGTAATATTTAACATCTGCACATATACTAAGTACAAAAAAAAATTAAAATCTGGTGATACAAATTGGTCTTGAACTGTGTCACAAAAATAATCTAACATAAAGCCTTGCTTTCAGATTACTCTTTAGTAATAATTGCAATGCAAAACTATACAGGAATAAGGTAGGAACTGTCCAGGCAAGCAGCAGATCCAGTAGGGCTTCAGATATTTAGACAGATGGCCTTGCAATTAATGCAATTACAATGTTTAATTGCTGTCCCAGACATGTTCTAGTCACAGAGGTTGTATGATACAGGAAAGATTGCCATGGAAGTCTGCTGATGCAGAAGTTTAAGGCAAAGATATCTTTCAGAGTCACAGAACCTGTCCACTAGTTGCTGGCAACGTGAAAGTAGAGAAAACAAAGTTGAACTGATGCAGGATTTTCTTTGTTACTCACTAGAAAAAAAACAGAAATTTCTGCTAAAAGAAAAGAAAAGTGAATTTTATAGACAAACCCACACACTCACCCCCCCCCCCGGAAAAGCCTTTAATTTATTCATAACAATTCTTGAAAGTAGAACTATTTACTGCCTTCTGCCCATCATACACAGGCTCAGATGTGGCACTGCAGGAAAGAGGCGTGTCCTTGAATTACACCTGGACTTTATATAGAGTTCATGTGTTAAGGTTTAATGAGTTAACTGGCATTTTGCCAATTACTATCTTTACCTACCAACTGAAGGTACACTGGCAAATTGTATCTTCCCTTCTTGCCTGTGCACTGCGACACAATGCCTAATAATACACTGCAATCTGAGGAAAAGATGTTCTTCATTAGAAGCTTCATGGTTTTGTCTTCTGCGCTCTTAAAAGGTTTGCACTTCCAGTATCCTTCTGGCTCTCAGCTAGAAGAGAGCTGTAAGTTCTCCCTCATCTCACAGTAAAAGCAGCTCTGCTGAAATACTGATACATTGCAAATACAGTACATTTCAAAGTAGTGAGAGAGCCTGAACAGCAAAGGATGACTGCTCCCTTCAAAGTCCTCCAAAGCCATGCTGTGTCCACCCCATCACCATCCATGCACTCACTGAGGGAATGTGCACCCCAAACTGTTTGCCTGGAAGGCACTTCCCTGCGTGTGAATTGTAGCTGTCGTGCAAAGACCTTGAACAGATGCATCACTTGCTTCCTTACTCATCCTCAGTCAGAAAGCTATTTTCAAGGCAGATTTGGTGATCCAATCATTCTTTTTCATTTCCTTCAACTTTGTTCTCCAGGAAGCAAAACTGTACTCTGTAAGAGCTGATGGTAGCACACACAGAGTGTGTCCTGTGTGTAGAACCAACTGCTGCTTCTCTGCAGTATTTGGAGTCTTAACCGCAAATTTTACTGAATCCTTGCTGAACTGGGACAGTAAGTCCTGTTAAGTGAACAAAAGGAAACGACTAGGAAATATTTAGATGGAAAGTATTTGTACTTGAGTAACTGGTAAATCAACATAAGGAGGGTTTTTTTTTCCAATTTCTGTCTTACTTTAGAAATACTTTCAGTTACCTGTGAGGACACAAAAGCAGAAAGCACACACAAAAGGAGTCTTCTCCTTAGACAAGCAGAAAAATGCATTAATCAAATGCCACTGATAATAAAAATAGATGCAGGAGAGCTAAACCCTCTGAGAAGAGACTTTTTGTGCTACAGGGTCAGACAGGACATCATGCTATGAGCTAAAAGTTAAAATAAAATTATATATATTATTATAAATATATATTATTATAAAATAATAAAATTATTTTGCATAAAACTACATTACTCCAAATAAATGCTAGGCAGGGGCTCAGCTGCCCACAGGTTCCAACCAGTCCCTGAGGTTCAGCTCTTTATCTCCTGTACAGCCACACACATGCTCCAGGCACAGGGAACCAGGGCATTACCTGGCTCAGAAGGCAGGGGCACCGCCCTCTCCCTTTCAGTCACTCCATCATTACTTTGTAGGCACGTGCATGTCCCATCTGTGGATCAGACAGGACCCATCCCACACCCAAACGAAGACCTCTTCTGTTATATGATGATCCCATGCCCCTGTTCTATGCCCAAACATTCATGTACCCTGGCTGTGTGACCAGAGCCTGTGTTTAACTGTGTGATGTATGTCAGAGCTCATCTTACCTTAGAGCCCATGGATCAACTCTGTCAGCACTGGCATGGATGCCAAATACCATCAGATCAAGGAATCATGCAGACATTAAGATGGTGGAAATGGAGCATAAAATGACAATTTGGACTGGTCTTTGGAAGGGTAGGGGCCTTTGAGATATAATTGATTTTTACAAGGGACAATTAGCAACCGAAAAAGGAAGAGATGCTCCCTAACAATGTTGCTGTAACTAGCCCAAGGTCTTGTTCTTGGAAGTCCCTAACTTTGAGAAAGGAGAGAAGACATTTTTCCCACCCTACCACAAAGACTGAGGAAAGGGACCTGAACAGCTTTCAAATGCATTAAAATCCTGCTGCAAAGAAAAAGAAACAATCTCCTTTTCACAGTTACAGCGGGGAGGGCAAGAAGACACAAGCTTAAATTGCCTTAAGAAAACTTGTGTTAGATGAAAACCCTCAGATGCTACGGATAATGTTGTAAAATATACCACGTACAAAGGTTATGGGCATTTACCACTGCAGGCTTTCAATAAGAGGTTAGAAAAACATCTTTGGTGGAATAGTTTAGATATAGCTGATGCTGCCTAAGGAGGAAGAGGAGTCCAGATTAAGGGTTTTTAGATGCCTCCCAGTCCCAATTTTCTATTATTTTCCTGGGTACGAGTTACCCCTACATCTATCGGCTCAATTTCCCCTTTTTGTAGCTCAGCGGTTAATCTGAGGCTTGTGGGAAGGAGCACTTATCAAGTCTGAGGCACATGAGACTTTATTGGGGATGAAGTCAGAAGGTGGGGAATGGGGAGCAATTCCTTCATTATGAATGTGTACACATATGAGTATTGCCCCCAAACCTAATGTAAATAGGTAGAATTGTATCAAAGGACTCGAATATTTATCATCATTTTCCTTTTTTCAAATGGGAGACGCAAAGCACGAAGGTCTGAACCATCTGTAATGACACAGCAAGCTGTCAAAATAAGCCTGAAAAATGGATTTCCTGGCTCCTCAAGTGACCTATCTGAGGGACTACACACTCCTCCCGCTCTCGCTCGCTCTCCCCTCCCTGCCTCCCTTCCCCCCAGCAAGCCGTGCAAGACTACAAGAACTGCAGCATTTCCTCATAAAAGTCTTGCCTGCAGCTGGGGGAAGTTAGACACTACAATAGTGCCAGTAACTTCTGCTGTAACAAGAACGCACATCACAAAGATGATCATTACCACAGGGAGAAAAAATAAAAACTAAAGCTGCCTCAGGACTTGCACCTTGCAGAGATGTTCTTGGGCTGATAATCCCCATCTCCTTTCTTTAACTTGCCTTTATTCTGGCTAACATTTGACAGAAAGACTCTATTCCTCTACCAAGTCAGTAACTATAAAAATTTTTAAAAAGACAGAATAAAGGACATACTGCTGATAAGGAACAGAACTGTTCTTTATACAAGTGCAGAAGAATTCACAAGCATTTGCAAGCGAAGCGTTGCTCCAGCCCACTGTGGAAAAGGAGCGGTCTGTCTCAGCATTTTCTGGGCTCTTTCCTAAGGCTGCTGCAACTCTGGCTTGTAGGAAATCAGAATCAGAGCCTAAGATTAGAACCAAAAATCGCTCATAACAAAGTATTACAAGGCCAGTGCCAGTCCTTCTGCACTACTACTTACAAGACTGCATAAGCTCACCTCCATTTCCTACGTGCCAGTGCTGGAAACAAAGGAGGATCCAAGCTTGAATCATCCACAGGAGATCATGCCACTCAAACTGACCATGTCAAGGCACACCAGGCTCCAAATTAATTCTGAATTCATTCCCAAGAACTCTGCTGGGCTCTAAGCCCCATACATAGATTAAACATAATTTGGATTCATCATTACCAGTAAGACTAAAAACAAAGGAGAAGAATTAAAGGCTAAGAATAATTAATTAAAAATACGCCAGTAATACAGAAGTCAGAAACATCTCCAAAAAGAATAAAAGGTAATGTTTTAATTGGTCATTTTCTCAAAAGAAAAAAAAAAAAAAAAAAGGCTCCTGCATCATTGGAATAAATATTATCAAATTCTTTACATGCTTAGGTATTTCCTAGCTTATTCAAATGGTGTATTTAAATTTTGATTTATAAATCAAGGGATATTGCTCACTGCTATAAGGTGCATTCCACTGGGTCTCAAAGTCCTTAGTAGATCCACACTGTGCGTACTTTATCCTGATGGTTTCACATTCATGTTCATCAACACTCAGCAAGAACCATAAACAAAGCCCTTTCTCAGATGCACACATGCAGTTCCCATTGACTTAGCTAGATTTTCAGCTGACTTCAATCAGAACTCTGTGCATGCAGAAGGGCAAAACTTGGCTCTGCACATTCAATAAAATTACATCACCAGATACCTTTTAAATGAAGGGCAATGCAGGCCATACTGAAAAATAATATAAACTGAAACCCCTAAACTGTAGCCAAATAAATTCAAATTTCAGCCAGGTTTTTCCAGAATAATAAAAAGGGTGTGCATTTTAGGCAAGATGAAATGAAACCCTAATACCATCTCATTTACCAGAGTGCACTCTGCCTCTTTTAGCAGTGCAAAGTGTGAAACCCAGCTATTTACACAGGGTGATGATCTTGTTTTTTCAGGTACAGCAATGACATTGGCATCTGAAACAATTACGTAAAGGTCAGGTTACAAGCTGTGATTTGCTAAGTCCTTTTCTGCATCTGTATCCTGGCTCTATGAGATATGGATCTCATTACAAGTGAATTTAAAGTGCAGAATACCACAGTAGAAAAAGTAATTAACCATGATATTAATAACTAATATTGTATTATTTTTGAATCTATTCTAGTAGTGGTATTTTAAATATATTAAAGGCTTGAGCCTAGGAGTATCCATCTTAAACCCTTCAACCCTCCTTCCCAACTTGCCAAAAGAACAACACAACAAAAATCCCACACAACCTAGTAAAAACAGCTCCCTTCCAAACTTCAAATGACATCGTGCAACACAATTTCTGCCAGGTACATTAGCTAATGCACACTAAGCTAAGCAATGCCCCATGTGTTTTCTCCAAATTCCTTTCCTTTATTTTACTTTTACTCATTCCATGATGTAACAACCTGTACCTTTTTACTGCATCTTTAAAAGTATCTACCTGTTAGGATGAAGAGTATTGTCACTTCTAAAAACCCATCTACCAACAGGCTTCCTTACACTTTCTGTTTGTCTGACAAGCACTTGTTAGCCTGCAATTACAAATTTATACACAGAAGTACTCAGGGATGAAAACCACAGAGGAGGCTTGATGTTCATGATGGGTTATTCCCCCTCCCCCCCCCAAAAAAAGATATATCTCTGATGATTTTCACATTTAAATAGCAGAACAGATTTTATGAATCATTTTTTCTTCCTAGCTAGAATAGCCCCTAGTCTCCACTCCATTATAATACTGAGTCACTTTACATCAAGTTGGTCATTACTGAAAAGCCAGGGGAGAAAGGAGGGAAGTGGAAGAAGTGCTCTGAAGCTACATGTGCAACAGGATATGTATCAGGTTGCTTCTTGAAGAAAATTATTTAAAATCAGAAAAAAATCATTACAATACAACTCACATAAGGGAAAACTATTTCCTAATTATTGAGAAAGTCCAGTAAATCTAACACTGATGGTCAAAGGGATAGCAAAGACTTTTTCTTCCTTTTTTGTAAATGAAGAAATACTCTAGCCTGATACAAATGCCAAATCGTACTGGTCATTCACACTAGACTACCCACTAAGTTAAATAATTAATATGGTGGAATCTGTTTTTCCCAAACTATGACACTGTCAGATGAATAGTTACGAGGTCTGGTGGAGCTCTGCTCTCTCCAAAGCAACTCCCCTCCTAACATCCCAACCTGACCCTGGCAGCCTGTGAAGACACTAATTTGTCTCAGAACTCCTTCATGTAACTCCAGGTCTACTTCCTGTTCTCTCTGGTGGAGCACGAGCTTAGAGAATTTACAGTGTGTTACAAAGAACACTTATTCTAGCTCAAACTTTGTGATTCTGACTACACAACTGGGAAAGGAAAGGTATCCCCATCTCTGCCCTCAATCCTACCAGGACAGGATTGTTGCAAGGAGGGAATTATTACTTCGTTATAAATGCATAACATGTCTGTTTGATAATGAAAACAAAATTAGGTAACTTAAGTGATCATTTTTCAAGAAAGTTGATTTTAAATAGTTAGGAAAGAAAATAAAAACCAACAAAACACACAGGTCAAAAACTAGGCTTTTCAGCATGTCCTGTTTAAGCAATGACACATGAAGAACTTTATGTTCAAACAATTACCTGGTGCTTTAAATAGGACACTAAGGGAATAACATTTCAAAATGTATTCACACTGCATAAGACTAATGCTCCTCCTGGGAGTACCAGTGCAAATCCGAGTAACTCCTCCGAGGTCAATTGAAGTACACCAGCACAAAATACATGTGAGACAGGAGGGAATCAGGCCCCATCCACCTCTGTTTTAACGCAGAGGTTGCAGATCATCTGCAATGATAAAGTGAACAACATAAATATAACTGACATCTATTCAATTGATCGCACATCCTGCTGACTATTCACAGCTCCAAATATAGGGCTGAAGAACAATGGTTCAAGGAAGGCAGGCAGAAATCCGGGTTCTAACCCATTCACACATTCCAATTTTCTAATACCTCCTACTTGAACTGCCTTTTTCTCCTCATACTGCTAAATCGTTAAGGGTTTAATTTGACATTGTCAGCTTCTAAAGAACAACTTCTTCTAAAACAAAATATATGAAAGGAGAGATGCATGGGAGAGAAGACAAATGCAAAAAATGTGTGCAAACATGAGAACCTATAGAGAAATAAGCAAGAGAATCCCTGTCTAACATACCACATATATATAGAAGGCACTAGCAAACTGATTAATTATTTGGAAATCTAGCACTAAGAAAGAATGGTATGTGTGCAGGGGAAGACTAAAATATGAGGCTATTTCAGACTATGGTGTCATTTGAGCTAATTTAAGTGGATCTGTAATTATTTCCTACAACTTCATGATGTCCTGAACCAGCTTCCTCCTTCCCTGCAAGACTGATAAAAGGACTCTTGGCAACACACTAAATATATTATGCAATGTATTGAATAGTACCGAGAAAAAGCACTGAATTACACTGAAACAAAGAACATTAGGTGCGAATATCACCACCTCCAGGGAAAGAGCACCTTTAACTACTTAGCACATCAGTAAATGCAGGCATTCTCCTGCACCTCTGTTACCTGCACCTAACAGCATTTGCTCCATTTAACAAAGTTAAGGCGAATTTTACCTCAAATCTACTTAGGCTCGAGCTCTTTGACCGAGACTTCTTGCGGAGATAGACCGAGAAGAAGCGACGCACTGTGAACTTCTTCATGTTCATGTCCATCGCCCTGTCCCAGCTGCGGCGCGGAGCACGAAGGAGCTGCGGCGCCGGCGGAGAAAGCTAGCGCATCCCGATTGCCCCCTATTTATATCCACAGGCAGGAGATCCTCCGAAGTGTCTGGTTCTGTTCATCGAGCCGGGCTAGCCCTGCCGGGGGTCCGCTGCCGGAGCCGTGGGAGCCCGGAGCCAGCTGCCTGCCCTTCGGAGCCTGCAGGCGCTGGGCTCCCCTCGATCCGCACTGTTTACATTTCGGGGCGGCGAGCCCAACTCTCTCCCCGCCGCCTCTCCCCCTTGCCTTCGGTCCCACTACGCCCAATCAGGCTCTGCTCTGGCTGCACGCAGAATCAGCGCCGGCAGATGACAGCTCCTGCGTCCCAGGCGTAGCAGGTTTCAGACAAATATTGGATGTGTCTATTGCTTTGCACTCCCTCTCCTCTCAGTCAGGCTCTTTCAATTTCCTGCTTTCTGAATCACATGGGGAATAGGCACATGCTGCACTTCTGTTTTTAGCTCAGAATTCAGACGCTGCTATAATTACTGAGGGCTGTGGTGGTCAGATCCGAGAAGAAATCAGCTCTCCTGCGAGAGTCGCTCCTGGAAGAAAGCTGAAATATGTCGTGCCCCTACTGCCAGAATAGAAAGGTTTGAATCTCCTTTTATTCTGGGGAGTATGCANAAATTGAAAAGCTTACCATCCTTCTCAATCACCCGCCCGCTTTACATTAAAATACACAACACTGGCACATTTCTGAAAATAGAAAGCACAATCTAAATGGTAACTATTACTATTCTTATTGTACTACGGCAGGGAGCTACAGCCCTTCTAGGAGGTTCAGCATGTACATCTATTTACGGGCTGTAATTTTGAGCTGCATGGCAAGCATGCAGACTTACAGCTGCACCCCCACCTCCCCGCAACAAAACCACATTTTTCAGCTTCTCTCCAAAAACTAATGAACCTCAGTGTGATCCAGAGACCAAAGAGTTTTCTCTGCCTTTTGCACACAGTTCAGACTCCTTTTCCATGGCAGCCTTTCCTTTCTGACTACTAAGGAGCCCCCAGACATGCCTTTCTCCCATAACCTCCCATGAAAAGGGAATTACTCTAATGACTTATTAATGACTTGGATAAATAAGCCCAGGCAGAACGGACATCACTACAGCTTGAGAAGACTTGGAGGTTAAATGACAACACCTCTCAAGTCCATCTGCTCTAAAAGAGATGTGCATTTTGCTTTAATTGCCTTTCTGGGCTGTGCTGGGAACTACCTTGGCTAGCAATGCCTGTCACTATCTGCTTTCTTCTCAGGTTTTCTGCCCCATTCTTCTGTCTAAAGCTCACCATAGTCTATGTGTACCCAGAAAAGCATTAACAAGAAAAAAAAAATTGGCATTTATGGTTTCATTAAAAAGGAGGCTAGATTGGAAAGGCTACCATTAGAGCTGGGCTCTATAATCTCATAGAGTCTGACTCTCCTGTGCCTGCTCCCTGGTTCTACCCCAGACTAAGTTAACTGTTGCACAGTGACAGTCTGCTTTTTCCTTTTCCCTTCTCAGCACATCTTCTGATGGCTTCTCTAATTTTCTTGGTTTGCAATAAAAGTACCTCTGGGGGGTGCTTTCACGGTGCTGCCCTGGTGCAAGCCATGCCAAGCCTAGGAGCCCTTTGCCATTACAGTTCCCTTGTTTCCCCAGATAAAGATCCTGGAGCAGAGGCAAGCATCTGAGAAGAAAACCTCAGGTATGTACGGTATACCTATACCCAGGCAAAACAGTGAATAGGCTAAAAGGCAATTTAGTTGGTCAATGCCAAAATTACTTGCTGATGCAGCTTCTCTAGTCAAGTTTTGTGTCTTCTCACACAACCTTGCTGCCATAAAATCTGCAGTGTCACAAAGGCCCCAGGCACTCAGCAGATTATTTGACCTCCCCTCACCTGTCCTGATGCACCACACAGCTGCTGCTGCTACTTCTTCTGTCCTGCCTTTCCCCTGGCAAAGAGGTGTCCTGACACTAGCTGGACCAGGCTTTGTGCTGGCAAAGGCTTTTGGCAGCTTCACACATTTCCACCTGTGTAAGCCACTTGAGCCTTAAATAGCAACCAGACAAGTTCAGGGTAAGGTCCCTGAACCCCTCCTGTCACAGATACATCCTTGGTCACTGACATCTTTGTTAGTGAAGAGGAGATGATAATTTCCCAGCTTTGAATACACAGGCTGTGTTTAATAACATGAAGTATATAACTGCCTGTTGCTATTTGGACTGGTAGATTTATCACAACCTTCCCTTCCCCTTACGCCGGTGGTGATTTCACATCCAGGGACGTGCAGTCATCATTAAATGTGCCTGTACTGTAATAAACTTCCAATAAAACTACACAGGCTATAATTTAATACTCAGCTATCAGGTACGCTTATTACATTCAGAATTCTGTTCCTTATCACAAAAACAAATAAAATTTTTACAACACTCCATCACAGTGTATTGGCAATTTATTGTGCACATCAGAGCAAAAACTAGCCTTGTATGCTAAAGGTTAGACTATAACACTGAACAGCGTGCCCAGGGATAGGAAGTAACCCTCTTACACCCCTGACAAGACACTAAGGCATGCAAATAGGCATGTTCTTCTTGTTTTCTTACTCTGCTTCCAGACAGGTGATTAGGGATTAAATACAGAAGGACAACCAACCACCTTTTCTCTACTGGGCAGCAGAACAGCAGAGATATTTCAGAATATATTCCAACTGCAAAAAAGCAAAAGCAACTGAGATACAAAAACGTACCTAAAAAAAAAAAACAAATGCAGAAATAAAATAAAATACATATGCATGCAAAATTAAAGCATAGGAATAGATATGTGAAAAGCAAATTTCACCAGAGTTCCACATGGCATGCTTCAAGACATTGAACTTAACTTTGCTTCAGAAAAACAAGTAAATGACATCAAAAACATTAACTCAAACTTTCACGTAAGTCAGACAATAACCACTTTTCACAGTGATTCTAATAAAAAGGTGCAAGCCAAAAAATAAATTTGATTAAATTGGAACATTCTGCGTAACATTTATAAACATACTACTGTCAGATCAATCTACAATGTGAAATATTAACTGCACTTAGAAATTCATGTCTTTAAATTATTTATCTTCTCTTCTCTGAGCAATTTTAACTGCTGAGGAACTTGATGGAGAAAAAAATCCCTAAATGTCTTTGTTTAAGACAATAATAAAGAAGAAAAATGGTGGAGGGGACATATGACACATTAGCATCAACCAGTAGTACTCATCTGTATTCTGAAATATGCTTTTTAAAACTAGAATCATATATGTTGTAAAACAAAAAAAATAAATACAATATCATGGCTGCCCCTCCTCCCAGTGAGCTTAATAGCAAAATAAAGTTTACCTCACCTGGAAAAAGGCTTAAGAAAACCCCTCAAACCAAAAAGCTCATAGCCAGGATGCAAGACAAACTCTTCAACAGGAATCACCAAAATTAGATATTACATAGCCCGGGTTTGAATTTTTAAAAGATAAATGGACACTTCCCAATTAATATCTAAGGAGAGCCAAAGGTCCTTTCCTCATGTGTACAGATGGACCATACCAAGAACAGTAACAGACTGAAGGACCCAGGCTTAGAAAGCTAATAGGGGGCAGCAGAACAGCCTGCACAGCACCCAAGTGAGAAGGATGCCAGTAGCCAATGCCAGATGAGTCATCAATTTCTAAATGATAGAACATGCAAGTCCAAGATACCTACCACAAACTGGATGATGTAATTATCAAGAGAAATTTTGTATTTTTGTATTACACAGAACATCAGGCCCTATGTTGAAATTACGCCTTCTATTTTTTTATGTGAATCAACAGTTTACGAGCAAAATGACTCTGCTACTTGAGTAAATTTAGCAATCATTGCAAAAGCAAAAAATATGAATTGATAGTATCTTCCTCGCAAATGCAATCATTTCTACCGCTCCTTCCTCAGTAAGTCCATCAGAAAGCCAGGAAAAAATCCAGAGAAAAATAAGAAAGCATCTGAAGCAGAGACACCAGAGACAGAACAAATAAGATTGTCAGAACACAACATGCAGAGAACAGGAAAATGAGACTCCACAATAGAGGCCCAAGAGACAATGCTACAGAAAAGGTGAATTACACAGTGCCATTTATGCTCTCATTAAAGAAACTCAGGAGCAAGAGCAGATGTTTCCAAGAGGCACCAATCAACTGAATAAGGAACACCACTTTCCCCCCGGTGGTTAGACTGTATATGACTCTTGCAGTGGTGGCTGTTTCCTCATCTTCAATGCTGGACAAATTGCCGTATGGCTTTTGTTTCCTCAATGGATACGTGAGGTGGCTATTTTCCTTATTGATGTTTCTTTCAGTAAGATAGGATGGGCTTTGCCCAAAGAAGTGCTTGGGCTTTGCTCTCATTACACCAACGTACCAGTGTGGGTCTCAGCCTTTCCAGCTGCTCTATGTAGTTCAGTACCTTGTCCTGTTTAGCACACACTTACTTCACTGGAGTTTTCTCTTTTAAAAAGGCACACTGCCCTGCCAGCACTGCAGAATACAGGCAGTGACTTGCCATCTCAGACATTCTTCTCATCAGCAATGACAAGTGATCAACAATGTTGGCTGGATAGAGATATAAGGGAATAGGCAGGAAAGAAAATGCTTTTTCCCTTTCTCTCACCTCCTGGCTGTGTATCACAAGCTTCAGTAATTTTGATCCTTTTCATATATGTATTATTCCAGTGGAGATGCAGGCCCCTTCAGCCATCTTACAAATTAAAATCACTGCTCAGAAGGAAGGAGAAAGCAAAGTCATACATATTGTCTAACTGGGTCTGATGTACTGGCAGAACACAGGCTCCTCTAATCCCAAGAGAAACATAACAGCCCTACGATGCCTGTTTAATCTTGCACTTGTAACCTCAAGGCCTCTGGGCAAAAGCAGAGTACCTCTTATACCCACATATAGGCAATTCCCTTGTTGCTGAAAGCATCATCCAACAATCTGGCAATTATACGAAAAGTAAGTAGTATAAATAGAAGTGCAGCAACCACAGGAGAGAATGACTTCAAAAAGACCTGTTTTATTGGTATGGTGATATTAGTGGATTCCATTCAACACCTTCATAGTCCTAAAAATGGGCATCAAAATAAGTTCTTGATAGATCTGAAATCAGTATTTGCAGGGATGCAAGTAGCTTAGATGGAGACAAAAGTTCTGAAGAGTTTTCAATAGACTACATCAACAGTAAGATTAAAAAAAAAATTACACAGTGGCACTAAGAGGGTGTACCACCCCTGTACCCTGCTGGTGCAGAAGAATCATATAATATCCTGAGTTGAAAGGGATCTACAAGGATTATTTAGTCTAACTCTTGGCCCTGCATTTGACAGCCCCAAGAATTCCATCATGTGCCTGAGAGCATTGTCCAAACACTTCTTCAACTCTGTCAGGCTGGTGCTGTGACCCCTTCCCTGGGGAGCCTGTTCCAGTGCCCAACAACCCTCTAGGTAAAGAACCTTTTCCTAATATACAAGCTAAATCTCCCCTGACACAGGTTCATGCCATTGGGGTCTCCTTGGTTCAGTTGCCTAAAAATCTTCCTCAATCCCTCCTAAGCACCCTCCAGTCACGTGATTATAGTGTTACTTTCAGACAACCAAATGAGCCGCACTATGAGGACACACGGCTTGTTCTTATTTGTGCAGGGAGACCTGAGAGTGCTGCAGAAATAATAGTTCCAGAACAACAGAACAATATTTGGTTGAGTTTTCACCAGATGACAGACATTTTAACTCTCGCAAAAGCATCTTATGTTAGTGCTTGAACATCAGATTGGCAAGTGCCACAGCTGCTGGACTGATTGGTCCCACGTGTGCTTTGCTTCTTACAGACTCACGGGAATGTGCAACCGCTTCACCGGCTGCATACACATCAGTCGGCTCTGGACTACTTTTAGGGTGAAGATTACGATCTCTAGCAATCTGCATGGAAGAGTACCAGCCTCAATTTTCTTTTTTGCTTTTTAGTGATGTCACTGAGCGTTTTACTTTCTTGGCTGATGCTATATACTGGTCTTGCTGGATTTTGGTGGCTTAGATAGAGATATAAGACAAAGAACCCAAAAATCCGATCTTCATATTACATAAGCTTCTACTCCAACATGATGGAGATTGCTGAAGATAGAATTCTTCTTTCTTTCCTTTGGACAATCAGATAATCATACTTTTCTCCTATAAAGGACTGGAAGTTTTCTGGAAGGAAGGATGCTACTTATGAACTGAACTATGAACAAACTTATCCAATGAATATTTATGAATATCACTTTTGAGCGAACATTATACAATAGAAAATTGGATGGAAGAATATCATTATGCACAGCATATGTTTACTGTTTATTCAGACTAGCCATAAACAATATTAAAAAGAGAGGCATTTATTAGAAATCTGCTAATAGGCAATTTTCCTTTAATAGGCTCTGAAAGATATCCTACACCTAACAGGAGAAATAGTGCATGGAACATTTACTGGAGCACCCATTTCTACTTCTAATAGTAATCAACAGAGCAAGCGGACATTGCAGTAAGCAGAAAAGCCAGACCACTGTTCGCCATTGAAACCCTGAGAAACAGAAAAGTGGATAATGGGGCTTGCAAATTTATTCAGGAAAGTACCAATTTTAGGTAAAATTTTTTCTTTCAATTATTTAATAAAACCACACACATGAGGTACAAAAGTTAACTAGGTATACAAAAAGCATCATATTTAGTTGAACTGAGTGACCTGAATTAATATCCTTCTTCTATATCTAAAACTATTTGTATGACCTTGAAGAACCTTAAACTCTCTAGCTATGTCTAGCTTCAGGGCATGCACAAAATCCAGCCACATCCTGGATACTGTATCAGAATAGGGGCACGGATTGCACTGATTTTCTCTTTTTCTTCCCAACTGGCATCTCCTGTCCCCAGTGAAGAAAATGCCTCCTGGTATTTTTAATCGGAAAGGAGACAAGAGTGCACTCTGAGAAGTGGATATGTAAACTCAGGACCCTAAAGGTTTGCACCTGCACTGCCATGCAGAGAAAAAACGCTGCTTCAAATCTCCTTCCATAAAATGGGGCTGGAGCATTCTGCTGCTGCATAAGAGCTCTTTCAGAGAAAACACGATGACTGATATAATGTGTTCACAGCCAAAATTTTACTTGAAGGCTGTCACATATTTGCTAGATTTATTTACAGAAACAGATTAACTGTGAGTAATGTCAAAGAAAAAACCAATGAGACATGCAAATTTACCTTGGTAGGCATTACATCTAGCAAGACAAATACAGATGGAATATTTTCAAAATATATCACACACCTAACACTCACTGAAAATTGGGCTTAAGGTTGTACGAAGACCTGCCGCATGTTAGACACAACAAAAACGGGATTCATAAATAAAAAAATCAGTAATCACTCTTGAAATCTTTAGCATTAGTTTCCTTCTTGTTGGACTTGTACGGCTTTTTAGACAATTTTTGAAGTACTGCTTTAAATTAATGTAGTGACAGTACTTAACTCCAGATTACAGACATATCTATCCCTGCCTGTTTTTGAAATAGAAGCTGAAGAAACAGAGAAAAAAGGTCTAAATTCTGTGTCTACACAGGAAGTGTGAAACTGAAAAATACCCAACAAAATAATTTTAACCCTCAAAAAGTTAGTTAGGTTCCATTTGGTATATAAAAGACACATAATGATTTCTTAATTCATCCAGAACAATATAGTCCAAGGTCCTATTTTACTGCCAACAAATTAAAATCAGTATTAAACTCATCTTCCATGCACTTTATATAGCAAAGCTAAAGAAATTTGCGTTGGGATTTCACAATACCAGAAACTGAGAAGGATGTAGGAATTGTACTAGCCAAATACTATGTTAGCATTTCCTCTAAAGTTTGTGGTATCGTGAAGCAATAAAACCTGAGTTTTAGAGCTGGTTTGAAAAGACCCACACGCCCTGGGCTGCTTATCTGTAACCTCACAGCAGCATTTAGCTGCAGAGATGTATGTGTAGGCAGCTCACTTGGGATCAGAGCGAAGCGGCCTCCATCCAATAGCTGTCCAAAGACACAGGGGTGAACAACAGTGCTCTCCTTACCACAAGGACCATGTGGGTCCAGAGACAGGCACCACAGCTCAGTGAAAGCATCTTAAGTAAAGGCAAGAAAGACAAGCCGTAAAATGTCTCGGTTTAGGACTAATTATTGTCACAAGACTACACTATTATTTGGATATATTTAGTATGTTAGATGACCTTTCCCTTATTTAACTTCAGATTCACAAAGTGTCACCTTCTCTTAAGTGTAGAGTCACTTCTCTCACCTAAGTCACCAGGCAGCAGGAAGTGCATGAGGTTCTTTCTGCATAACTGAGCCTGCCCACACTGGAAGTGAGTCTTCCTGGCTGATGCTTCAACAAATATCTGCAAGAAATTTCAACATCTTGTGTATGTCTTCCTACTCATCTAACAAGTGTGCAAAATTAGTTATAAAGAGCACCAGTGGAATATTCAATGTCCAAACACTTGATTAACCTAATGGACAAAAAAAATGGCAATTCATCATATTAAGTCAATTTGACATCTTTCTGTGAATTTCATGTCTCTTTTCAAAACCTGAAATAACTCTAACATGAGATACACAGAGAAATAAGCAACACTATGTGTAACACAAATGAAACAAAAATCTAATTCCTGATATGCAGAACACAAAACTGGGAGTTTTATCTGTTTTGTATCAACTAGAGATTAAAATGTGCAATTAATTCTATCATAAAGTAAGCCATGCTGTTTAATAAAAGTTCAAATACTTATTCATACATTTCAATATACAGATTAAAATCCTACAGAACTTCTACTGTCCTACTTAGTGTGCTATGGGGAAAATGTACAGTTGGGGCCAATATGTTATAAATCTCTTCCCAAGTGATATTGTCAACCTAAATACAGTGACATTCTTCAAACAAAATGAAACATCTCTTAACATACAACACAAATATTAAATTCATTACTTCACCAGAAATGCTGATATTTTACTCCAATATTTTTTTGAACCAATGAAAAATTCTGTAAGAACCACTTACCTTTGAACCATAAACTTGTGTTAATGTCACAAAGCAGCCATCTCAAATTCATAAAGCTTGCAGTGTACAGTGTGTGATTCATGCAACGTACATTCACTGAAATGTGACACCTTTGCCCTAATGTGCTACTGGGATTTGATTTCATATTCTGATACTTCGTTTAACATCTGATATGAAATCTTACCATGCACAGTGATGTGGGACAGAACATCTACCAATTAGGAGACTAAGATTTTTTCTTTTGCTTCAACTCCCAAAGGAGAAAATGGATGTATGTGTCAGATATGAGGAACAAATAATGCAGCTACTACACAGACTTGTAGCAAGGTTCTCCTTCCCATCATCACAGACAAAAGAGAGTTTTTGCAGCTTGCAAAGAGCTTTCCAAGGATATCTTGCTCTAGTTGGGCTGCTTACGAACTGCAAGCAAGGACATCAAGCATTTCAAAAAGGCACAGCAGAGCCTTCCTATTGTATGCCTTGGGGACTGAAAAATGTTTTATTTATCGCTGTGATTTTACTGTGTTCTTAATATTTACATATTTAGTCCCTTCCTTCACTCCAGAGTCCTCTCCTCATCTATTCGTACTTCCTATTCCCCACATCTTCTCTTCAAATGCATGACTCACTCCTCTGAACTCAAGAAAGTTGAAATAATAAAAATAACAATTAAAAAAAAAAGTTGATTTTAGGGACTATTTTATGGTACATCTCTGGGCTTCAGAAGATCCAAAAACATGCAAGAAGAAAGATGAGAGAGAGCAAATCATAAAGGGATATTCAAGGGGCTGTACCTCTCATGTAGTACCATTTAGATTGGTAATATAAAGATGAAAAAAAAAGCTTTTGGCAGCATAACTGGGTTTTGAAGTGTTATTGTGTGTCTTCTAGCACACAAAGCTTTAAAATCCATTGGATTCTGGAGTCATAGTGCTACATGGGGAACATCAGAGTTGAAACATCGAGCCTGGTATCTGATCACCATTGTCTCCCATGGCTCAGTATTGGGGCCAATCCTGTTTAATGTCTTTATTGATGATCTGGATGAGGGGATTGAGCGCATATCCATCAAGTTGGCATCAAATGACAGCAAGACAGGTGGGAGCATTGATCTGTTGCAGTGCTACAGGCTTTGGGGCAAATGGTTGGAAAGTTGCCCGGTAGAAAAGGACCTGGGGGTCCTGCTGGACAGCCAGTTGGACATAAGCCAACCTGAGCCCAGGTGGCCAAGAAGGGCACTGCCATCCTTGCTTGTATCAAGAAAAGGGTGACCAGCAGGACGAGGACAGTGCTTTGTACTCGGCCCTGGTGAGGTCGCACCTCAAATCCTGTGTTCAGTTTTGGGCAAGGAGATTGAGGTGCTGGAAGGAGGCCAAAGAAGGGCAACAGAGCTGGAGAAGGGTCAGGAGCACAAGTCCTGTGAGGACTGGCTGAGGGAGTTGGGGATGTTTAGCCTGGAAAAAAGGAGGTTCAGGAGAGATTTTACTGCTCTCTACAACTACCTGAAGAAAGGAGGGTGTATGGTCTCTTGTCCCAGGCAGCTAGCAATAGGACAATAGGAAATGGCCTCAAGCTCTGCCAGGGGAGGTTCAGATTGGCTATTAGGAAAACATTCTTCACCAAAATTGTTGTCAAGCATGGGAACAAGTTGCCAAGAGAAGTGGTTGAGTCACCATCCCTCAAAGTATTCGGAAAATGTGTAAATGTGGCACTTAGGGACATGGTTTAGTAGTGGACTTGGCAGTACCAGGTTAATGATTAGGCTCAATGATCTTAGAGGTCTTTTCCAATCTAAATGATTCTATGATTTCACTGAAAAAGAAAACACAACTGCCCTGGCCCAGTTAACCTGCTGTAAGATGGGTGCAGCCATAAGAGATGCTGGGAAACAGGAACTGAAACAAGTTCTTCATGGGAAGAAGCAGCGGAGCTAAAGCCACCTGCTTCTCACAGAGATAAACATGGGTGTGGAGGCTGTATAGAGGTTTGTTGTATTTTAGACAAAAAGATCTTGGCTCATTAGAGGAATACCATTAGTCCTGGCAGAAGGTCTCACTTATGGCCTCACTCTGCCATCTCCAGGCCATCATTTTCTTCTTCCTCTCTGTTGGCATAAGTCTTCCCACAGCCACAGTAGGAACCAAACTGGAGAAGTGGTCCAAATTAAAACTGGGCCACAAACCACCCAAGAATGCTAATTTTAAATCAGTTCAGTTCCCTGATCTGGTTCACTGAACAAATATCTGTGCCTACTCAATATTTTTTCCAGTGGTGGGGTCAGGAATGTGTGCTTGTGAGGTGGCTCTGCCTCCTCCGTTGGCAGGGATGGGTTATGCCAACATAAACTGCTGGCTTCCCAGGTACAAAACTGGCATGTTGCAGCTGCCTGACCCAGCAGAACTGGAAGCACTGAGCAGGCCATGTCAAGCTATCCTTTCAATCACAGTGAAAGTTAAGGTAACAGCTCTGGTATAGAAGGGACATTTTAAAATGTCCTAAAGTAATTTTATTATAAAACTAGCTGAAGTTTTTGCTAAAAACATATAAAACTTGGAATTATGCTTTGCGATTATGTGCCTTCCAAAAAGTTGAATCTATAAAAGGTTCTTGGATTGTTTAAAAGGAAAAAGATCCCAAAATGGGTGTGAGAGTAACCTATAGCTGCATTGCAGAAGTTCAGAGGGCTGTTTAAAGCCAAGAACCCTACTAGAACTGACTGGGCTCCCCCTTAAGTGTAGAAGCCCAGCCACTGGGAGCGTAGTACAGAACTAAGACTGCAGATTCCAGTGGTGTTAACCGGCACCACTTTAATTGATTTTCTGAACAGTATTTTCTGGCACTTATCTGATTTAATCTTCTGTGGCTGCTAGTACTTTCCCTGTCAGGTAACTCCACGTTCACCTAGAACCGTGTAACTGCACGCACAAGTATGCACCTCTTACAAATCTCTGTAGGTATGTAGTACTTATGCTAGCACATATGCAGAACTTGAGTTCAGGCTGGGTGCTAGAGGCCCGAGACACCTGTGAGAATGCAAACGGCATGACCTGAACTGTACAGTTGGGATGTGTTTGCACATTGCGCAGTGAATTTGAGAACCGCTATCAAATGCAACATGGATGTAACCATAGGCAGCCAGTCAACAAAAAACATTCTTGAACTCTTATGAAGTTGTTTTAATGCCATCACAAAGTCATCATACCATTATATAAGTTTTCCGTACTTGTTGGTCTCATTGGGAGGCTGTCTAGAAGCTCACCTTCCTGTTCACTCTAGTGCCTACCTTAGAGGTACCACAGCTAAAACCTTTTGCTCATACGCTAGCATCTTTCCAGGCAGTTTGTTTTTTAAAGGGTAATTGCATCTCCTCCCAGTTTTGACTTAGCTATGCTAACTGAGAGTGAGATTTTGGCCTCCCCTCACTCAACCATCTCTTCCTCCTCATGTCCCAATACACAGCCAAGTCCTAGACTATCACGCCTATCTTCCTTGTAGATGTCATGAACAGAAGAGTTTTTATTGGAGCCTCAGTAGTAGCATAAATTAGTCATTCTTCATCACAAGAAATACTTTGGAATTTTCTTCAATTTTCCCATTACTATTTCAAATTTGTAGTTCACTGTTGCCCTGTAAATTAATCAGGAAACTTAACCACACTTCCTTGGTGGTATACTTTAACTGGGACTTCTAAACCTGTTGTGTACTCAATGGAATAAGACAGAAAGCTCTCTAATCCCCTCTTTGGATCCTCCAACATAAGAAGGAAATGGACTTCTTGGACTAAGTCCAGAAGAGGGCCACTAAGTGGATCAGAGGTCTGAAGCAGCTCTCCTACAAAGGCTGAGAGAGCTGGGCTTGTCCAGACTGGAGACGAGAAGGCTCTGGGGAGACTTTACAGCAGCCTTCCAGTAACTAAAGAAGGCTGATGATAAAAGGAGTGACTTTTTACATAAGGAGATAGCGATAGGACAAAGGGAAATGGTTTTAAATTAAAAGAGGGGCTATTTAGGTTAGATGTTAGGAGGAAGTTCTTTACTCAGAGGGTGATGAGACAGCGGAAGAGCTTGCCCAGAGAAGTTGTGGTTCCCTCATTCCTGCAAGTGTCCAATGCCAGGTTGGATGGGTCCCTGGGCTCCTGATCTAGTGGGTGGCACCCCTGCCCGTGGCAGGCGGCTGGAACTATATGATTTTTAAGGTGCCTTCCAACCCAAACCATTCTACGATTCTCTTTTCTTCCCTTGATAAATAACCATGTCCTTTTAGCATACTATTAACTTGGAACATAGTAGTGCTTGTTTTGGTGACAATTCCAACTTTGCTGTGAGAAATTTCCCCATCTCAACCACTAATGCATAATCTGAATTTTCCCCTAACCCTGATTTGAGTTTTGTTTGGATACTTCCTGGGGATTTTTATTTCAAATAGAATGAAGCTAAGCAATTGCAGGATAAATAATACCATCTAATATTTCTTAGATAGATGTACAATTCTTAAATTGCTCTTAAAACTTTGAAATTCCAAAGCCAGCGGCTCAGTAGAGCACTCTGAGCCAGAGCTGGTTAAAATGGTCTTTCTGAAAAATATGCACAACATGGCAGTCAAAAGAGACATTTGCAAAATTTCCTGTGAAGTTTCAGAAAAACTCTGAGAACATTTGTGAACAATAGCATGAGGATCTGGCAAACATAGTTTGGAAAATACAAGAACAACGTATGTATGTACATCTGACAGCTACCAAATGAGTCACAGTGGGTACGCAGCTGCCTTAAGCCTTCACTGACCAAAAGGTCCTCCCCTAAGCAAGTCAAACTCTTTATGCATCATGGTAAATACTTCCCTCACAAACACGTCCATAAGTATCCGTCCCACTCTCTTATCCCCAAATCAGCAGGTACATATGGAATGTTGGTTGTTGAATTCATGTTAAGCTGGGCTTGAATTTTTCAAATGATCTGAGACAGTTTGCTGCTAAAGACAATATACATTGGCTGTGTAGACAACTTGCTATTAGCAGCTCAAATTTACTATTTAAAATTTCTAGATGTAGAAAATACATACTTATGTTTCTTTCCTCCCTCACCTAGTATCAGATTCAGTAAGTTGACTTTTAGGGAATTTACAAAGTCACACTGAATGTGGTATGTTGCACATCTTTGCTCTTAACTTGAAACATAGATGCTTTGCCTTTCTTTACTACTTGTACTTGCCTCTCAAACCTAGCCCACCTTCTGATGATACCATGTGAAAATAAAAAGTGGGTCTATGGCTTGTAAATCAAGATTTCACAAAAACTTCATGTCAACTTTGATTTCTAGATATTTAAGGGAATCTGCATATCCTTCTTGGAGAGTTGGGAGGCAAACTTCATGCCCTAATTTTCCAGTGACAACTTTGCTTTTTGGAGTTTTTTCACCAGGCAAACCCCACAAACAGTTTTTCCAGAATATTAAAAGTAATTGAGATAATGAAAAGCTAATAGGCTTTAGCTTAGAGGGTTGCAAAGAATAGCCTGCCATTATTCAGAAAGCCCTGTAATAGAGCACCTTGTTAATTAGAGATGATTCACAGATGACTTGCAATAGATTATCGTAGTTCTGAATAGCAATGATATTTTCATATTGAGCTCTTATGTACTCAAGAGTAATGAAGCTTTAATTTTAATTAAAGGAAAGCTCCTCTTTTTTTTTTTAAGCCTGTAGGTCCAAGCAATACTAAAGTACAGGAAATTAGCATCTTTTACTAATTTTCCATATTTAGAGTGCTGCACTTTATAGTTTTACTTTCATAATGTTCCCTACCAGCGGACGCCTAAGCACCTGAATAGCAGCTGTCGATAAGAAAGCAATATGATCGTCGCTTTAATTGGAGAAACACGCAATGAGGTGAGAAGCTGCTTGCTCAAGGCCTCTCAGCAAGTCTGTGATAGAGTTATGAACAGAACTAGGTTCATTTTAAATACAGGATTATCCCCTTACATCTCCATGCCTCATCACAGAACACCATCTGCTACACCGATGGGCATCCACTGCTTTAGTTATGATCATTACAGTGGTACAGTTTGACATTATAATGACCCATTGCTACTGATAAAGGGGTTCCCATGCTCTGTCACCTTCCCTCTTCCTTTCCCTTAACACTTGCCTTTTGCTGGGGAGCTTACAACGAATTGGTGCAAGGAACAGAGGAGATACTCTACATACACGCATTTTCTGCTGGTTTAGCTCCTCTGAACTGACCCCCGAGGATCTGGATGAGCTCCAGTACCTGAGCAAAAGGAGATGCTGGGAACATGCGGGAGCAGAATGGCAGGTCTATGCCCTTCCAGGACAGCTGGCCATGGGGTGGGCTTAATTGCACTGCTAAACAGGACCTTACCTTTCTAGCATATATTTTACTTGAAGCCAGGTCCCTTCTTTAAAATGAATTGAAAATAATTACTCCCATCACTGACAAAAACATGGTGTTTTGTTTTAGAGCTGTCAGAGGTCTATCCCAAGCTTTCCACAGGCAAGGCAGGCCAGCCTGTGCAGCCAGCAGCACACAGGAGAGCCACATGGATAACGCCAGTTGTTCTGTGGCCCTGATGATCCCAGTGCTGACTTAGGGCAGGAAGGCCGGGGCTACCACACTTCTGTCTAGGATTTCCCATGGTAAATACACACATGTCCCTATGCACAGTGTGTGCACACAGGAGCTCAAACCAGTCACACAATTCGCTGGGGGTGCACTGTACTTATGCACAGTGGAGATCCAGAGGACGTGCAAGCACACAGATCAGCACCACCAGCAACCTCTTTTACCCATTCCATCACCATGTCGCTTCCTGTGACTCCAGGTAACTTCAAAACATTACTGAACTGCAGGGTTGCCAAGATGTGAAACATGACCTGAAGTGATATAATTACTGCATTCAAAACACTTGATGAGAAGCTATTAATTTAATAATTGATACAGGCAATGACACAACACTTCTTCCCCTCTTTAGAAAAGAAGGAATGGAGAATGACAACTTGCATCCAATAAGGAATGGCATTATGCCTTCTGAAAGTTCACCACAAAATTACCTAAGATTTCTTACCATTACATAGATTTGCAGGATTCAATATTGTGAATTATTAGGGAAAAAGAAATGCACTAATTGATGAAAAATTCGAACAATGAAACCCCCAAACCAAATCCCCCTCAGTCTCCACATCCAGTAGGGTATGCAAAAAAACCCAAACAAACAAACACAACAAAAAAAACCAACTCCAAACCAAACCAACCAACACAAACCAAACACCACCATCCCCCTCCCCCCGAAACACATGCAGATTTACATCTTGGATTAAATTAAGTGGACAGAGAAGAGAGTACACATAACACAAATGCAAATATTTAGCCTTTTTACTTCTCATTTAGGACTCATGGCAAGACATAACAGCTTTTTTTCACTTAATTCATCAGCATGAAATATACTCAAGTAGTACTTTGGTCAGGAAGGAATTACTCATCTGCCTAAAGATACCTGCATCATTCAGTGTTCCCAGGATCAAGGCCTTTTTACAGTCAGCTCTTCAGAGAGGACACATGTTCTCTATATAAGCGTTAAGCACATATTAGGTGCTTGAGTACCGCACAAATAACAGTGCAAAAATCAATAATTACTGCAACTTAATTTGAGAAAAGACAGCATTTCATAAAATATAGAAACAACTAATCAAAGACAATGCAGAAAAGCAAAGATAAAGTAATCAGAACCTTTAATTATTTTAAATATGGGAAAACAGTTACAGATTATTTAATAACTGCATGTTTCAACAATTTGCATTTCATATAGCTGGCTTCATTGTATATCTAATAATAAGATGTTATATTTAACAGCGTGAGCTTATCTTTTTTTTTCACTCACAAGAATAGTGGTTGATTATGCTTTCAAATGCTTTTTTGTCTTATTCACTGATCTGAGTTTTACCAGATCCCAAATTAAAGAAAATCTCTCTTTAACATAAGGTAACAGCCAACTGAACAAAATTCAGAGAAGTCTAAGATAATGAAAGCATGCTTGTTTGAGTGTAAGCTATACTCAGCTTTCAAGCACACCTAATGCTCAATAACCAGCACAAACATCACTGTATTTTTCATTTATCACTGGAAGTTTGTTATAACTTCAACTGAAGACTTTCCTTTTTCAGTGAAAAGTTTAGGTGGCCAAAAAAACCCTCAAACCTCAAAAATCATTATGTCTTTATGCGTTGCCCGTTAAAAATAATTTTTTTCAACAGATGCATTTTACATTAAAAAAAAGTTTGTGTAAGCAAGTGATGATTCAGCTTCACGATAAACCATTTTCCAAAATTTGTTTCAGATGCAATAAGCTTGCATGCGAGAACATAAGCGGTGGTAAGTACCTTATATTTCAGTCTATAAAAATTTTGAGTAAAGATGGAGTTCCAAAATAGTATTTTTAGTTTCCTGATCTCTTCATGAGACAAAAAAAGAATGAATGAAAAATACTAAATCTACCACAAGAGATCATTACATGTGAGTACTCTATTGTTTAACATGGTATTTAAGATTTCCTACGTCACTGTTTCTGTCAAGTCACAGAGGTTTGTCAGGACATGCTAAAAAGACTATTAACATAAATTCCTGAAAGAATTACCTTTTGCAGGACTGTTATTTTCTTGTCTTTTTAGCATATGACCTCCTCATATAACAACATGCATACACATGACCTCCACTGTGTCTGAGCAGAGATAGCATCACTCTACAGCTGACATGCTAGTCTCATGTCATCACAGCCTTCAGTTCACATCAGTTCCTGTGGGACTTTGTCAATAATCCAGGCACTAGAGTTTCAATGCTCAGAAGGATTTATGTTTGAAAAAGGTCAGAAAAAGCAAGAAAAAAATCCTCTAAGTGATAAATAGTATCTCTCATACCTAGAGAACAAGATGGAATGGTAACACTTAATTTTAAAGCTTCTTTTGATTAGCATTTTGTTTAAAATTCCTTTTTGACAAACCCTGTTTTACTTTTGTTCATATTACCTGTTCCATACCCTTTCCTGGGTCTAGGTAAGATGCCTCTCACTTACTTTGTAATGAGTCTTTCCACAGCAATAATTAAACAACAGGTAACATGACACACACACACATTTACCAGTTTTTACTTCCTTTGCCTCTAAGCACAATTTTTCAAACCATCAGCATCATCCTTTCCCCTTGTATAACTACGTTTTTCCAAAGGGAAAGCTGGATTTCAGTGGAGCCCTCATTCTCTGTCATATCAAAGATTTTACTGCTACTGTCTCCAGAGAAGTCTCTGTTTTGTTGTGAAGGATCCGTGAATTAAGGACTCCTCCTTTAATAGGATTTTCTGCCCAGTGATATAGATACTGCAGACACTGAGTATGTGCAGCCACATGTGGTCCAAGAGCAACAGCTGAATGTGTAAAATAGACGTGTCCAAATTAAACAAGGAGGGGATCAGACAAAATCCAGAATAAAGAAAGGTTACCCTTTAATTTCAGTCCACAAGACTGGTAAACACAAGATTAGAAGAAGATTTACTCATTATAATATATGAGCTTTTGATACTTTGTTTTTGCACACCTGGCCTGAAAAACTTAATTAGACCAGTGTACAGCTGCCACACTTGCTACTCGGGTGATACCGTTAAGCATTCACATAATGTCAACAATTTTTCAAAGATAAATTCCTAAGTTTTGAAGCTTTCACTTTTCACTAACACTAACTGGCTCCATAAAGAGCTCGGAACACTACTGGAATCTATTAGGCTGAATGACTCAAAAGCATGCACAAGCAGAATTAGCTTTATATTCTGCACTCTGAGTACACTGCCAGCTGGGCAGAGTTGTGCTAAGTAGATAACTTTGTAAACAGTCCACTTGAAATTAAAGTCAGTAGTGCAGCGGAGGGCATTGTTCACGTTCACGGAACAGGAATCAACATACCAGCAAGGGGAGCAGGGGAGCAATAATGTTACTCATTTTGTTTCTGAATTACCAACACATATTAAATTCTGTCATTGTCACTACATGGAAAGCCATGCACAAGTACACCTCTTTCCCCCCTGCAATCCCCAAAGATCTGCTGCAGCCAGAAAGTGAGTAAAAGCAATGTCACTTCTGCTTCAGGTTTTCATTGTTCTCAAATTTAATGAGACTTTCAATTAAAGCAATGCTTTAATTCTGTACCAAAGGCAGTGTCTTCTAAAAATTTCCTCCATTGGAATGACAATTTCCATTTGGAGCCTTTTTCCCTCTCCCTTATAAGCCGCGGAAGTTTGACATATGCTAACCACTGGACTTAACTGACAAACAGCCATGGGGGAAGGCACACTCCCAGCTCAGAAAACAGGGCATAAACTTGCAGGGGCAGAAAAGGTATGGCATGCAGGGTAAATTATGCTTGTGTTCAGAAGCTAAAGAGTCCTCCTGGAAGCCAATGCAACCAGCAAGTCTCTATGCAAAGGTTGAAGCTTCCTTACAGTTTTAAGCACTTTCATGAAAAAAAAAAAAAAAAAAATCCAAAGAGATCATAGAAAGAAAACAGCATAAGGATTTCCCATGTGATTTATGTACTTCTCATCAGCGAGGTAAGTGTAAGCAATACAGGCATCTTCAAATATTAGTTTCATTTTACTAGATTGCTAATCCCAACAAGTATTAGCACCCACCCAGGAAGTCAAACTGATTTCTTCTTAATACCACAGCTTTCAGGAGCTGCCCAGCAGCAAATTCATTTGGAGTTTCTGCTAGAGAAACGTTCAGGAGAGCAGATTTTCTTTTTAGATTTCTTCAAGCATCTCAGGGAGCAGGAGAACAGCAAAGATTAGGAAGGGTTGCAGAGAAGAATTAACTGGATGGGTAGGTAACTTCTGGGTTATTAAAATTCAGGCTACTGATTTCTGCTCCATAACAAAACTGCAGGTTTCATTTGAAAAAAAAAAAAAAAGAAAAAGATTAAAACAGAAATTTTAAAAAGAGTGAGGAGTACAAATGTGTTTACACAAAACATCCGAATATAAAACTTCATTTCAGAATATAGTTTAAGCCTGTTTTTTCTTGGAAACAAAACTTGAGGACTGGTTACTAAGTATCTTTCTTATGATACTCTTCACTATTGTTCCTGCAATAGTCTCCTAGTAAGGAAAACAAATGCAAATTTTGTTCCTATAGAATGACATAGATGACCCCATAATGAAAGAGAGCAAAATGTTCCACATAAATCTTTGCAGGACTGAATCCTGTAATACGGTAATCTATTTCTAATTCCCTAAACCACTATGCAGATGACACAGCAGAATTACACACACATCATCTGAAAAGACAGCTATGCAATTACAGAGATGTACAGAACCAAAACAGGGTTAGTACTCAGTCCCCTATCACCAGATCTCTCAGATTTATGTGCTTCCCTGCTTGCGGATTTAGGAAGTGATCCTGAATTGCACCTACTCCCCCTTGCACCTCAGTTTTCATGCACAAGAAATTTGCACGCAAAGGCAACGAGGTGTGTGATGTTCAGGGAAGTTGGTCTGTACGTGCCTTCATAAAACTGACTTGCCATATCCATCACAGAGTGCTTTTCAGCACCTACCAAGTTTAGCCCCTTCCCTAATCAAAGCACTTTACATGCATTAGCCATGGTTATTCTTCAAGGAAGGGTGATATAGATGACATCCCCTACAGCTGAGCAAATTCACACTCCCATATGAAATTTCTCTTCATTAAAATAACACAGGGCAGAACATTATAATTAATAGAACCATTGCCCTTTAACTAGCCGTTGACCCACCCCATCAGCAGAAAGATACCTTAAAGCAAATGGAGCTACATTTTGCACCAACCTGTACCTCCTCCAAATCACCAGAAGGAAGGTAAAGGGCCAATTCAAATAGATGAAGTCCCAGCACTCACAAGGACATTTCTCTTTTCTGCTTGACTCCCGGAAACAAAAACTGACTCATTTATAACATTTGATCAGTTTTCCTGCTACGTTATTAATTCCCACAGCTGTGACAGAACATTTGGTCCTAGGTTGGGCCAAGAAAGACCGAACTGCTCAGCTGCCATCTGTGCCTTTGGAAGCACCCATGTCTTCATCCGAGACACTCACGTACGTGTGCACATGAGCACGCACCTCTGTGAAATGCAGTAACTGCTCAATACCAACAGCAACGGTTTACAATTTTAAGAGAGAATTTGTCTTTGAAAAAATGTCTTAACTTTAATAATTCCCTAATTATTCAGAAATCTAATGGAGAAGACTCTCTGAAGAGTATGAGAGACTGCATAACGTGTTTCTCAGAAGTTTCATTATATCAAAGAGGAAGTATAAAATATGCAACAGAGCCAAATTTTAAGTTATTGATTAGTTGCAGACATGTAACAAAGTAAAGAGATGTGTAGATACTATGCATCAATAGATTCAAATCCAAAACAGGCACACCATAAAGGCTGAATTTTGAATTTGAACACATTTGGAAGATACCCCCCCATTTTGATTATGAATACTAGTAAAGAATGATAGCATCTCTAAAACACTGTGATTACTTTATATAGTCATCCAACATATGTATAAAACCTGTGTATATGAATTCAATATGATTTCATGAGCTCACCCTCATTTATTTTTTTTAAATCCCAAGTGAAAGAGCTAGTGTGAACTTGAAAAATTATATGAAACTAAATTCCCACCACTGAATGAGAATTGTTACTTTGGGCTATATTTTACATTATGCCTAGTATCTATCAGAGGGATATAAAATAAATATAACTTATTTTGCATATTACTTGGGGTTTTATTCATAGTGTTAAGACATCATTATCTCATAGTAATCAAAACTCTTAAAACAAGGAAATAATCTAATACACTTGTATTATAATTTGGGTAGGGAATGCCTGATCATTTACTCATCTTCATCCTAAATAATATATTAGTCACAAATAGCGTTAATATGAGCTGCTAATAATGCACTTTGTATTCAAACAGATGTACAGGCAAAATCAAACTAAAGCGAGAAAAATAATACTTTGACCAGCTGTGTGACTTAGCTCAAACTTTCCAGAAAACGTGGAGTTTTGGGCTAAGGCAAAGCACAGAAAGCCTTGGCCTCACCTAAACCTTTAGAACAAGGTCAGTAGTGACTGGAAAACAAAGAGTTTAGTGGGGTGGTGTCTGTGTTTGACTCTGCACATGTTTGCCTGCGTTGTTGCAGACGATGAGATGTAGAGGCCAGACCCCAAGAGAGGCACCAGGACATAGAAGGGGCTTCTCTCTTTTTAAACCGCGCTCAGAGCTGCCCAGGCTGCTGACAGACATGCCCCCCCCGCTGCCAGCCTCTGCTTCCAGGTCCTGTCTTTGGTCACTTGCACTCCAGTGAACCATGCTGAAGCAGAGACAGCCCCGGAGCACATGAGACAAAGAAAAAAGACTTGGATCACTCCCACCCTTAGCATGACCTATCTATACCACCTCAACTTCAAAGAGCGAACCACACAGCCTACTACCCCCTCTGAAGGGCTACAAGGGCAGGAAGCAGCAAATACACAGGGCAAGGGGAAGTACCACAATGGCCATAGACCCCCAGAGGGCACTGGCTCCCATACAAGCTCTGTTCCCAGACATCAGCTCCAGGCAGGAGGATCTGCCCCTCCTTGCCCTGAAAATACCACCTATTGTAATTTCATCCCCTATAAGACAAATACAAAATTGAATTTGAGTTGATTTTCTTCCAAAGATGGGTAGAGATAAATGTTCTCTGCTGGCAGAAAACAAATTGCTGGTACTCTGGATTTAGTTTATTTTTTGGAGCCTTGTCATTTAATGACTGAATCAGAGATGACAAGGCTAGGAGAACAGGGAGCTCCTTAACATCTATCAACATGTGGTATACAATATGCGAACTTCAAATCTGTCATTTGTACCCCAACTCAGTCATGTTTATTTAGTACTAGTCAGTAAATGAAAAGTACAGTAGTTTGCATATTTTGTCAGATTAAAAAATGGAGCAGTGAATTGAATTGGCAGTGGCAGCATTGCAGAGCCACTGGATGAGGGGAAGGAGGAAGGAGTTTGTGATGACCTCCACAGAAACAATGTCTAGAAGTGAAAATAAATTGCCCAAACACCAGCAGTTTGGAAACATTTATGACCTCATGAGGGTGACAGCAGCAATCCTCTCTGCAAATCAGGAGGCAGAAGCTGAAACTGGAGAAACTGCTTCAGTTTGCTCACTATCCCCTTTTCTCCTCAATGCAACTTAAAGAGAATAATGCCCTCCTAACTTTAAAACATAAAATTTTCTACTGTTAGAAACAGTTATTGCAGAACATGGCTGGGTCAGGCACTATATATGACCTAATAACTCATTAAAAAAAAAAAATCTGCAGATGGTCAAAATCCAGACAGTACCTATTACATATCTGGCAGAGCTCCAGGAATATTTTACAGGCTCCTTGGGACTCCACAACCTTGTTCATGATAGGACTAGCTACAGCTTGTAACAGGTCACAGGGAATCAGGGATGTGACATTACTTGTTTTGTGTAATTTCTTCTCACTGTGGGATTTGGCTTATTCAGCAAACCCAGCACAGCTCCAGTACTAACCAGCTGACCTTACACTGTTATTAGAAACATTTTCAATCTGTATGAAGAAGTTCAGGGGCCAGAGACTGTAAAGTAAGAGTAGAGTGTGTAACAGGTAACCAAGATGCTGTAAAATGCTGTAGTATGTATTACACTAAAATGTAACACACAGCCAGGAGCTATAATAAGATCTTTTTAGCTGGTCAAAATGGAAAAAGTGTGAGCTAGCAGACAGCATCCAATATCTTTAAATTTCATTTTGATACATAATCAAATCATCTCCTATCCCAAAAAAGAGAAAATTTGAGAACAAAGTACAATTTGACAATTTCAGACCTGTCCTTTCCTTATTGTTTCTGATATGAAGAAAATAATGGCTTAAACCAGTATTTGCTTCAAGGACTCTGATCTCTTAGTCAAAAGTAAAACAATCAATGAAGGAATTAAATACCTACTGAATTACTATTAAATATATACTGAAAAGGCATTTAAAAAATCATCTGTCTAGAGAGTTTCAGGTGACTTCCCTATTGTGCATTGTGGCATGAAGTGATTACTCCATGTTTTTTCTTCTCTGAGTCAAATTATAAAACATAAAAATTCAGTCTGGAGGTCATGAACGACATTGTGCATTGCAGCCAAAATGAAGATTTTCTGCTTGGGAAGTGGGAAGAATAATTTCCTAAGTGGGTCATGCCGTGGTTCCCAGCAATGGCCGGGCCCATGGCGAGCCGCAGATGAGAGCACAGCGTGCACTGGAACAGGCACTAATGGAAGTGGCTGACCCAGCTGAGGACGACGAGAGCGCGCTGGTCCGATGCGCCGTAATTGCAATTGACTGGCAGAGTCCCAGAACGATTTATGGAGCTTAGAAGTAAATGCACAGTCTTGTGACTAAATACAAAAGAAAAAGCGGTGCCTGCGTTACTGACCTCTCGCTCTGCCAACTAGTTTATTCATGAAACTGTAAATGAAGACAGGCCCTCATACTATAAACACTCTACTAGATATGCACTATTTATGGAAGTAGCAGCATTTAGTTTGGGGTTTTTTTTGTAAACAGTAAACAGTGATGGTTTTTTCAGACTGAAAAAGATTAAATCAATGTTCCCAAGACTTACTTTTCAATTTCAAGCAGTGCAAAAGGGATCCTGCATATCTGGTAATCTAGATATACATACAAGCATTTAACTATCTTCCCTCTAAACCCTGATGTATGTACCCAAAATCAACTTATAAATTCACTGTACAGATTGAATACATTTTAAAAAATTCTTCCTGACTTTAGTTGGAAAATTAATTTTCAAAAACTTATACTCTAAATATGGACATATGAGAACAAGAGCAATAATTTTCATAACTAACCACCATGAAATTCATGAAGAAAAGGTGGTTTGCAAAGACAGTCAAGCTCCCATTCTCCAGTTGAATAAGGTTGGGAAAGTTGGTGGGGGCAGGGGGCATAAATTTTGACAATTTTCAGGAGAAAATAGTTTTCTTCAAAAGAAACAAAGATAACATGAAAACACCCCACCCTGAACCAGCAAATCTTTGGTTACTTGGAGTCCCTGTATATCATTAAAACATATGCTTTCCTACTGGACTATTTGCTATTCAGTTATGCATCTTTCCACTAAAACATAATTCAAACAGTTAACTCTAACAATCCAAATAATTAAAGCCTGTACTATTCATTTAAGTACAAAAGATACCAACTAGAAAGTTATGGAATTAAAAAACAATAAATACCCTAGGAACAAGGCAAGAGTATAAAATTATGGGCATAGAACTTTGCTTGAACATAAATGTGCATTTGTGGCTACACATTTTATTCTAACAGGAATTTTTAAGCTGCGTTTATAAATCCTTATTTGTTTCTGAGCACAGAAAGAAACCTGTAAGAATGGCAACTAGAAATCTGCACCCTGTAAATACCACCTTGTTGGCTTCTCCTGCCTATAAACTGACACAGAACAAACCAGAGCTTTCCAGATGCCCCTTCATTCTCTGGCATCTGCTTCGTCCAGGCTGGGTCAATTCAAGGTAGAGAGAAGCTCATAGCGGGTGTTGCCATTCTACCCCAGCATAGCTGAGCAGCAAAAGGACCAGGACTGGCTGAATAGAAGGCTTGAAGTGTTTTCCACAGTTTTCACAAGAAGGAAGAATCCATTCTGGAAGCCTTCCTACACTGTGGAAAACAGTACACTTTGAAGTCAGGTCAAAATTACTACTCCCTTGATTACTTCTGAAGGTGCAGGCTGCCTTTTCCCTTGAATAAAATCAGAATTTTCCAATCTAACTGCTGGCACATGTTTGTTGAACACTACATCCGAGAAAGTAAGTACAGGCTTTCCTGAGGATGCAGCCTGTCCAGCAGACCCTGTGCAACCCTCCTCACATCTGGGGAAAAGCAACAAGAACACACAATGGAGGTCTCCAGGCCATTAGGGTGCAGTCTTTAGGCCACCTTGCTACGTCAGAGAACACTGCCAAAGTCATATACACTGCATCTGCTGGTACTGAGGAAAGCCAGGCAGGAATCCTCGGAAGGAAGCTGGAGATAGTGGAAGACCATGTAAATACAAAACCATTTAAACAGGGGAAGATCGATATTGTTTTCCTGTTGCCTTTCTAAAAACCAGAACAGCCCAAGAAAAACCCACAGAGCTATTCATTGAGCAGTGCCTCTTCCATTGACATTCTGATATAACACTCCTGAAAAGAACCAGAAGCTGAAGGATCTCAGCCAGCTTGTCTTTTTGTATAGCTGCTCTTTTCTGCTCATTTTACTTACCTGCTTCAAGAACAGGGCTTAGGTCCGGTCATCCTGTGACATCACCAGGAATGGGGTGAGAGCTGATGTAATTAGGTGAGCCCAATCAACACGGGAGGAAAAGGGATATGGGTCATAGTCCTGGCAGATTAATGAATATGCATCCCTGCAAGGTCATTTGCCAGAAACTGAATCTCAGCAGTTTGCTGCAATTTTACTGCTGCCCTGCTTTGCTCTAGAGCAGAGAAATGAACACATGCAATGCTATGAGTGTAACAGGGTGATTCAATTAGTTGATACATTTTAATATTTATGCTGTTTAATGAACATCTTGGAAAATGAAACTAATGTTCATGTCCCATTTGGTAGATGTGGTGAGAAAAGTATTGTATCTCTAAAGATTTTCTTAGGACACAGCATGATACCTCTAAGACACGGAATTCTTCTAAGCAGGTATCCATTATGATGTTTTCTTGTGCCACCAGTAGGGTAATATAATGCCAGTTTAATGTATATTTTTATATTTTAGAAATAAAATAGCAAATTGTTTGCATTTATACTTCAGATTTTGCTGCTAACACTCTTTGTCTCCATCACATTTTCAGGTTAGAAAACCAAACGGCCAGACTAGGACTATAATAATTTTTCAACTTTATACAGGCTATACTAGCTTCAGAAGTCTCAAAACTGCTTTGCTGTACCAGGAGCATTATGTGTCCTGGGAGAGGATATCCTGAAAACTACTGGGGAGTCAAGACTGTCATCACTGCTAAGGGCACATGACACCAAAAGCACAGAGCTGTGATCTGTGGATGCTGGAGGAGAAGCAAAATCACAGAGATGCAGGAGTAAAAGACCCAAAAATAACAGTTGGAATAGGATCCACAAAAGGGAGACAAAAAGCTAAGTATTTTCAGACGACACTTCAGAACCAGATTGGCAAGTGAGGCACAGGGATGGTGGCCCAGCTAAGCAGATGGTGCTCTCCCAGCACAGCCTGCATGGAGAGCCCTCCATCTGCTAGCACATTCAAAACAGACTAAGAAGGTAGCCACAGGACTTTTATTATAAACAACGCTTTTAATACTCTCTGAAAAATATTTATTTGGTTTCATGTTAACATTGATGAACTCAGGATACATAGCCCCAGAATTACTCAGGAGAGGCTGAAAGGATTAGCAGGAGCAGCAGATTGCTTGTTTTGGTGTGCAAAGTCACAGCTATCACACAAGCTGCAGAAGGAATTTCATCTGTTAACAAGACAAAATGGTTCTGCTGTTGCTGTTTCCTTTAAAAGAAATGCTAGGTACCCAGACACACATGTGTTTACCAGATATCAAGCTGTAAACTTTAAGTAGTTTTGGCAGGTATGGGGTGTCTGTAATGAGGGAGGTTTCTGCAGTTCGGATGGTATCAAGAGATTGTTGGTTCTTTACATACTACCTCCTAATCATTGCTTCCTCAGGAGCAAGGTGGCTGATGAAGTTCTACACAGCGGCACAGAACAGGACAGTGGCACAGGCACAGCCAGCAGAGCCTGTGACACAGGTTCAGCATGGCACATCTGGAGTACATTTCTTTTCCTAGAACTGCAATTATTATTCTATGCTTGTGCAAACTAAATTGTTTAAAAAAAATCCAGGCCCCAGTAACAGTACTTTTTAGTTCAGTACTTTTTCTGCAACACTTTTATGATGCACTGGTGACATAGTAGGGCAGGGTCACCATCTCTTGGAGAGCAACTCCAGCTGTTACTGAAGAAACAGCTAAGCAGCCTCTAGGCAACATCTGGGGAGAAGAGCACACATCACCCTCTCCCAAGTCCTTGGAAAAACCATCTCTGACAGAAGCATGAGCTGCTGCTGATATAGGTTAAATTCTCAGGGCAAAGCTAAAAATTTTCTCACTTCTGACCATCCTCTGACTGTTGTTACCGACCAAAACTGCCACAGCCCTGCAGCTGCCAAGAAGCCCCAGGGAAATGCACAGGGGTAGCAAGTCCCTGAATACACCTTCTCTCTGAGCCAGGGCAGCCCTTTACTTGCTGTTCAAAAGCAAAGGTTAACACAAAGAATTAAATGAGATGACAGCAATTCTATTTTACCTTTCTCTTTATATGTAAACAACTAAGAAATAGCTGACAGAGAATTAAAATGTACAAAAAGAAAGCAAAACTCATTGGTATGGTAATAGAGAGATATTAGGGAAGAACATGTGTATCAGAACTGGTAAATATGGTCAAATTAATGGAGAGTACTTAGGCATATCAGAACAGACTTTTCAAGAGTAAGACTTTTTAAAATATTTTGCCAACTATGTCAATAACACGAGGCTGGAATATTTTACATAAAATTATACCTGCTTGGATCATTAAATGTTTTTAAAATTCTACTTTGACAATGATACAAATCATATAAAACCCACTTTAAATTTCTAGTTGCTATGCATTTGTTTTTCTGGGTGAAAGAGCACCTAATGTTGCTGGAAAGCCATTAAGCAACAGTAGTCATTTCCTAAACCTGGTTTACGCTAGCACTGTTTACAAAATAACATCTTAAGGGGCTCTTCAAACTTGCATCTCAGAGTCAATGCAATATTCATGGACTGCAGTATTTGTTCATGGCTCTTCCTGTAGTTAATTCTGTCATTCCACTATCTTCAGTGTTCAGGAAAGCAAAACTTAAATCAGAATTTAAAAAAAAAATGTTGGGAAAGTCATCCGTATTTATACAAGTGGTTTGTAAGTTGAAGACCTTTTGTAAAGCCTAGAAACATATTTTATAATACTTGTTACAGCTCAAAACAAGAAACAGTTGAACTTTCCCCTTGCAAAACAATTCTCCTGCCCTTAGAGTCTGCAACAAAATGTGCAGAAGCATATGAAATACATATGTAGAGAAGAAGAAAATAAAAAAGATACTCGGTGGTGAGAAAAAGCTGTCTGAGGAAGAGCAGAGAAACAGCAGCAGTCCTCACTGATGTCTAGATGCCCATTCAACAAGAGCAGCTATTTTAAGAATAACATTGGAGACAGTTCAGAATTTCAATTAAGCACCTGAAAGCATGGACAAATAATTTTCAGGGCCAGAAAACATCACCCTAAGCTTGGTCTGCATAGCCCCTTTAATCACACCTACTGCTAACATTGATTATTCCCTGCACAGAAAAGTAATTCGTAGAAGAGCACACACGGAAGGACCAAGGGACAGAAAGAACCAGGGCTGCTGTACCCTAAGGCTGGTGAAATCTCTTTATACAAATCCTCAAACAGGCTCCCTTTCTCCTCACAAATTGAGGGAAATTACCTGCAAGAGGGAAAACTGTAAGTGCAGTGACCCAAAGTGTTTCTGCACTTTACTGGTCTTGTCAGTACCAAACAGCCATGTCCCACCTGTGAATTGGTAACTACAATGGCAGGAAAAGAATATTTCACTCCCAGAGAAAACAGAAAGTACCAGCCCAAATCAGTTTCACAGAACACACAGTAATTACCAATAAAATGTCAGTCACAAAGCGGTGCCACACAGATTTGCACTCTTGCTCCCATTTTGAGAAATCAAATAATTTGGTACCTCAGACTGTAACTGTCAGTGCTGCTGACAAATGACTGCAACTCTAAATATGTGTCTTCCCAGAAAGGCTAAGGAGTTCAGGTTTCATTCAATCCAGCATATACACTACTTTTATTTTTGGCTCCAAATTCTCTACAGGCTGAGTACATGGTATCACAGGTAAACGAAAGGGAAGACAAGCAGTGGAAATCACTGGGAACTAGGAAGAATGCTCTGATGAATGACGGGCACGCACAGCTACACATGATAGCAAGTTTCTGTGAGCTGTTGTCAGATGCTGAAACTCAGTACAAAGCTCACTGCAGCAATGGCACTGTTCTCTCAACACACGAGTAGCTCAGAGGGGAAGCAATTCAAGTTTCTCATGTAAATCATGCTGACAGACGGCTTGCTTCAAGAGTGTAGTGGTAAGAACTGTACAGATATCCTAACATTCATGCAATTGTAAATGAATTGGTCAATTCCTTCTTCATGGAAAATTATCAAGAATAACAACTTCAAACTAAGGCACTACTATTTCAAACAAGTTTATAGACAACACGTGAATCCCAGTGAATTTTAACCACAGATGTTTTTACTGGTTTTGCATAATAAATTAATGCTTAAAAGATTAAGTCATGCCTAGACAAAAGGAGGGAATTTAAAACTGGGCAAAACCTTCCCAGATGCTTTATTCTTCAGCTTAGCCTTAGGGGACACATCTGAAAGCATGCATCAGCCAGGACAGATGGCAGCCAGCACATTCCTTGAGTCATACACCCTTGCTTATGCTAGGTCATGATGAGTGCCTCAAGGCAGTGAATTTGAACTACCATCAAGTCCCATAAAATGTGCCCAGAAGGTACCATCCAATGTTAATTTCATGTAAATTAACCTGCCAAAGGGAATGTGAATGATTGCCTTACTCTTTTGTTCTAGGCAGTCGACAGTTCCTGAGGGGAACCATAAAATGCTCACCAAGCTTAGTGACAGACCGAGTGGTCCCAGTACAACGTTCAGCAAAAAGCTGTGTTTGAGGATCAGCATTGATACACTTGGCTCTTCTAAAGAATACCCTGGAGAATACTGGCATGCAATGCTAAATCCTAGTGATCATATTAACAGCAACTGAAAGCAGCTCATAAGTGGAAAAGTATGTAGGTGACCACAAATTCTACATAGCACAAAGGAATCTCATCTATTCTCTTCCCACCAGGCACTGGTTGTTCCCCATGCACTTTCAATGCTTTTTGCTCTAAATCATGAAATCTGCCTCTGCAGGCTACAAGGCCTCAGATGCCACCATTTCTTTCTCAATATCGTATTTCATAGCAATAACGGCCTCATTACTGTATGGTATTTTAAAGAGACATAAAATTGTCACAAATGAATACTGACCCATCTTACCTAGACTTCAAAGGCCATCACTGCAGCTATTTTTTAAAGAAGTAGGAAGGAGGACCCCAGGAACTACTGACCCCACCTCTGTGCCTGGGAAGATCATTGAACAGAACCGCCTAGAAGCTGTGCTAAGGCACATGGAGGACCAGAAGATGACACAAGACAGCCAACATGGCTTCACCCAGGGCAAGTCCTGACTGACCAACCTATGATGGAGTGACTACATCAGTGGACAAGGGAAAATCTATAGATGTTGTCTATCCCAACTTCTGCAAGCTCTTTGACATGATCCCCCCATCTTCCTCTCTAAATTGGAGAGATATGAATTTGATGAGCAGACTGTTCAGTGGATGAGGAATTTGTTGGATGATCACACACAGAGGGTGGCAGTCCACAACTCCATATCCAGATGACAAATAGTGACAAGTGGTGTCCCCTCAGGGGTCTGTACTGGGACTGTTTGATATCTCCATCAATTACATAATGGCATCAAGTGCACCCTCAGCAAGTTTGCAGATGACATGAAGCTGAGTGGTGGAGTTGACACATCTGGGGAATCAGATGACATCCAGAGAGACCTGGACAAGCTCAAGAGCTCATGGGAATCTCCTGAGGTTCAACAAGGCCAAGTGCAGAGTCCTGAACCTGGGTCAGGGCAACTCCCAGAATCAATACAGGCTGGGGAAGGAAGGGTTTGTTTGAGAGTAGCCCTGCTGAGAAGAACTTCCAGGTACCAGTGAATGAAAAGCTGAACAGGAGCTGGCATTGTGTGCCTGTGATCTCTTAATCATTCTATGATCTCTTGATGGAGAAAGAAATAACTGGTGATTTTTAGATATAGACAGATAACTCAAAGGTTTTTGCAGAAAAGTGTCATTTCCCCTGAAAGAGATTGATGCCAGCTCTTAGTGCCAAGAATAAAAGTATAGTCCTTATATAAACCATGAAACAAATAGGTCTATACCATCAACATTTGAGGTGTATGAGTGAATCAGCATAAGACCAGAACAAATTGCAGAAGTAGAAAGTGCAACAGCAGATAAAAAAGCGGAGAAATACACTTTAGACAAAGTGGAGGCACACAATATCCTAGGGCACCTTAGGTTGGTAATTAAAGACAAAGTAAAAATAAATACTGATTTCACATTGTTACTTGTTCATCTTCACAGGTATGTATTTTTATATATACACATGCTATTTTAGACAGATATTTTGCTATGGAGAGAACAAAATGTGCTAAAAATATGAGAGATAAGAGTCATTAATTCCACATAAAGGATAACAGCCCTTGAACACAGTAGACTTGCCATGATGACTATTGCCTGATTGGAAGTGTATCCACTTTGAAAGCAGACAAATTGCAAATTTAATGAAGAACAATGACAAGGATTTTGGAAGCAGAGACCATTTCCTGTTTTTCTAATTGCACAAACTAAAGGAAAGATATGACTTTCTGAAAAAAAGGAAATTATCTAACTGGCAATTAGCAAAAAATCTCTGTGGAATCTACTCTTCTCCTTAGGGCCAAGAGTAAACGGATAAGAGTAGAATAGGGTAAAAACAAAAAGGAAAAAAATGAATACAAGTTAAATTTTTTGTTTAGGAAACTGCTACTGCAATTCTTTTACTCTGTGTATTAAGACATTCTGAAAAGATTTAATATTAAATTATTATAGTCTTGTATTTTTTTTTATTACAAAAGCATTTTGTTCTTCTTGGTGTTTGTCCTCTGCTGTTTCACCTTGGTTTTAACTTGAAAATATGCTCATATTTTCTCTTATATAATAGTAATTTGGATAATAATAAAGTGACACATAGAAGTACGTTCCCTCCCTGAAGGGGTTCAATATGCACTGTGTCAAGAGAGAAAATATTTTAATGGATCGCCACAGAATTCAAAATGAAGGTACTTTAAAGTAACAGAGGACAACTGAACTCCAAAAATGGAATCTAAAAGGGCTTGAAAGACAATAGGCTGAACACAGTCACCTACTGAAATGAAAGTCAGAAGGTAACTTATGAAGAGAAGTATGTAATAACCCAGGTTGAAATCTGGCCAGGATACTGAGTCAACACAGTTTTACTTCTGTAGAAACAAATGGGTCAGATGCTTGGTTAATATTTGCACACAAAACATAGGGAATTCTGCAGCAATGCAGTGCATCTCCAGCGAAGCACAGGCTGGGGAAAGAATAAATACTAGCACCTTATTTTAAGTAATTTTCCACCCTAACTGTACTGTCTGATCAGGCTTAGAAATACCTTGAGCAAAACTGACATTGATAGAAAAATGAAGGAAGGGATAAAAATGGAACAGGATTCCACCATGAAAGAGTTGTACAGTGTTTACAGTTTCAAGTCTGGTTGTAGATGGGAAAGAGAAGGAAAGATTTTCCAGGGAACAGTTCTGTGAAGTTTCCACATAAGCAAAAGTAAGTATTTTGGGCATGATTCAGTTCTCCTTCCAGCAAATCAGGAGTAACTCTAGAGAGAACAACCTGAATAGCTGTGCAACCAATCACGTTCTCCGGGTCAGGGCTTTCAGCTTCAGACACACTATGTGGCAATAATTTGACTATATATTGCAGAACTGTGGAAAACTTGACTGGCCAGAATTGGCGAACTAGAAAAATGTTCTCTTTTTGTCCTTTACCTGTAAACCCTGCAGTTTCTCTCTTTTGACTAGACTTCCACTTAGTCTATGCTTCAAAAGTTATGTTCAGATTTTCACAGTAAAAAGACACAGTAGATGGAACAGTTACATCAGGTAACTCTGAGTAATATAGAACAGGTAGGTTTCCTGCTTCAGGGATTTTCTACAGCTGTACTAAAGGGCATTTCTATGAATGTAAACTGCCCAAAATGTAGTACCATTCAGTGCCACGATGAAGCACTGGCACAGGCGGTCACCCAGCAGGGCAGAGAACAGAACTGCTGGCTACATGGCACTGCTGCTCTGCTTCAGCTCCAGGACAGCCTACAGGCACCCGTGGCAGTGTTACTACCCAGTTTACCTTTCTGCCCTTTATCAGGATAGAAGTTGCTGGGTTTTACAAACTCCTGGGGAGGTGATTGAATGTTTTCTGGTGGACTGAGCATCCAAAGACATGCTTTTTTGGCCCCTAATGTTTTCTCACAAACATCTTAGGTTTGCTAAGCTTTTGCTGCAGTGAAAATAGGAAGCCTTGGTAGTCTGTCCTATGATGACTAGTATTAAATGTCCTTGGTAAATATATAGATGCAGAAAAGGATTAGGAGTCTTGGAGAGGCCTGCTACATCTGGAGCAAGAAACACTGAAGATGGAAGCAAGGGAGTTACCAGCCTTGGAAGGAAACACACTGGCTCAGATCAAAGACACACAGAGACAAGTCTTTCCTCTCCAACAGCAGGCTGTAGCAATAGTCAAAAAAGGAAGAGGACATGGCATGAGTATTCTGATATTTCCTGCATATCCCTCCTTGTACTTTGCTACAGGTCAGGGAATTCCTGAGCGAAAGTTAATTCACATTTAACAGCCAGTTACAATTTCTTATGCCATTAGTTTGTACAGTCCCATTTGAACCCACATACACTTTTAGTTTCAGGTGGCAAGGAGCTCCACAGCTTAATCACACCAGAAAATTATACCAGTAACTTATTTCACTGCTCTAAAGAAGCCTTCATTACTTTCATCCAGCAGCCCCATGCCCTTGCAGTAGGGGAGAAGTCGGCCAGCCTCTGTTAACCTTGTCCCAGTACCATGATTCTGTAGGTTTCTATCTCATTTCCCTCAGCTGTCTCCTTTTCAAGCCAAGAGTTTTGGATTATTTAGTTGTTCCTCACAGGGAGGATCTTTGATTACCCTAATGGCTGATCATGCTGTTCTCACTTCTGTACCATCCTTTTCTGAAATGTAGGAGGACCAGAGATCCACATGTTATTTGAGATGCTGATGCACGATACTATCCTACAATGGTACAAAGACATTTTATTCTCTGCTTTTCTCTGATGATTTGTAGCAGTGTGTTGTGTTATGCACAGCCACTATGCGCTGTGCTGACATTTTCATGGAACTGGGATAGTAACTCCAGCACTTTTTTTCCCTGAGTGGCAATAGTCAGCCCAGGGCCAGTTGCTGTGTACATAAAACTGGTATTATTTTTTTCACAGTTTACATTTATCTGTGCTCAATAGCATCTGCCATTTTATTGCACATGAAGGCCCTGCCACTTCATTACCAACCCTTCTCTTTATCCTCAGTGACACAGTACGACCAAATACATTGTTTTCCTTGCCTCTCCTTTTTAGATTATTTATAAATAGCCAGGTCTCAGTAGTAAGCTCCCTACACTAAGAAAGTTTACCATTTAATTCACCATTTAAATGCTTTTCCTCATTTTCCAAACATGTCTTCCATACTGAAAGGATCCTCTTACTGCTATTCTGTCTACTAAATTTTATAAGGAGTTTCTGACAGACAATCCCAGATTTCAAGTAATAACAATCAATTTCCAAGTCCTAAAAACTCTGTGGCTCTTCTGCTATCCATACACTAACTCAAACAAGATTCTCCTACTGCAGAATTCTGACCAAATACAAAATTTTAAACTGTAACCCCCCTCAAGGGAAAACCTCTAGTCATGCTACCTGCAGCATTAGGAGTGAATTGCAAGATTTTTACATCTTTTATCCCTGAAGGCAGAACTGCATTAGTTTCATATTTTAAGTTCATGCTATTAAAGGAGAAAAAAAAAATAATTCTGATAACTGCATAAAAAAAGAATTAACTAATGAATCAACAGTCCACCTAATTTCTCAGTTGTTCCCAGTCTCGTTTCACCAGAGGTTTTTCCTCCCTTTAGTTGTCAACTAACCATCAGTTGAACTGGATTACCATTAACATCCAGTGTGGAAAGGAAATTTATCTGTACAGTTGGGATTTAACCTTGCCTGAAACTGGCATATTACCAACTGTATCACACAGCACCTGGAAGTCCTAACCATGGATCATTCAATGCAGTGAGCACTTTGTCTTGGACAACTCAGCCAAATTACTGTAACATTTGCTGTTCCATTCACCTAATGTGAAGTGTAGGAAGTGCTGCAAATGCCGACACTCTCAAACTCATTTTATTGAATGTAAAACATTTCAATTGGCCATAGCAGACAATTTTTATAGACAAAGACAAATGGAAATATAACTCCACTCTTCTATATTGGATTTTTAGCTAAATCAGGTTTCTGAATCCATTTATGAGCTATTCTAATAACCAGAGAAATTTTTAAGTGTTTATTTTTCTTTATGTGAGCAAATTCAATCTTAACACCTTGCTGGATTGTAGCAATATTCACCCACAGATAAGGGGAAAGCTTTCATGTGGCTTGGATAGTCCAATTTGTCTCTAATAGAGAAATTCTTGTAACCGACTGCATCAAGAGGCTTTCAAAAGACCAAAAAGGACATTACTGCTGGGGTACACTGTATTACTACAGCCATTTACTAAGAATTTGCATTCATCACATTGTGGATGAATATGTAATGGGAAAATATAAAAGTTAAGTGGGCTAAGGATTATGTGTTTAGGGCTTGTAACAATAAAAGGAACAATAAAACAGCAAATTTGCATGTTTTTCAATTGGCTCCCATGTACACGTGCATTAAATTTGTTTGTGACCACCTGAGCAGTCTGGATAGATAAAATCCACACTAAAACATCTACTACCAAATTTTGTTTGGTTTAAAAATTTTTAATTGATCATACTGCCAAGTAAAGTGTTTTCTCTAAGTATGCAAACCCCAGTGTTGTGGTGACATTCATCTTTGCTTGTGAGCAGGATGAGGAAGGTACAGTTTGCTGTAAAAAACGTCTTTCATAGACAATGCCAAGACAAACATTTATAATAACAGTTTTCTTTGCAAAAATGAGATTATTTTGCACTCATGGTAGCTGAAGGGCAAATTGAAAGCCCTCAGTCTTAATTGGATTTTGAGTATTTGAAATTGACCCACATACAGCCTTATCTATAGAAAGGCATCCTCACCACAGCTAACAGCAGCTCGGCAATATATGTATTCAGATGGTCAGAATGAGCACTTGAGGTTTGTTAACTCTAGCAGCTGTTTTCAGAATCCAGTGAATGCTCTGAGCTGGCTTAAGCTGATCCATCACTGTAGGAACTGGAGGCCCGTGCATTTTCACTGTCACTGTGGGTGAATTGCTAGTAACAGTGGCACACCATTTATATTTAAATATAAAAATTTTAAAAATCATAATGCAGCAAAGGCTCAGGTGTGATGAAGAGGCACCTATGAAAGGGTCAAACTACTACATTTTCCAGTAGAAACACCGTGTTCTTTTTTACTATTTTTCTCTCAGGCAGTGAACTAGAGGGAGCATTGGTAGGTTGGTGAGTTAAGGTGATACCAGTTAATTGATTTTCAAAATAGGTCTCTCACTAAAATAACTAAGCACCTTTGCATGGACTTTAATTGGTGCTGGAGCATAAAAATTCTTTGACCTTGCCTTGTTGTTAGGAGTGTCTATCCTTGCAAATTCTTTGCAGAGAAATTGAATACCAGGTATCAGGGAGGAACAGAAGTCAGTTGCCTTAATGTGAAATTTAAGCATCTTAAATCACTAGTAATATTGCCAGAAAAAGCAAGGAACCAACTGAATTTTATAATGGCATTTGAGAACTTAAATATGACCACACCCTGGCACAATAGTTTAAATTAACATTCAGTTATACAGCATGAACAAAACCTTTCCAGCACACCACTGAAGAAAGAGATTTTGTTTCCAAAGGCTTATCACTGGAATACTCAGGGAATTCACTTTACAAAAAAGCTGAAATGCATTTCACCATCATCAACACTGAAGTCTATTTCCCTCATGACAACAGAGCTGGTACCTCCAAGGTAGTACAGGTATTCTTAGTTCAAGCTGCCTTTAACCTGGTTATCAAAATATTTTTCTCACACAAAACTATGTGGCTTCCACAAGGAAAATTCCCAAGCCTATCCCTATTTTCTTGCAGGAAAATAGAAAGCAATATTGCAATTCATGTACAACTATATATATAAATTACTTCATTTAAAGTAAATTTTACAGTTCTTCAGCAAATATTTACACACATCAGCAAATACAGGATGCAACAATAACCATTATATGGCTAAAGTGAAAATGAAAGACAAGAACCTCAAAAAATTACTTCAAGTTTACAGTTCATAGCTGTAAGCCTAAAAGGTAAAAACTACCTTGAAGATTTAGGGATCTTGTGGTAACCACAATTACTTGTAGTACAAGTAGAAAAGTAGAAAGACTTTTCCAAAGAGAATTAAATGAAAAAGGAAGGAATACATTTCTATTGTTAATTTAGTAGCAGCAACAGAAAGAAAGCCACAGTCTAGATAGTAAGAATATAGGAGGGAGGAAAAAAAAACCCAAACCAAAAGCAGGTGACTAAAACTCTAGAGAGATATAGATTGAAAGGGAAAATGATTCCAAAAAAAGACTAAACTGCCAATGGGTGCTTTTTGAATCAGCACTCCTGTGCAACACATGAGCAGAAAATTTCTCAACAAATAGCAAGTTCAAATGAAAATTAACAATCAGAATACCCTTATACTGTCTTCAACCAATCAAGCCTAAATGATGGACTAGATTTTGCAATATAGATCTTCTGGCAGACTGACATCAATTAAAAAACTTCAAAGTGTCAAAAACGATAAAACTGACTAAATAAAAACAGGAAAAATTTAACAGAGAGCATTTGCTAAACAAGGGGCAAATAAACCTTTAGTCATCTCTGGCTTTTAAGAATACAGAAAGTAAGAAAGACACCAGTGGAATGAAGAAAGACTCAGAGCAGGCATCTCAGGTGATGGCAGCATTGTCAGTGTCAACATCCAGCAAAACCCTGTATTATTCTCCACACCAGGGAGCAGGGGAAATAAAAATCAAGAGCAATTTCCTTCTACAACCTGTTCAGAAGCAAGTATATTTCCAGGCCAGAAAGCACCAAGCAGATTTGAAGCCAAGTGTCAAGTGGCTGTTCTCATCTTATACAGCTAATGTAAAGTGACAAGCACCATTCATGAAAAATATGAGAGATTTTTAAAAAGCTTGTGATAGCAATTGTGCTGTCAGAAAGTCCAGTTGTTTGTAATCATAACTGGGACAAGACCAGAATGTATAATATCCCTGTTATTGTTGATACTGGTCACGATTGGGGTGCAACAAAATTAGCCCAGTGAGCATCCGCGAAGTTTCACAGACAAAAGGCACATTTAGGTGACTTTCATTTCATTTCCCAAGTAGAGGAAACAGACCAGTTATTAGCAGAAACAGCAAAATGTATTTGTCAGTTTATTAACAGAGACCCTGCCTATTAATTATTTCAAAGCAGCTCCATAGCAGATAAAGGAATAACATTACATTTGTATCATATCTTTAAGGAAGTAGACCACATAATGATGATTAAACTCACCTACAATTAAAGGAATGCAAACCAAGGTCAGAAAAAAGCTTTGATAAACTTCTAAAAGTTCAGGGAGGGGGATAAAAACAGAAGCACAAATCAAAAATGATACTAAATAAAAAACTTTCAGTCGCGTTATTAGATCTGTTCTCCCTGCCCAACGCAAAGTCACAGAACTCTACAACAGGATTTAATAAAAGATGAACTTAAAAACCTCATGGGAGAACTCCAGAATCCCTTGGATAGAAAAAGTGTCAGGCATCATAGGCTGAGCATATGAACATAAAATATTAAAGCCTAACAGGGAGGAAGTGACAGATGACATTCGTACACGCTTTAAGAATGTCAAGCCATAACCTGAAGTATGAATGCAAGTACCAAGGAGAGCTAGAACAATAACACAGAATGAAAGGTGCCTCTTCACTTAATTTGCAAAGAGAAAATGATGTAACCGTGGCACTGCAGAAACTGTTTGGTCTCCTGACCAGGCCACAGGTGTGAAAGTAGAAACAATTTGCATCCAGATCTTCAAAATACCTCAAAATGAGGACATTGACACACAGGCATCAGACAGCTCAGAGTTACAATAAAAATAATAGTTTACCTTACCACTGAACATCAATCTACCCACTGCAGTGGATCTAGGCTTCACTCTAGTGCTTCCCATTACTGAACATCAGATAGAGCAGTTAAGCAGAACAAGGATTCTTCAGTCATGTTTGCCTCTGAGTGCCAACAAGAACTGCCAAGAAGTATTAAGGGGCTGTTGCAGAAGGAACCATCTACTATTTCTCTGTTGTAGTCAGAAGGCTGCTCCAGTCAAGTCTGGCACAGCATCACAGCTTTTCTTAGGTGAGAGAAACAGAGCACATTTTGGGATGATTCACTGGCACCAGGCAACACAATGGAATTTTCAATTAAAAAAATTCAAAAGAGAAGACTACAGATCCAAGAGAGTTTGCAGTTAAGGACAGCAACCATTTGCAGATTTAATATGTAACACATTATGACAGAAACTTAAATCAGCCTCAATGTATCCATTCCCTCTACAAACTATGGAGCCAAATTACTCTCAGACAACCAAAGCAGGTAATAGAACAGATGAGCTTTATAACACATTCAACAATTTAAAGTACTGGACTACTAAAGCACAATTTTGCCTAAGTAGGGTTATATTATCTACTAAATTCCCAAGCTAGCAATTAACTGCAGCAACAGCCACCCTCTTACTTGGTAAGGCACAACAGACTGGTTGTGCAAATGGTGCACCTTTAGAGAGGGCAAAATGACTTTCTGTGAGGCTGTGTTCTGTCAAAGTACTGTAAGGAGCTAATATATTTTGGAGCTCGGGTTGTTACTGCATATGTACATAGCCCCAGTCTGTTTTGGGAAGGAAAGGAGTTTTCCCTTCATTCCAAGGAGCAAATACAGTCAAAGAATTTGGGCAGCACAAGCTACTTCCACAATGTTTTGCCAATACTCTTCACTGATCCATCCTGGGGGGTAGAGAACATGTGGAAAGGAACAGCCCATATCAGAAGTGTCTGGAACTTGCCTGCAGAGAGAGCCAGCAGGACTGCAGGCAGACACCACGTACTGTGAGAGAAGGAAGTTTGTCACATCCTATGAAAGGCAAGATAGGTTGCAACATTTCCTAGGTATTTGAGTTTTGTTTTCCCAAAGGAACTGCTGTATGCAGAATCTATTATAAACACAGCGCTAAGGGTTTTCCATAACTCAGGAGAAAGAAAAACATGTAAACACTATGAGAAGTCAAGACACAACTACAAGCCAATGCAAACATCATGTTTCCCATTGTCTACTTTTCCTATCAGCAACAGGAGTGACTTTTATTATGTATTATCATAAACTATAATATTAAAGAATGAATATATCAGGAATCATTACTGATACTTTTTTCTTTAAGTTTTTGAATTTCTTGTGCTGTTAATCTTAATAGAGCTATGCAAGAAGAAACTCTTCTGCTACAAAAAAAAAATTAAAGATCTCTTTTTCTCTTCATCCAGAGAAACTCAAAACCATCCGAAAATTCTTGTGAGAATCTAGACAAGCATTCTCCCCCAATTTAACCAGCCACAGCCTCACTGGAAATCCAAGATGCCATACTTTAAATCCCAGCACAGGCTAAGCCATACCAGGAATGAGTGCCTCTCCTATAGCCTAGGTGAGTGCACTAATTACCAGCTTCTCTGCTATTCTCAGGTGACCTGCTCTCAATTATTCTACTGGAGTAACCTCATCTTGTATAACTAATTACACATTCACAGGGCTAACTAGGCTGTTTTTCTAAGCCCACTGGTTATGGGACTTATCTCAAGTTGTGAAAGATCCAGATTCAATTAGTATTTTAATTACTTACATAAAGCAGAACTGTTTTCACAAGAGAGACGGAAATTGTAACATCCCAAAAATTGCCTCAAGGTTAAGACATTCATATAGGACACAAGTGACAATTTCAAGTTCTCAGCCTGAACTACATCCACAGGACTTAAATATGTTACATTATGTGTGTGCTCTGCCAGGGTACGTGCTCCCATCTGGATGCCAAAAACTTCCTCTGTTGAGAAGTGATATATTTTGATGTTGAGAAACAATCCTAGATGTAGATATCACTATAAAAATATACACATGGATATACACACGTGTGTGTATGAACAGCAGCATTCCCTAAATTCTTTTTTACTGTGGAATGAAGAACAAGCAGAATATTCATCTAAATGGAAACAAGAGAAACAACAGATACCCCATTGCAGTGCCTGATAAATATTTCAGGCACAAAGGCCTCGTCTACGGTGGATATTTTGTAGTTTGAATTATATAAGCCATGAAGACTATTCTTTCCATAAGATAATGGAAGAGGAATCTGGAACTCCTATTCCTTTTGTTCCTTGGTTTCTCAATAAATACTTGGTGTGTGAAAATGTAAATTAATTTACCTAAAATATATACATATATATGAAGTATGTGCATAAGTATTAAGCTAATACATGCACATTATGCATGGTGTTCTCAACTTGTGAAAGTGTGTTACACTACATGGCTATTCACAGCTTATACTCCACATGCAGTATTATGCATGTAGTTCAAGGTACCCTACTCTTTCAATCTAGGACCACCTTGATGGATGAAATAACTGAACAACTTTTTAGCCTGGGAATTTTCAGAACGTGAATCTGATACAATTTGCTGTTAAAATTTTGGAATTTTCCCTTAGAAAAATAAGAATCAAATGTTTTGTTTCAGTAAGTTTGTACTTCAAAATATTGATATTCTAAACTTCATATTTCATTGCTAATGTCTTATATGAACACTTCTGATGGCTTGAGTGTTCTGGGGGCGAAAGCAATTATTGAAGCCTTGGCACTTCCCTAGAGGATGGGAGCTGTATTTGGCAACTTCAGTAATTTCTCAAAGGGGAATTACTTTGGACATCATGTGTTGATTTAATTAGTCCTGTGGAGCTCAACATTTTGAGTCCAAACCTTCTTTTAAAAAATTGCCACTCAATAGCATTTATAGCTGCCTCTGTTCCTAAGGAATCTATAAATGGAAGTGGCATTGGTACTCATGACTCATATACGTTGGCAGCACTGTGTGGGCAATTCAGCACAGTGTGTTCCCATCCCAAGACTGATCTACCTGGTTGGAACCTGTTTCCACTTCAACTTATCTCCTTCTCTATAAAACTAGTATTTGCATCCTGCCTCATAACAAAACAAAGAAAGCAAAGTAAAAAGGATTCAAATAACATGGATTTCATCTATAGAGATTATTAATATTTTATCTTTACTGAAACTCTGCACACATAATAATAAAGAGTGTGTCCCTTACTCCGAGTCCATGAAGTTTTATGAGTTATCTTATGTGGTCTTGACTTTGCAGGATTGATAACCATAATACAAATTCAGAAACAACATGTCTGATCCTTTCAACAGCTCAAAGCTTTACCCATTCCCCTAATAGCATTTTTCAAATACTATTTTATTAAAAAATTATTTAATGCAGAATTTTATGTCCTCCTTTTTAATTTCATGTCTGGTTCTCCACTTCACCTTCTTTTTTCTAATAACACGTCAAGCAAGTAGCTTTATCAATATTTTTGCTATTCTCCATTACCTGTCCCTTATTCATGGCAAATAATCCTGGACAAGTGAGACTCATTCATGATCCCTCAGAAGGGAAGACAGTTGTTTTGAAATGCTTTTATCTGATGCACGTTTTTAAATTATTTGCCTAAGTAGTTCCTCATTCTGCAGTTGAGGCTACTGATGTCTGTATTTATCCCAAAATAAGAAAGAAACAACCATCATTATTTGGGTTCCTGAAATATTGAAACTGGTAAACAGGTCTCAGACTTTTATCAGGTCCCTCCTTCCTCTCAAGTCCTCTCAGCAGTCACAGAATAAGTCCCATTCCTGCCTCTGTTTCTCTGTTGCCACAGATTTGCTGTCATTTGCAATCAAATTAGCTCTGCACAGCTCCTCGGCGCTCACTCCTACATCCCCATGAAGGACCACAAGGAAAACAGTTTTACTGGAACATCAGCAGCACCTTTGCAAAAGGCTCTTTGGGGGAGGAAGCTGTGAAGACCTCTGCAGGGAAAACCCTCTAATACAGCCTGCCAATTAAAGTATCTACTCCATGGCACACGAACACAGACAAGTGGGTGAGTACGGAGGAGATACATGAGACTGACTTTTGAACAAAATGAGCAGACACCACCCACCTTGGAGAGCCTGGACTGGGGTGAGTGATGAACAGGGACTCCACACTGTTGCCATTTTGGTTTTTTTGGGCCAAAGAATTATGCTCAAAATAAAAAAAGTAGTCTAATCAAAACTTGCTAAATGAAAAATAAATTGGAAAGACTAAACAAAAATACAAGAAATAAATCAGTACTTTTCTATTGTATAGGAAAAGCCTAACAAGAATAGTGGAAAGAACACAAACCCACATTGTGCTATTGAAGGCTGCTGAGATGTGATACCAAGGAACAAAAATATCTTCCTTGCAGAAGGGATTTTCTCTAAGCAGTTCCAGGCCTGGAGCCTCTTTTGCTAACAATTTTGTACTGTCCCTTTTCAGAGTAAAGAAGATCCAGGTGTTCATAGGGGTTACTTTGATGCTAACTAAAACAGCAGGTGTGGGAATCTTCCCCACCTTTCATAGTACTGCACTCTGTTTTTTTCTCTTTTTTCCTCTCTATCACAATCCCAGTCAATGAATGAACTGGAACATAGGTAATTTGCAACGATTTAAAAATAATCAACCTTCCATTGTTACCCAGATAACTGCAAACAAGTTAACACAGTCAAATTCAACAAGGAATACAGAAAATTACAAAGAAAGGAAGAAAACAAAACAAGAGAAATGCTAACAAGTACAAAAAAAATCACCTCTCACCAATCAGAGGAAATTGAAAAAGAGAGGGATTGTGGCTTAACTGAGAATATAGAGCTCTGAGGTATATGGGTCTCTAGAAAAATAAGAGACATCCTACTGAATGATGTTCCAACTGTTCCAGGAAAGCAAGTTGATATTCATTTACAACTCTGAAGACCCAGACCCCATCCTCAACTTCAAGGGAGCAAAACCAGTGACACTGAAATTCACAGTGAGTAAAAGCACCAGATCTTGCTTTGTCCACTTTCACAGAGTCATGATGTGTGGCAAGGCACCAGCTTTGGTTGTCAGGGAAAGTTGTTGAGACAGATAAGCTGGCTGGAGATCGGCTAAACGATATATTCAGAACACACTGGGTGTCAAGGACTGCCAAAGGTGTTTGATCCTGCTGCTTAGTAGTTCCCCAGCCTTTCCAGCAACCCTGTATCCTCTCATACTAACGGCTGCTAAATGATGGTCTCCCATGTTCCTTTCTGTGCTCATCACATCCACAGACGGACTGCATGAAGAAACAAAACAAGACGTATTTGTGCCAAAAAGGAAGGATGGCCATTAACCAGTACCTCTTTTAAACAGAGAAAAAAATAGGTTATTGGCAGGAACATGAGTGTCAGAGTGTTTGAAACACCTTGCCCTTTTCGTTATTGATTTGCAGATGTGGTCCGCTCTATGCTGACCAACTGCAAAAAATCACCTTTGCTCTCATACACACTCCAGCTTCCAAAGACCAATTATCTCACTTACTTTGTTCCACTGAAACCTTTCAGTAAGAGGCTGAATTAAAGCAGATGGGGTGAGGGGAAGAGGAAAGGAAGGCAAGAAATATCTTTAAGCCCCAGACTAAACTGTGATAAAGATTTCCATCCACGGTACAACCCTATTTGCCTCAAGAAAGCAGTTTATTCAGCTGCTCAGGAAAAAGGCTTAGCTGCTTTCTGATAATGCATTTTCCTAATGACATTGGTGAGTCAGAAATGGCACGTGCCATGGAGACACCAAATGCTTGAAGAGCTTCTGTTAAGGGGCGTGCTCTAATTTTTAGCGTTTCTCTACTACTAACAATCAAAAAAAACCACTTTGGCAGAGCTCTCCTCCAGTTCTACAGATTAGTCTGAGTAAAACTAGGCTGTTTCTATGGGCAAGACTCTAGACCTTTCCTCAGAAGGCCCAAATTCAACTTGCTGCTCTGCCACAGATGCCCCTGTAAACCACGATGAACTCACTTGGATATGCTTGTGTGGGCCAAGTCCAACATCCTTCTTCCCACAGACCTTCATGAAACAAACCACTTCAAGTCTTCATAAATTAAAAGAAAATGAACTGCAGTCCTAATGGTTCACCCAAAGAGAGCTTGACTGTGGCACCACTGTAAACAGCCTCTGTTCTTGGGGGAAAGAACCAAAGCATTTAGTCTTGAGTTCTGTTATTGCAAACACCTGAGAGTAACACCTCCAGCAACATCTGAAAGTAATCTTTTTCAGTACCAACCCTCTTGCATTTCTTGTGAACAAATTTGTCAAGAGTTCAAGCAATGGGATCACAGACCAAATGGTATCTCCTTAGACTCTGCACCACATTCATCTCACCACCTTAAAAGCCTAGAAAAATTAAAGGTTTTGATGCAGTCGCTGTCGCTAGGACTAGTTTAGCTCTTGTGCATATTACATGTTTAATTCAGCCAGATGAACCAATACATGTTTGGTACCCTTCTCTTCAAAGCTGAAAAAGCATAAAAAGCAGCACAGCAACAGGTCTGCTGTGATTCAAGGCAAAATGCAAGAGATACTGCAAACAGCATAGCATAACCCTGTTACCAACTTGTGTCCCATCTCCATGTTAAAAGCTTAGTACAACACGGCTTACAACACTGGTCACTCACTAGACCCCTGCTGTCAAGATGTGCTATTAAAGAGGGCCTCAAAATGTCTCCACTATGTACTACACCAGCTGACATATATGATTCATGAGTCATCTCTGCCATACCCCCCCCCCACTGATATTTAGGGTTTGGTGGGTTTTGGGTTTTTTTCCTAAATAGAATTCCTATATTACTCTGAGTATTTCTTAAACAAAATAGGGAAGGAAATGCTGAATGAAAAACGATGTATGTTAAAGGCCTCAACAAGCAGGTCTGCTGCTGTTATAAGGCAGGACTACAGCATTTTCTAGTATTAGGGATGACACTTCCTCTATGTGAGTTTATTTCAGTCCTTTTTAACTAGCAAACACTGCCATGTGAAGATTCCCTCCAAACACTCATTTTCCTGCCACAGGACACCTGTAGGTAATTGAAACAGTTCAGCTCATTCATGATTTTTTTCCAGAATACATTCATTTTCATATCTATGCCATAGTCTCCCTTTCTTCAGGCTGCAAAACATCCCCATTTATCCCATAACTGTGTTTTTGCTAAAGCACACCAGATTCTAACTGCACAATATATAAATGCACCTGAAAGAAATGAACATGGTCTTCAGAGCAGACAACAGTAACATGTAGTATGTTCAACCACTCAAATGTGTTGAAAGAGGATGAAAAAACCAACACACACAAATTAACTGAACACTCTAAACTCCATTCAATCAACAACACACTTCCAAAAGAAGTGTTTAGTGACTGTGTAATTAAATGCAGTATCAGACCACATAGTCACAAGTATTCAAAAAATCACAAGTTTGTCTTTTTAACCCCAACCTTTTGAAAGTTTTGGCTTAGAACAATAAAATTACTTCCTTCTGGTGCCTTTTTGTAATTCAAATGGAATTTGACAACATTTTAAATTGTCTTTTTTTATCTCTGAGTTCATTCAAAGTTAATCGCCCTGCAGTTTGAAAGCAGGGGCAGAATATCTCCAGTTTTTCTGTCACCATTCAAACTGGGGACAATTTTACCAACTATTTTTGTAAGGTGAATTCTTCCAGAACAGGTGGAAGGCTGTGACTCCTACTTACCTGGACTATGGGAGGAGCCAGGTTCTTACTTGATGCCTGCTCTGCATCAAGTGCTTCTCCATCCGGGTGCTTTTGAAAAACATTTCTCTATGTCTGTGCCTCCTTCCACTGTAGGTCAAAACAAGCTATTAAAACATGCATGAGCAGAATACTTGTTTCCTGGTGAGACCTGTCTGCCTGTCCTCCCAGAGAACTGCCAGGTGCCTTCACAGAGAGGTGGCTATAGCAGGTACAAGTTCTCCTTACACACTGCAAGTCACATCTGCTCAGGGCAGTCCTACTCAAGACTTCATTCTCACTGAGTCTCTCAGTGTTGCTTTATCTCTTTATCATTTAATTAAATCACCAATAACTGGATTTTGTAGACAAAGCTGAACAAAAATTATTATGAAAGGCCAGAGTTAAAAGACACTGAGGATGTATTTCACAAACTGGGAGTCTGGCAATTAAAGTCTACCAACTCTTTCCTACCATGGCCGAGTTCTGTGAAGAAATATGTTACAAGTGGCTTTTGGCTGCCTGCCGAAGCCTCAGTCATTCTGACATATGTACAGCGAGACAACTGCTGACTCAGTGTCAACAGAACACATCCGTGATCTTCCAAGTCACTCTTAAATAGCAAGATTATTGGCCAGACAGTTCATTTTACAGACTAAAACTAAAAGGAAGACAAAACATATACTGGGTAAGTAAGTTCAGGCCAACAGAAACCCTTTAAGAGAAGGGTTCATGGGGGAAGCTCTCAGTGGGATGAAACGTCTCATCTGTCTTTTTTTCCTGGTACTCTTCTCAACAAACAGAAGGATTTACTGAGTATTCTCAACAAATTGATGTTACCCAGATGCACTGCACGGGCTGTAACTCAGGTGGGGTACACAAGTTTTGCCTGTCTCTATGGTTGGGTATCTCAAACAATATAAAGATGTTACAGGACCTTCCCTCACCTCAGCTGCTCTACACTTCACAGAAATCAGCATCAAGATGCTGGAAATACAATTAACTGGTTAATCTCTCACCAGTTTACACACTTAAAATGTACAAAATATATACTAATTATGATGTTGCAGAACTAATTCATAGAACGATTTTTGATGCATATATTGAATTGAAGCTCCTTTTAATTCATATCTGCATTAGCAGCTACTACTTTGAGATAATGCTTGAAGCTCCCAAATCTTAAAAACCAGGAAAAAAAAAGATCCATCTTTGTTTTGAGCAGATACACTGATCACTCCCAAAGGTTTTGACAGCACTTTCATCACTATGAAGAATGAATGCTGCACAGCTTAATTATGGCTTTTGAGACATTTTGCCTTCCAAGAAATCACATAATATCTAACTATCATTAGGACAAATACCACTACACAACGGAATAGAAAAAAAAGCAGAAGAGAAAACAAAACCAATACACTTAAAATCCAGATTAGATTATAACTCAAGTTCATTTTAAAAGAAAATATAAATACATGTGACATATCAGTTCTATGGGAATTTGTTTTACACTGAGCTAGAAAGACTAGAACAAATTAAAATTTAGGAGTCAATTAAATTCTGAGTTTAAGTCTACCAACTTCAGTGGAGTTGCACCAGGGTAAGATTTGTCTCACAACATTAACTGAAGCACTGAAAGGTTGAGATCACTTAGAAATTTAAAATGCTTGTGAATATAATTCAAAATGAATAAATTTGAAAGTCTGACTTTGTGAGACTTCCTGGAGACTAGGGAAAACACTATGGTTTTCATACTGCTGCCTGTGAAATGATTTTATTCTACATGAAGTTTCACTTGTATAAACACTATTTCTTGTTTCTCCTTATGTAAGCAGAACCAGAATCAGGTTCCAAGTTTCTTGCCATCTGGTCTGAGACCTCCCAATCAGTTGGCTATTGCTCCCTGAAAAAATTGAAATGAATGCAGTAAAAGGCCACTGGCATGCTAATTTGTGAACCGAAACAGACTGCAATGACAAAATTGAACTGCAACAAATGATAGCTAATGAGGCATTGTTATTCACATCTTATGTGGCTTTGCTTCATCAAATACTTGCATACTCAGGACAGATGTTTATTCAGGGCTTTGGAAAAACTTCACTTCCTTCAGCTGCCCAAGTTAAGAAACAGCTGAGTATCTTTTCCCAATATAAGATGTATTAAGTTACGCTTCAGCTTATAAAATCACATGAAGTAAAACACAGTCATAATGTAAAACTGCTCACTTAAACCCACAAGATATATTTATTTCTGTAGTCTTCAATTATTCACTTACAGTACAGTATATTGGTAAATAGTCATCAGCAGTAAAACCATTTTAATTAAAAATACCTATATTTTCCTACTGATAGCTTTCCAATGACAACTGCATATACTAAGGTAACCTACATCTAAAGTCCTCCAATATAAAGCAGGAGCTGTAAGATGAACAAATCTTTAATGAGCTGCTTTTCTTCTCTTCTTTATAGGGGAAGAAAATCCCCTTGTATTTCAAACATTTTTTCCTGAAAAGCACTTCAGTCAACTACCTAGCTCTCACTCATGGCAAGCACAACTGCTTTGTACACTCCTCAACACCAGTTTTTCTGCTCACTGTATCTCCCCTCATTTTCTGCATACCAAAAAGATGATTGAAATATATTTGCTTAGTCTTTACAGGTAAGGGCTTTTTTATCAGCCTCAGAAAAGAATTTGAATTCTCAAAAATGGAAATACTATTTCATGAGCACTCCTTTTTGGTGAAAACGGAGTTCCCCTACTTTTCCTGGTAAATAGGAATTAGTTAGGATTGTTAGGCAGAGCTGCTCCTCCAGCCAAACAGGTTCATTCAGTGATCTCTAGTTTAAGCTACAATTTTACTAGGCTGATCGTGTAAAGTGAAAGATGCAATACCAATCCCTCCATCCCAACAGAATTACAGTTAAGGATTTATCAGGCAGGGAGACCTCCTTTCCCATTAATACTCCTCAGGATTTGTACACCAGGCTAGAAGGCAAGACAGCAGCTATTCATCCAGATTGCTTGTCCTTGCCACCATCCACACCCAGCTGGTGGCAGCATCTAGCCCCGGCACTCTGCAATTATTATCTAATTCATCTTGTAAGAGCACCTCAAAGGCAAGAGGAACAGATGTGTCAAAGACATAAATAGAACTATATTGAAGGAAACAAGTTACTTCCCTGAAGGAAACAAAAACATTATAGCTTGAAAAAAATATAGAGATTTTCTAAATCTTGTCATCTCTTCCTGCTGTCAGATTTATGCTGTATCATACACAGTACAGGTACACTGTCAGGACTTAAAAGAAAATGATGAATGTAAGAAGCCACATATTTAAACTGCAGTTTGTTTCCTAGAGTGAAGATCTGTCTTCCCTGTTCCTGGCTTTGAAAGGAAGAAAATAGCAGGAACTGTAGCACTTTTCTTGGGAGGTAGCTGCATAAGTTTATAGGCATCACTTACAGAAATGTTGCCAATGCTTAATTTCAAGTTTTCTTAGCTAATTTCAAATTTTCTTAGCTTAATTTCATTTGCATTTTCCTTTCTTACCCTTCCAAGGAAAAGCTGAGGCGCACTTTCTTCCTTTCCCATGCACTAGAAAAGAGCCTAACAGGTGCTTTACACTAAGTCACACAAATGTTATTTCAATTATTAGTTATTAAAGTGGTTAATTTAAAGGGTTTTAACTAAGAACTAAAAGCGCTTGAACAAATAAAGATTATTATACAACTAAGAGAAAAATCACGGCCTACAATGCTTAAACACATTTATACAGATAAACCATCCAGAAATTCCTGAGTAACAAGAGCAATGATAGCGCTAAGATAAGTTATTCTAAAAAGGTAATAGGAACATTCTGCAAGAATCCACTTCCCTTGGATAAATCCAAATGCAAAAGTCAGGCTTTGCTCTTCTGAACTTTTAAGTGATCAGAAAGATGGGAAGGGGCAAAGGGGCAGAGGAGCTGCAGACCTGCTTCATTCCTTGTACCCAAGTCTCTCCGTGGCTTGTTCCAGCACTTGCCATGCACCACACTTGGTACCAGCTTGCAAGGCAGTGCCTCAGGGTGACCCTTCCCAGAGACATGAGAGCCAATACCCAACACAGAGGATAATTCCGGCATAAGCAAAGGGAAAAAGTGACAGCAAGAACAAAGAAGGAACTGGGCCAGCGTGCACACATCCAAATCACCCCCTTGGGCATCAGTTCCACAGCATAAGCCACAGGCAGTGGCACACAGCTCACAAAGAGAGGCTGGCTACGGGCAGGCAAGGCTGGTGGCAAATCCTTACAAACCTTAAACAAACAAAACAACCTTTTACTAAGGTTTTCTTGAAAGGAGAAAACAATATAGGGAATAATTTACTTCTCTAAGTACAAAAACTTAGTTATCTGGATACTTTTCTTTTGGACAAAACTAATGAAGGAACTTCTACTCTGTCACACTAGTGTAATTCTGAAATAAACAAACAGCGTTCCATGGAGTTAAGATTTACAGTAGAGTAAATGAACACAAAATCCAATGTGCTGTTAAGATGAAGATTAAGATTAAGATCTTGGAACCAATATGGATCTCTGTCCTAGTGCCAAGTCACAAATTTCTGAATTTTTTTTCACATGTTTAAAACAAGTATGTGCAAATCTTTTTGTGCTGCTTAGGCAAAACCATGCCAAAAGTAGCACTGACAGGAATTTTACATGTTGACAGGCTCCAAATTCTTGCAAATCCTCACTCTTTGTTCTGGAACACTAGATTTATTTCAAATATTCCTAAGGAAAGAATGAAGAAAAAAAGGCTACACAATATCACTCAACTGCCCCCAATATGTCTGGAAAGGGCCCAGCTCTGCTCAACAAGAGAAATGCCAAAAACGGACAGAACCCTGAAAGATTTCTTAAACTTCCCAACGTTAGAGGAGGGCAGAACCCTGATGTTCTTTAATTCTCTGAATTTTATATAAATAGAACAACTCTTCCCTGTCTCTCTAGTCTTGGCAGAATATATTAAATTTGCTCTCCCTACCATGGCAGCGGGAACAGCATTAAGCTCAGACTTTGAGAAGCCTGGATTCAATTCCCTTTCAGACACCAGCTCCTTGTGCAACATTGAGAAACCATTTGCTTGTGGATTACCGGTCTGTAAAAATAGGGTAACATTGAGATAGGGATGGGATACCTGCCTAAGTAACAGGGGATTGAAGCAACTAAAATAATACAAATGTGCCTAGCCTAATTCCACAATTATCACAGTCATTTTATGAAGTAATTTTTCTGTACTTTCTACATACAAAATATTTTAGGAAATGTTTGGAGGGAAAGAGGAAAAATACTTTAGACAGGAAAAATGTTTAATATTTGATGAAGCTGTTCCCTTAAAACCTTCATTAATTTATTCTTTTGATAAATTTAAAACATATAATACATAAGGCTACAAACTTTATAGTGAATGAAGCATTTTTTTTTCCCCACCTCAAGATCACATCTAGAAGTACCTTCCTCAAAACTACAAAAATGTATCTCTTGGTAAGTAAAGGTACAGGACTTTTGCCAGTGAGCTTCTTATTACAAGGACTGTGAAAGAGGCAGCAACAAAAATCAAGCTCATTATGATCTTAGCTTGTGTCAGTTACAGCTTGCTCTATAAATAACCAAATTAAAATTGCATGCAAATATGTCTTATCAGAGAATAGTAAACAATTTCTAAGGGATCAAAAGAGCTACAGGGAGCGTTACTCTATACATCCCTCGTTGAGTGCTATTACTCATGCAACACCAAGTACTAAATACTCTGCACAATTCTTATTTTGGCAATGGTTTTAAACAGCATATTCCATCCAAAGTCTCCTGCATAAGTGGAGATATGAGTGGGATAGATAGATAAAGAGCAGCTGTTGTGTAAATTATCCAAAAGAAAGAAGTTGCTAACTGCTGAAACTTCTGCCAGCTCAGCAGCAACAGGTAGCACAAGCAGCCTCTCTTCATTTAAGCTTTGCTAAAGCAGGACAGGCAGGGAAGTGTCCCCTGCACACACACAGCTGTGCCTGGAGAGAGAGAGGTCAGGCAGCACCAATTCTGAGCTGAAGGGAGCAGTCAGGGTAACATGGCTGTGCTGGGGGTTAGGTTGAGTGCTGAGGTGAGCATTTTTGCATGTGATTCACTCTCTTTTGTACACTGTTGTTATTAATGTTGTTGCTGTTACTGTTCATTTTCTTGTCTGATTGCTGTTTCCAGTAAATTGTTCTCATCTCAGTCTGTGATCAGCATCTTTTTGTGTCTCCAATTCTCTTCCCCATGCCACCCCAGTGAGGAGAGCAAGCAAGTTGCACCATGGTTTGGAGAGTCTCAGTGGGAGCAGTGAATTGGGGAGTACCATTCCTAAACCACAACACCACAGTACAAATAATACTTTGATAGTCTAATTTATTTCATTTTAATGATTGCAACCTGGTCCTTGCTTCCCTGGAGCATATTCTTTCCCCAGAAAACACCCACCGCTAGTGTTCTTGCAAGAGGCAGAGAGGAAGAAGGCTGTCATCTTGTTAATATAATGTGCAAATATAAAAAATAACCTTTAGAGTAATATTATTTTTTTATTGATGATAAACACTCCCATCCTAGGCCAAATTCTGTATATCAAGCACTGTGATCCAGTATCAAGAACCATTAATGCTGTGGTAGTTTCTCTTCAGTCTTTATTTTAAAGTGTTTACAAAGTATATAGAGCTGCTGGGTAGGATTTTCTGTCACTACAATTTTAAAGGCTTTCATTTTTTTAATCTAGCTGCCCATGTACCCTTCTCTGAACTTACACACACAGATCACTTCCACATATTTTCCACTTACATGGCCATGGAAACTCTACCACTGCCACCCATGGACTGTGGTCAAATGCAGTTGTGATTTATTCATAAAAGAAAAAACTTCACTGAAGGATAAACATTATTCTAGCAGCATTAGGACTTACTGTCATTGCTGAAACCATCAATTTAGATCTTTTATACAAAGAACTCTACATATATGAAGAATAAGGTAGAATATAAACTGCAGTTAGTCTGTTATGAAATACAGCGTCTAGAAGCCTTAACAAACATTCACGCACTTATCAGCAGCATCCATGAGGCAACTCAACACAGTCTTCAGATAAAAATTACATATTATTAGGCATCATAAAGTTTTCCCCTAAATTTTTTCAGGCAACTCAAAAAACCATAATACACTTGGCCAAATTGCCTTGTGTGCCATCTGACTCAGCCCTGATTCAAGGGACCAGGTGACCACTGCTTGCACAGTACAGCCTTTAACCTCTGCCAAGGGCCCTGGTTTGGATTTCACCATGTGCACCTTCTCTGTCATCCACACGCCCCAGAAACACGTCCTTACCTTGACCCAAGCTTCCTTCACAAAATGATTGTGTGAAAAGCTTTGGTTCTGAGGAGATTTTTCCGGAAAAACAAGCAAAATAGAGATATTTCCCTCACAACAAACATGAAGAGTTAGAAATTTGGTAATAAACTCAACTCCACTAAAAACTGTTATTCTAAAATTCAGTAATAAATGTCAACTATGTTTTTAACCACAATGAGTCATGCCTCTTATCAATGTTTAACAATTTTCTTTAGATTTTTTTTTGTCACTGGGGATATTTTTTCCTTCTTTATTCATTACTTTATAGATCATTCTTTAAGCAATTAAATAATTCACACAAAACAGCTCAATAATGTCCAAAGTTCAAATAAAGAAAAAAGTAGTTTCTAATCTGTTATTGTCAGAAATAAACAAATACAGGAGCCATTCTCATAGGATTTCAAAGACCTTTAAGACCATTGTATAAAACATCTCAATACCCTTCTGAAGCAGACATGCATGTGCTTGTAAGTAAACTGAAGACTTGAGACAGACAACCCAGGTCCACAGATCATAACAGTATTACTCTCCACACCAAAGGCCTGATCTGTGTCACTACTAAGCATCGTCTGCCCCTGATAAAGAGCTTTCACCCTTGAAACAATGAGATTACACTTGATTAGATATTAGGACTAAATGTTAGTGAAAAGCCTTTCAAGGTGCTTAATAACTGCTAGATAAAAAACCAATATATTCAGGTATATATAACAATATACTCAGAAGTACATCTCAAGAAACAAAAATCTTTGGCTCTTCTGTGGAGAAGTTTAAGTGAAAATTTAGAGAATGGGAAGCACAAAAATCAAGTGGATAGAGTAGTACTACTGACAACAGATTAGCAAAAGAATAGTCACCACTGCATAGAAAAAATTACATGACTCAGAAGGAGATTTAAATAGCAAATTCAAAACACCATACTCTCACTCCTGCCACTACTCTGCAGAGAGAATTTTACTTCTGCAAATGCATCTGATCCAGGTCTGGTCTCCACCTGTCTACAAGAATGTAAAGAAGTTGCAGAAGGTAAGAAAGAACAGCTAGAGAACATCCCAAGAACCACTTTTCCCCTTTTTGATAAATTCAACAGAATAAGCTCTTTAAAGATGGTATCTCATAACTGTAAGGACAAGCTCGATCCTCCAATATACTTGTACCTGAAATGAGGAAGATACGTCAAGAAACAATAGCAGAAGCCAAATCCCACCACTTTCATACTTCCTGCAAGGCAAAAAAACTTTTGAGCTACAGTTACTAGACAGAGGAACAAACTGCTAAGACATGCAAAGAAGGTGTCTGTCCCCTGAAGTCTTTCAGTGAAGCCAGGCTGCACTCTGGACATTTTCTTTTAAGTACAATTGCAAGCTATACCCAGGATAACCCAAGGAGAATCAGATACAGTGCAGTAGATGATTCCAGGCTTACACTCTGCAAATATAAGTAGGAAAGTAGGAAGAAGTAGAATAACTTAAAGAAATGGGCCAATTATCAGAATATACTACATTACAGGAGGTATAATTTGCAATAACTTGCTGTGGGGCCTGTCACCAGTGACAACTGTGGAATTCAACAGAATTATGTGGGTTTTCAGCTCCTTACTTGGGATTTACTTACTGATCGCTCCTGGCACTTTATATGGTTTTCAGAGACATTTAGTGGTCAAATAATATACTGCAACTCAATGTTCTTTAAAAAACTGAGAATGGAATCGTGTCAGATACCTCCTAGCATACTGAAAGCTGTGAAGCATAAACATGACATGAACAAAGGACTAAAAACAAAACTACGTCTCCCTTCTCTAACGTGAGATTTTCTTTAGCAAAGGGTAGTATCTTTCCCATAAATAAAGATACAAATTTGTTGAACTGCTGCAAAATAAGAATTGGTTATCAATTGCTTTGGAACAACACACACTGCCAGCATTATTTTTAAACCTCAGTCCTGGACCAATATTCTGTTGTGCCAACATTTTATTGATGATGATAGCTACCTTATTTGCAATAATACCATTTCATATTATTGAATCAATCAGAAAAAGAAGTCTCTGTTCTACAGCTTTTTCTTTCTCACATTTGGCTTGGACATGTAACAGGGCTGGAGGGAGAAAGTGGGTGAGAGCCCCTGCACCTCCAAGGGACATGGGAAAGCCCTGTCCAGCTCCCCCTCTTCCCAATCCCTCCCCACTTCTGTGCTGCTCAACACTGAAATTCAAAAAGGGGAGGTTTGTCTTCCAAAAATCATGTGACTCGCTCAAAAACAACCAAGTCTTCTAAAACTGTTATTGCGCTCTTTTTACTTGTCTTCCAGCTTTTCAGGCTATACCACACCCAATCACACTTTCAAAGCTTCTTCTAGAAGGGCAAATAAATATTTTACTTTAAAAAGATAAAGTCACACTTCTAATGCATTAGCACAATTCTAGCTGCCCAGGTTTTAAAGATAACACTCCAAAACTCATTAATTAGCAATAAGTACTGAGGTAAAGAGCTAAATACCTCTGTTTCTGACTCAAAACTATAAATGTGTTTCATCCACCATCTTTGGAAGCTGAAGAGTAAAAATGAGTTTGTGAGCTCTGAACACCTGCCAAGTAAACCTGGGTAGGGTAAGATGCAGAACAATGGTTCCTAGCACGACTAAGCAAACATCACTCCACTTAAAATCATCATTTTACTAACACCATTAATGTTATACATGTATCTGACAGGAGTGCCACTTTAATAAAATAAAGGATACAAACTCATTCCTTAGCTTGTAATACCAAAGTCACAGATAAAAGGTTAGAGAGAGGGAAGAAACAATATGGGGAGAAAATACATGGATTCACATGACAGATAACAGGAACAAGGTGGATTGGTTTTGGTTTAAACTCTGTTGAGAGATTTCAGAAACGCAGATACACCTGTCTGGAATCATACTGGCTTCCCTGTCTCCATTTGACAAAAAAAAAATACACTCTAAAGCCCCAGGTACGCTGGCAGGCAGTAATTTCCATTTGTTCCTAGAACTTACAAACCATTCTTCTCCATTCATTTCAATTGTTTTGAGTGCAAAATTAGCATCTGAAATTGTAATCAGTGTATTTAAATATTTACAATATGGTACTATCGTTTCAGGTTGTTTTGATTTTTTTAAGTTGTAAATTCTTGTCAGACCACCCTTCAAATCTCTATTAAGTTTTTAATAGAGTGCTCTTTCCACTTCATAAGCAGTCAGAATCAGGGTGTGTCTACCTAAAATATGCTTAATAAACAATAGATGCCTAGCTGCCTGTTTGGTCACATACTATGAACTTCCAGCCATCCCATCCCTCACACTATCACCTGCTCACAGAGCAGAGATTCTGCTCCTGCTGCACACAGCTGGCAATACAGGAATTGCAATTCCAGTCAGCTGCATGCCATCCTGAAGAAGGCTGGAAATACCAGCTCACATTTTGATTTCCCAGGGACCCAAGCAGGCCATCAGTAGGAGGCTTCCCAGGAGGACCAAGGCACTGCTGTGAGGACAGGTGGATGTATGGGTGATCTCAGCATGGGCTGAGGGAACACTGCCTGCCTGGATCATGGGCTTACAGGTGATGTTCTAGAAAATGTCAGCTGTCCCACAAGTGCTTTGGTGGGTGCAGCACAAACACAGCCAAGGGGCCTCTCGGAGCAAAAACTTACTGCTGCTGAACATAGAACTTGAACTCAGATTTTAAGCCAGAACAGAGAAATAGGAACGTGACTTCTGCTGTCAAACATTGTGTGAAACCGCAGTAGGAATAGGGTGGAAAGATTTATCATTTGTTTTCTGAAGGACACTCCTTGCATGTGCTGATAGATTGCTTAACTTTGCCTAAACAATTCACATATGGATATACATAAAACAATTTGAAAGATTTCTGGTACAGAACAGCCTGCTGACCAACAGCATAGATTCACAATGGGTAAGGAAAACAGGTGATGAAAGCTGCCTTTTTTCTTTCCTTCTTTCTATAGCATCCTCAGACAGAAAGGCTTTTTTAAATTGCTTGCCCAAAATAGAGTATCAAACAACATATGGTGTAAACGTCAATTACTTCTAATTCAAACTCACAAATGGTGCCAATCTACTTAGAGGCAATACTAGTCTGAAAGGCATCTATTACAGAGGAAATGGAAGGATTACAGTGGTAGCGAGAAGGGATTAATTTCTAGTTACCTTACAGCAGATAATACTAAACCAAAATTAATAATGGATATGATCTTACAACTAATAAAAATTCCTCCTTAAGGACTGTAGGATACAGATAGCTAAGGTTTCAAGCACAGCTGCTACAGCAAACAAACAAGTCTGCACAATGGTTACTGTTGAAATTAGGGGATATAGACTTCTTGTGTGGGTGCATTTCTGTCACAGAAACACAAGTCTGATGCCATTTTGAATCAGAAAAAAGCCACATCAGCCTGGGGAAAGTGTGGCGGCTGGGGGCAGGGTAGGCAGGGAGAGAAAGAACTTTGCTGCCCTTCAGGGTAGAGTCAGCTTAAAAGCAACAGCTCACTACAGCACACATCGAACAGAAGCCATGCCTAACAGCAATGAACTTAAATTACAACTGCAGCGACCTTAATGAAAAGCTATTCAAAAAGGCTGCATTAGTTATGTCTCCCTCAGGCTTGTGTTTAAAACTATCCCAGTGGAGCAGCCACATGTGATTAGCAAATATGACGCAGGCATAAAAGCAAGAGGATATCTTGGGTCAAAACAATTAAGCCAGCATCTGCCTCAGAGGTGACCATACCACTTGCTGGGAGAAGTAGTATAACAAACAGGACAAATATGCAAAGATTTCTCTCTGCACTTTTCTGCCCCCAGCCTCTCTAGAACTTCCCAGCTTCTAACAACAAGTGGTCAATTGACTGCCCAAAGCAGCAGGAGCTATAGCACACACTGATTTACTGAGGGCACTGCTAGGCATTCTTACAGAAGTACTCGCACACATTCATTTTAGGCACAGAACGTCCTATGTCACAAAATGTATATGCAGCTGTCCTGGTGGGGAAGTTAGGGAAACCTGAAATCTTTCAACAGCAGGTGTGTCTGATGTCAATTAACAGGCCTGTAAAGAGGGAAGCAGTAAAAAGTAACAACAAGACTAAATACAGCAGCATTCAAGAGCTGTTGTGGCACAGACTTAAGGAGGTGTTTGGTGGTTGCTGCATCCCTACCTTGGAAACCCCACATTCATAAAAGACCATTTATCACCATAGGTGTATGTCATTACTGGCACTCAGTTTAAAAATATCTATCACCACCAATAGGAAAATGGATCCAAGAGTTCAACACTATCACAGCTGCAGTTCCTAAACTTCAAATAAATACTGCTGGCAAGTGAGAAGTACATATTACATTAAAATAAATAACCATACCAAAACTTTTAAAGAACAAGAAAAGAGAGGCCTCATTATCCTCAGCTTAACATAGACAGCCTTTAGCTTGGTCAGGTACATCAGCTGATACAAAATTATTGTAGTGGGTATTAGTTACGATTTCTTGATAGGTCCTTATTAGGTTTCCCTAAAAAGTAGTCGCATAATTAAAGTATTTCATGAAATCATTCAAAAAAAGCACTGCCACACAAGTCATCTACCCAGTTAACACTACAGTACTCTATACTCCTACTGAATTCCCCTCTTAAAACTGTTCTGATGTCTTCAACAGATGTATGTTAGTTATAAAGGGCATGATATAGGCAACTTTTATGAAAAATTGTTTTGCCTTACAGAAAATAAAGATTTGGATGAAAGTTTGTGATCAAGAAAGTCTGTAGGCAAAATTAACTTCAATGAAATGGCTAGATACATTAAACAAAGAAAAGTCCCAGTTTATTTATGAAGCAGCAATAAAACTGGTGTAGTATAATTGAAGAAAATTAAGTGTGAAACACTGAAGTCCAAAGACCCCGCTACATGTATTAGATACACTGTTGGTATCTCAGACCATGTTGATACAGTATGTGTTCTGACGGAAGCTTAAAATACACTTATACCCAAACAAGTATTACGCTATTTCAAGGAAACACGTGTGAAACCCCACCAGAGTGCCTATACAGTTTAAAACAGTGTTTAACAAAGTTATCTAAGACACAGTCTTACAAAGAAAGTGACTTTCAAATTGGTGCAAATTTCCAAGGAGAAAAGAGGTGATACAAACACAACCTGGCTGCAATTTTCTGTATTGTCCTTTATGACCTTTTGCTTTTTAATAAACTGAAAATATAATGTAATTCTGTGACCTCATGCAGTCCCTAGTTTAGCAGTTCTATCAAAACATCCTTCCAGGATAACAGAATGGCAATTCTTATCTGCTATTTTTAATGATTAAAAAATGCAGAAGAAAAGCTTCAAAATTGGTGGTGACAGATCATAAACTACTGTATTCTGAGCATCTATAGTAATAGAAGACAGTTAGTTCAAATCAAGCAATCAATCCATGAATGAACCAACAACATCTCAGCACCCGTCAGTATAGAATTTTTTCCACTCATCAGGGAAAAGCTGTTTCTTCTGATGGCTGAAGAGTTAAGTGAGCCAACGTACACATTTCAAATGCATGAGGCAGAAGAGAACATTTATATTAACACAGTCATAGAATATTCTGAGTTGGAAGGGACCTACAAGGATCATCAAGTCCAACTCTTAAGTGAATGGCCCATACAGGGATCAAACCCACAACCTTGGTGTTGTTAGCACCACGCTCTGAACTCATCCCAGTGGCATTATCTCATCATACACGCTTGAAAGGTTTACTTAGCTCAGAGCATTAGGCTGAAATATATAAGGTAAAAATCCAGAAAAAAAATCTGCATAAAGGCATTCAGGTTATCTAAAATAAGTGTATCGATGTTCATTATCATGCATGCTCATTCCAATAACACAAATCAGAAAACCAAGACATATCTACCTGTTCCTAGAATCTCTCTACTCCTGGCACTTCAAATCTACTTTTTCTCTCCAATTTGAAATACCTATATTACCCAAGTATTGTATTCCTCACCATTGACACAGCACTCTGATAGCATAAAGCTTTTCAAGGTGATTGTTCCCCAAGAAAGTGTTTTCAAAACAACAAAAGCACCACTACTTTATTCTAGGTACATCCTAAGTAAGTAGGGACATGAAAGTGAATGTCCCACACAATACCTTGCTGGCAGAGATGGAGAAAAAAAATTGAAAGAAAATCATGGAAAACAAATATCAAAGTCAGACATGGAGGCTGTAATTTCCCAAAAGCAATGCACCAGGCTCCAAAGCACTTTTTCCTTGCAAAGGAAGAGTATAGCAATTCCAGAAATGAGAGTTTCCTTTACAAATGAAAGAAATTATTGGGGGAAGGGGGACAGTGGTGGAAAGAAAACCATGCAAAGCTAGTACTCAGTCCTATAAAACTGGCAAAAGGAACAGTTCTTCTGGAACTTCTGTCATCACTGCTATGGGAAGGGAGATCACATCCACAAAGCTCGGAAATAAAATAATGAACCGGTAAAAAATTCAATAACAAAAAAAAAAAGGCTCTTGAAAGAACATTTTCTTTTGCTAAAAGTAAAAGACCCCTACAATTTACACTTTACATTTGCTGGCTACTAACTCTGTTTAGAAAACAGTCTACCCAACCAATACTTTCAGCTCTGCATGGTTGTAGTATTATGTAAATAACACCTTTTTCACAAGAGAATCTTACAGCACACTTCCATCAATTTTATTCACTGTACATTTTCTCTCTAATGGCCTAGATCCCCAGATGCAGAGCATCAGTGTCATGCTTTTGGTTTAGGCAGACTGAAGACTGCAAGTACGTGAACATTTTTGCTCTAGCTGCTGCACTGCCATTTCTGAAATGGAAAATTATAGCATTTTCGGCCATCTCACAAACTACTCCAATCAGTAACTGAGAAACTTATTTCAAAATGAGTCCATACAGAGAATTCAGGGAATAAACAAGTCAATTCGTATCATTATGTGCACGAACAAGCTAGGCATCAACCCACATGCTCCATTTTGCATACCAATTAGCTGCAAAGAAAAGGAGACCAAGGCATACAAGTCATGATGGGACAGTTCTGCCCATATTAGCATGGAGAAAACAAACTATCATCTTATTCCTAAGAAAGGCAGGGATGCACTAATTACAACATAGTACTAATCCCCTGAGATTAGAAAACACCCATTCATCTGCTCCCATCACTGTGCCTGCAGTACCATTCTATTCAAGAGCAGTAATGGGGCCAATAAAGCAAATCCTACCATCCTTCACAAAAACTCATGCTGGTTGAGATCACTTAGCAATTTGGGTGCATGTATAGCATATTCCTTCAGAGGAAGCTGAACTGTAATCTCTTCTCCAGCCATAAACAAAGTATGTTTCAATCCCAAAGGGAAATATAAGTATTTGAGTAAGTGTCTGGACATTTGGACCACACTGAAGCTGCTGATTCCTTTAAATACTTGTCTTGAACTGCATAAAAAGGGAAATAAAACCAAAAGAGCCACCACTGCAAGACTGGAACAAAGTGACTCCCAAAGATTTATCTGTAGTATCTATTATTAACACTATCTGAGTAAGTGCCTAGAAATTATTCAGGTACGAAAACAGTGTCTTTTACAATGGTACCTGACATTAAGCCCAAAACTAAGGACTGGTAAATAGGGCAGCAAGTAAAAGACCATTTATCACGGCCATCCTCTTAAACTAGTATGAATTAGGCTTCCTTGCACACATTTTACCTGCTATCTGTAATAGCCATTTAGATTCCTGGAAGTTTACTCAGCAAATATTTAATGTTATCAGTCATCATTAAGCAGATCAAACAGTTACATTAACCTTGTACATCAGGTCAGCACTTACTTGGAAAGCTTGTCATCATCTCTGACTGTTAATACCTCAAACCCTTAATAACATCTCTATACATCACGAACCCAGGGTCAGGGAGTTAATGACATGTATTATCCACATTCTCAACCATGCAATTGGGAGAGAACTAGGGTAACGGAGAGCAACAGAGGAAGCTAGTACTCTAATAAGCAAAATTAAGGGTGAAGCAGACTATGGGAGAAGCATAGAAGCTAATTAAGTGGTTTAACCCCAGCCAGCAGCCAAGCCCCATGCATACACTTGCTCACTCCCTCACCAGCAGAAGAGTAAAAGCATCCCTTTGGTCAGTTGGGGTCACCTGTCCTGGCTGTGTCTCCTCCCAACCTCCCATGCACCCCCAGCTCCCTCATCAGTGTGGTTGTAGGAACAGTAGAAAAGGCCTTGGCTCTGTGTAAGCCCTGCTCAGCAACAACAAAAACATCTCGATATTACCAACCCTGTGTTAAAACACAGACCTGTACTAGCACAGTGTCCGAACTATCACTGCTGAGATTTATAAGATATTTTATTTATATGAACCTCAATAGCAAAATAAAATAGGCAAGTTAGAGGTATGAGGAAGTGGGTGGAGAGATGATCTTTGGAGTAGATTGAAAATGCTGCGTGTGTTTGCAGTCATATTCTGCAGTCATATTCTGACCCTCTGTGTTACCACCAGCCATTACTTTGAACATGAATATCTAAATTTACAGGAATATATGGCCATAATTTTTCTGCTTCTGGAGCTCATATCCTTTAACAGTATCTCCGTAGGTCATTTTGTATTTTTTCATATGCACTGCATTTTACTATCCAGTTTTTAAAGTCCTCCACCCTGCCTCACCATTAAAGGTATTAAGGATCATGGGAAAGTGGTGGGAATTGTTCCACTACAACTGAGGTTTTGTCATTTAATAAAGAAAACCTAAGCACTTCCTACTGTCTTTCTTCCATATCATGACACTTGCTTTTGATCTTTATTTTCACACATTGCCATCCATCAATAGGTCTCCCAAAAACATCTTATCTCATAACAAATCATGAAACTTGAATCTTTTGTGAATGATAAAATACGGATCGTCTCCCATATAAATAAAAGAAAAAGCAGTTTTGAGAGCTGCCACACGGATACACATCGACATAAGAAGGACAGTCATTCTTAGGTTTTGAAAGATGAAATAATCCCATATATCTGTGCAATGTGGTTTCTTGCTCTACATTCCACTGCTGTAGAACTGAGCGACCATTTATTAGAAAGAGGAACCTAAACGAGTTTCACATAAAAACGTGACCAAGCTCTCAGACTGTGAGAAGCGTGTGCTGTGCAAACATTGCTCCCCATACTACTGAACTCCAGAACAGCAAACAAAACTAAACCAAAACAAGAGCCCCTCATCCCTGCTAATCAAAATGTGCAGCAGGAATAGTTGCTTGCCAGGCAATAGCAACCACCACTTACAGAAGGGGAAAAACAGGAACTAATCAAGATTCACCAAGTTAATATTACACCTTTAATAAAACTAAATAGACTAATAATTTCGGGGTTGGTTTTTTGTTCTTCATTTGTACATTTGCCTTAAGCTCTCTTGACAAGTCTAGAATGGGCAGTGATTAATAGCCATGGCCTTTTGTCATAGATCAGTTTTTGCCAGAAACTTGAGTCAGGTTATTTCATAACCTGCATGAGTCTTTGCAAATTATTCATACGTACAAGAACAATCCTTTTTTTAAGTGCTGCTTTTAACTTTTTCAAGATACCTTACTGAGCTTGATATAATATTTAGATAGCAATTCCTTTCATTTAAGTAAAAGCTTTTGTCTTTAAGCACAAGGGTTTTTTTCATCTAGCGTAATATATTCAAGGTCAAACAATCAAAGGTCCAGAATGAAACCAAGAGATAAACAGTGAAGACAAAGAAACATCTAAATGACAAAAGAAAAAAAAACTAGACAAGACTTTCAGACGTTCCCTTTATCACTTCCCAGGGTTGTCAGAAACAATGCTGCATCAATTTGTCTTAGTATCAATGCTGGATTTTTCTCCCCCTCCCTAAAAGCAGCTAAACCATCCCATGCCTACTGTCCCTGCTGATGAGGCAGTCAGGTGGATTTACTAGCACACCATCTGTCTGTCTGAACAAGTTGCAGTGGCAGTGTTGCTAAAGCTTAGAAGGAGCAGTTCGCACAAATCAGTGCTGCACAGAGTAAATAAAAGCTTCTAAAGCTAAACTGTAAAAAACCCTGACTTTCAATTAAATTATATTCCTCATGAAGCATGTGATCCTCTAACTGTAAGGACACTTTCTCCACATCCAAAGTCCCTTATTTTCCTGTGTCACACATCCAAGACTACTCTGAAGTACATTTCTATCTTTTACAAACAATACTCACTATTAAACCTTGAGACTGGTGAAGGAAGAATGACATGCATGTAGCGAGAGCAGTTTGTCTAGGCATAACTGAGGCATCTTTTAATTCCTTGCTCTAAGCTGAGGGTTTGAATTTTTCAAATTGTCTTGAGAAAGACTTCCAAGGGACAAGGATGGAAAAGAAAATGGAAGGAATGAGAGGAAACCATGTTAGGTCAAGAGGTCTTTTGACTAGAGAGAGCATTCCTAATCTTTGGTAGCTTTAGTAAAGAATATTAAGCCTGAAGTAAATAGCCCCAGAACATAACTTGTAAAGAGATATGATGAACATGGAGGTGTTAATTTGCTTTTTTCCCCAGCAAGCCAGGAACTTTCCTGCTTTCAATGTCTCCATGCTTGATTAAACACAACCTAAACAAACCTGTGCCTTTAGATTTGGAAAAACATGTTTGTCTTCTTCACACCATCCAATCTAATCTTCTTGAAGAAACCTAGAGCAGAGGACAAGAGGATGATAGGAACACTTCTAAATTTGTAGACATGCCTATTTTGGTCAAATAAAGGAAAGTTATATGCAACACAGTTTCTTAAAAGCAGTAGTGGTCTACAAGCAATGCTGCAAGGCTGAACATCATGCTTGTGACTGCACTCCACATACTGATTTTGGTGCCATCCTGAAGGATTATCCACAATCACATAGATTAGTGGGGGCTTAAAAAGAATTAGCAAATTTTGTATGTTTTTGTGCTCATCCTTCATTCAACTCAGTTAATGTGAAACATTATCCCATTGCTGACCTCCAAGTAATTGTCTACCACTCTGGGTCACTCAGTTGACATTTCATTTACATATTTGCAAAGTGAATAAACTTTCACTAGCAATAACAGGTCAAAATTCGCTTTATTTGGAGAGTCTTCTCAAGCAGGCAGACTTGGTTATTTCATCTTATCACGCATCAAGTTACAGTAATAACACCAAACATACTTCTTATCAAAATTATTTGGTATTTCTAATTTTGTTAGTCTCAGTCTAACAGCACTTTGAAGCTTAGAAATTTCATCACAAGCACTCTTCCCACATTGATAACATTACTTTGAGTTACAAGACAGAGCATCTTTTTTTCCTTCTGCCTTCATATGCCGTTCATTGAGAACCTAAGAAGAAAATTAAAAGTCGCTCATCTGTAAATACTGGTTCTCCAATCAGCTTGTAGGATTCCAAACTGACGTTCTTAATTAAAAATATACAGATCCTTATACAGTGACGCAGGTTGGGAGCTTGTAAAGCAACAGCAAGCAGAAGCATTAGCTTCCCTTCTCCATTCACATCCTGCCTGGTCATATGTCCCTGAGAAAGGGGAGCTCCCAGTCAGAAGGCTGAAGGAACAGCCACTACCTGAGCCAGATCCTCCCAACAGCTTACAAATGCTCCCTCCTACCTTCCTTTTCATTTTCCCCAAAACAGACATCCATCCCCACTTGAGTCACCCTGCCTTCTTCTCCCAGCTCAGTCCTCTGAAGACTGTTGGTGAGGTCTTTTCTTCTCACTCTTGTGTCTTTTCGAATGGACATAAAGTGTCAGTCACGTGTGTCTCTGATGGCTCTTCTGCCTTGTTTTCGCTGTCTTCTCCTACTCTTCCTCCCTAACAGCTCATAAATTAATTTCTGTAAACTCTAGCTTCTCTCTCTGTGAAAAGCAGGGCTGTCAACAAGCCCAAGTGGGGAGGCTTCTCCCTTTCACTCCCTGGCAAGCATGAAAGAGAGTCATTAGCCAGGTTTGAGCAGACCAGTTTGCTCAGCTGCATCAGGCCATGGTGCCCCATGTTGCCATGGAAACAACGGACAAAACCAGGAGTCGGGCACATTTTATTCAGCAGGCTGTTTGCGTTTTGTACCTTTTCTGTCCACGAGACTGGTTGCTCGTGCAGCCTTGCTAGCTTTGGAGCTGTTTGATGGGAACATCTGTTATGCTCTTTTAACTTCTCTCCTAAAGCTCAGCACCAAACCACAGAGCAGCTTTGATATTCCCATACACGCACACACAGAGCATAACAAGCTACTACTCTTCATTACTGCTAATATTGAACAGGCAGTTGGATCAGATGTTAATATGAAAATTAACAAGAGATTACTCTTTCCCCAGCATACCAGAAACAGCACGCCGCTTCAGACCCAAGAACTCCATCTACCTTGATCAGAAGCCGAAACCAGCATGCTGGAGCCTAAGAGGACAGCTGGTAAAATGCTCCTGGACAGGCTGATTCTGCCAAGGCACTAAAGGAGCATGACTGAAGTTTTCATCAGGGACCATGACTATACATTTGCTTCCTACTTTTCTCTGTGGTAGCTATAAGTTGAGATTTTACCACAACACTGAATCCATATTCTACTGCAAAAAAGATCTGAAGACACTAACATTCAACAAGTTTCTGACATATTTTCACATTTTATTTCCCTATCATCATGATCATGCAAAATTTTGACCAACATTAAAGGAAAACTTGAAATTTTGAATTCTGAGCATGAAATAATTGAAGGACTTCACTTTCCATTTCTTCAAGTTGGTGTACATAGCAGACTGAAAAAGAAAATCTGGAAATGCTTTACTAATTTAACTATGTTTTTTTTGTTCTAAGTCCATCAATACAGGCTAGGGGTACTCAATTCAGGAACCAACTTCTCAGGCAAGAGGAGAAAAACGTACTAGAGGAGTCCTAACCTGTTTTCTTTACTTTCTTTTACATTAAGTAACTACATAGCCGTAATAACAGGTTTGGTTCCCCTTGCCTTAACCTCTCTGTCCTATGTATTACAGGATCACGGAACGGTTGGGATTGGAAGGGACCTCTGGAGACCATCTATTCCAACCCCTCTGCTAAAGCAGGTTCACCCAGAGCAGGTAGCAGAGTACTGCATTCCAGGAGGGTTTTGAATATCTCCAGAGGACAGACCACAACTTCTCTGGGCACCCTGTTCCAGTGCTCTGTCATCCTCATAGTAAAGTTTTTCCTCCTATTCAGATGGAATACCCATGTTATGTTTGTGCCTATATTGTCACCTCTTCCACTGCTACTTACCAAAGATTAAATTCTAAGATTTTCAACACAGAGACTGGACAAACACCAGCTGCACACTAGTAATTGTCATCAAGTTTTTAGCAGAACATTTATACATGAGGATTGAGACACACTCCCATCTTGGGTAACCAACTTTATCCCCTGCAACAGTTGGCTATTTGCCTCCCCAAAAGCATTCAGTAGTAGGAGGACACCAGCAGTAAGTACTCTGCTTAGCAGCTAAGGAAAATCATAGTTTTTGTTAGCCTGGATTTACTTCATTGGGCAAATACAACTGGACAACCATCTGTAGGGCTTCTCTGAATCAAGCAGGTTGTTTTCTGCACTTGAATTTGTCTGTCTTTCTCGCTACAGTCTGATACTAAGAGGGAGAACATAGCTTTTAGTAGGAAAAGGTTATTTTAAAAACTCTTTGATGTAAAGTTAAATGCGATTAACCAGAAAGCATTCAAGGGAGTAGAGTTGAACATTCTCTTCCAGCATCAAACAGAAAGGCAAAGACCAAAACAGAAAAAACATCTTGCTGAGGTTTATCACGGTTTCCTCTGCAATTTCTTTTTAATCAACAGGTCTCTTACTGCTATCTTCAGCTATTTTACAGAAGTTTTGTGTCATTCAATGAATAATGCAGTCTTATTACTACTAGCCCAAAAGCTGAAATATTAAAGTGATGCCTTCTGACTCAATCTGAGGCATGAGAAAATTGTTTGAGTTCCACAGAAAATAAAGGAACTTCCAAAGTTCATTAAGTAGGTTTGGGGTTTTTGTTGGTTGGGGGGTGGGGGGGAGGGGAGGAGTATCATTGTTTTGGTTTGGGGTTTTTTTGGAGGGGGGGTGTTTCGTTGTTTGGGAGGGGGTTGTTGTTTTTGTTTTGTTGGGTATTTGGGGGTGGGGGTGTGTGTTTGTTTGTTTTGTTGTCCCCACCATCACTGCTACATGTTTTCTTCACCTATGGAAGGAAAGTTGTTTTCATAACTACCTATTATCCCCGCAGTGTACTTGAGTTGCCAGTTCTTTCCCAAATAAATGAAGATGTTTACAATTCCATCCTGTAAGGTAATTCAGGCAAATCAATACTAGAGGTTGAATCTTCAGCATACAACAAACATACCCACAGCATTGCTTGTGAATACACGCATAGGTACACAAGGCCATGGCATTTCACAGCTCTTCAAATTGATATGCACTTGCACTTTTTTAATGCTTTCATGAATAACACATTTAACCCTACACCGTCCTGTACCTTCAAGTGTTTTCTGTTAAACGAAAACAACTGCTATTCCCTAAGCAAGAAGCATCAAAAAATTATTTTTAGATGTTTCTAGTCAAGTTCCTGTCTGCTTACAATAGTTATTAGTGTTGTACCAAGATGAGTTTGTCTACCACCAGAGTCTAAAATGAGATATAGTGGATGCCTTCCCATGTTAAGGAGTTGTTCTTTGAGGAGGTGGCAACAAAAGACAAAGGGCAGACATGGCTGCAAGATCTCCTTGATTTTCAGAACTCAACAACACATTCTGCTAAAGACTCCAGAAATAATCCCCTTGAGATTAAGTTTAAATACACATTCATTTTCTTTTTTATTAAAAAGCTTAAGGAAACACCAGGGTCTGTAGCAGTTGCCTTGGTCTTTAATGACATGTGTAAATGTATCTTTATTTTCCACATTTAGAGTGCTTATAATTTGAGCAACAGCTAGGAAGGCTATTTTTGGGTTTCTTCAACAGGGCTCCTTTTACCCTTCAGGAAGGAGAAAAACAATATGAATATTAAGAAGGGAGAATAAAAGGGAAAAAGATCCTATCAACATCCAGTCATAAAGAAGCAGAACTATTTGCTTGCTTCATCAGCCTTCCACGGTAATACAGTACCAACACCTTGCAGCTAATGCCTAAGAGCTCCATCAAATGAGTAACCTCGTGCAAGAGCTTTGTTTTGAAGTCTAGATTCATTTCACATTTTGGTGGACTGAGTGACTCACAAATATATTTATATACCTATAACGCAGAGAACATAAAACAGAATTTTAAACCAGCTTGGGATGAGAAAAACTTTCATAGAGATGATTTTTATATAAGTCTATCACCTGGCTTGTAGAGTCTCATTTCAAACAACATCAAGCAAGGGAGCAGCAGAGAAATTGTCACTTAGAAAAAACACACATTAAGATGTCTGTAAGGTTTTTTGTGTAGCAGTTTTTCAGAAGTGAGAAGTGTAGGGCAGCATAATGGAGGGTGGTAATGAATAATGTAGCACAGAAAAAACAGACAAGGCAAGTCCAAATTTTAAACAAAGTAAAAAGCCACAGCAAAGTCCATTCACTTTTCCTCTGTTATTTAACTACAACAGCCAGAAAAGTGGGGAGGAAAAATCATGTTGTATAATAGTATGGCTCCTGTTAGTTTACTTCTCTGAAAGCAGAGCTGAGGAATACCTGAATCCTGAGATGTGTGAGCAAAGCAAGAGACTGCAATATAAAACTTGATGGTGAAAGAAGAAAAAGCTAACTACAGTTCAAGCTAAAGACATGTATTGTAGTTTCTTGATAACTTTATACATCTATTGGATTCTAGTAGTGTAATGCAGCAAAGTATTGCCAATCCATTTTAAAACTTACTGTCTTATTAGATGGCTATTAAAGATATACTAATATTTGCTTTTCCTTCAACATTGCCTACTTCTTCCCTTTATGTTTTAAAGATTAAATAAACATCCTTAATTTCAATACAATCATAAAAATAAAAGTAAAAATCACACTTGTAAAATTCTGACTCCTCATCTTAATGAGCTCCCCAGCCCACAGACTTTCCAGAGACCATTTTGAACACAACCTGGAGCGTACTTCAAAGGGGCTTCACTGCTTGCTTTGGGAATGGAACAACTTTCACCAGCCTGTAGGCAGAGCTGAAGTGAAATAATCTCCTTTGGAAAATAATTCCACTTCCATTTGGCCAGAAAGCTATTTTTCTTTTAGGGACATGTCATGGGGCACTGACTCTACTCTAGTCAAAGGCTGAAACATTGTCATTAACCCCCAAATTCATTAAAAGGGGCAGGGAAATTCACCTTAAAGAAAATATACGGTCTGTGCTGCAAATCTTATTTAACTATCATCACGAATTCAATTCAGAAGAGGTGCCTCCTGGATTAGAGCCAGTAAAATAATAATCTTACATTTCTTTCACACCCTCCAACCCAGCCCTGCCCTCTAGGGACTGTTTGTCTGACAGGTCTTCCTAACGTACTGTGGGTGCTTGTGCCAAAGACCAATCCCACAACTTCTGTACAGAGCATCTCTGGAGATCTAATGTTGACCTCACAGCCACATCTTATCATTCCTCATTGCTGAGAGTGCCTTTTGGAAACTAGTACAGTCTTGCAAATACAGCATACAGTACTAAAAAGCTACAAAAGTTAGAAAATACTAAGTTTATATGCAAAGTTCCAAATGCAATGTCAATAATTTCTAGTGTTTTTGATGGAACATTGCTCTGCCTGGTACAGGAGACCAGTTAGAGAGATTAAATGCAGATAATACCCATAAGGAAGCTGTAAATGAAGATACAGCTCAGACTTACTTTTTAGGTTAAATTAGGCAGTGCTGAGCTGACACAACTGCTAGTAAGAAATAGGTAAGTTATCTCTACACCTACACAACTAAAGTGTAGATTTATTACTCGCTAGAAAACATGGTATATATGCTTATATTCCCTCTAAGGCTCACCCATTTTGGTAGCCTGCATCAAGCTTAAGACAGGTGAGAAAAAACGCAAGTTATGCCTTCATGGAAATGTACAGGGACCTACCTTCATTGCATGACTCATACCTTCCTTTATATAGTAGCACCAGAAGTCATTGAGAAGAGATTTCTGCCAAGATTGCTGCTTTTACTTCCTGAGAGTTTGAAAAGTGAATACTTGCACATTTCACCCTTTTAAATATAATTTCTGGAGGTCAGCAACGACTGCTGAAAAAAAGACACTGCATGACTCTGGAAAACTACAAAAAAAGGTAAAACACATCAGTGCTAATACCTACTGGTCCCAGTATGGCAAGGAAAAAATGCAGCTGCCTGCGTAGAAATATATATGGATTATACTTGCTGCAGACACTTGATACCCACGTTCAAGGGGATGCAATTAAATAACTGGAAGACCACCCTAATTAAAGCAAAAAGGCAAAGGCAGATCACCTGGCAAAAGAATAAGAAAAATTAACTTAGCCTGAACGGCATTCAGAATATTGAAACAGCTAATAAAAGGATGACTTGTGCTTGCAGCAGAAGGTGCACAGCGTGTGTGCTCTGCTGTTAGCAACAGTGCTGAATCCTGGATACAGACAAAACAAATGGGAAACCAGTGCAAAGAATTCAGGGATGATACCAGAGGACAAGAAACAATATTCTGCAAAGCAAGAAGCTAAAGCCTCATTTAGGTGCAGAAAAGGGATTTCCATTTTTCAGAACAGCATGCCTTGGGTGTAATCCAAGGAGGAGGTACAATAGACACAAAAACCTCCATGTTCAGCCACTAGCTTTTCCTTAAGAAATAAATGAAAACGTTGGTAGTTTGAGGTGCCTTAGATTCATTCTGGGAGTGTTGTTTCTTCTTAAAGTCAGAGAAACAAGTTTTCCAAAATAGTCTATGTCTCAAGACAAGCAAAAAGGAGCCAAGTTTTACCTGTCTTTGTAGGAAGGCTTTAGTACTGAATGATTGCAAGAGGAAGTTGCTTGGACTTCGAAACCTTCTGGCAAAACAAGAATCCTACAGAAGCTGTGTTTGCTGCACATCAAAAGAGTAACTCTTCAGCAACCACAACACGTACAAGACTGAACCTTACAACATTCAGAGGACCTGACATTGAACGCATTTTGGAGGATGCTGCTTACATTGCATCCCCAAATTTTAGCTAGGGAAGATACCTGAAAAAGTAAGTTGAGTAGAAGAGGAACACTTCAAAACAACAAGAACTATTCTTTAACAGTATTGTCCATAAGTTTCATTTCATGAAAGCACAACCACCACAAGCTAAAAGTTAAGGATGTTGTGGCCCAGAATGCAGAAACATTAAACCAAAACATAACAGAACAAAGCTAGCAATGACATTGAAATACTCTCACGTGCAGCCCACTATCTTGATCCTTGCCTTTCTTTTGCGTTTCCACAAATATTATTAAAAAATAAACAAACAAAAGGTGATCTTAACATTACTTTATTGCAAGACCAACAATTACTCTACTGTTTGTACATTTCAAAATTTCTGGGTGAGTCCAAAGACACCAATGGTATTTAAGGCCCTGAGCCTTCAGGCATGCTGCAAATTATTGTGACCAGACCTAGTTACTGTTAAAAACTTCAACAGAAGTTGCACTGGACTGGCAATTTGGTGCAAGCATCCAGCTGCACGACAATTACAAGTAGTATTTAAATGATTTCGCATATAATACATAAAAAATGCCTGCAAGATTGATTTTTAGATTTCCGTATGTTCACATTGTTCTCCTCCACACTTTATTTAGGTAATATCTAGTTATATGAATACTTAAATTCTAAGTGCAAGTGTTCAAAATGATTATGCTTGAATATCATGCAGCAGTTGAGGTCCCTTCTCGTCTTCCCTCCCCAGTCTACCCCAGTTTATCCAACAAGTCCTGTAAATACCAGTATAGATCAAGGTACAAATTCAGGTTCATTTCTAATGGATGTACAGAACTAGGTATAATCAAAGAGATAGCTAAAGAAATGCATGAACATTAAGAATAGAAAGAAAAAGTTAAAGCCTACATTAGCATAGTTCTGTAGCTTGAAAAGTCTTCTCAGGTGCAACATAACAGGGCAAAGGCATTGGAATGGTCACGTATGTTGTATCAAGTACCACCAAACGCATGAAGGACTTTCTGGCATGCCACTGAAAGGAACAGGAAAGGATCTGGGTTCTTAAGTCATAGCCAATGACAAGTGGAGTAATTGTGGCTCTGAAGGTTTTGTGTAACAAAACTCATCATTTTACAACCACCATTGAATCAGCACAGATACTGTAATCCAAAAGTTAAAAATAAAATTATCAGAGGAGACAGAACAAGTAAAAGGGTTCAAAGACAACGAGAACATTTACATGGTCCTGGCATTAATATAAGTTCACTTCACTGAACTCTGCTATTAGAAGTTTATTGCTTTCTAAAGCTGAAGAACATTTGCTAAAGAAGAGCAAGATAAAAATACATATGAAGTATAATAGACCAAAGCTTTGAAAAAAGTATGTCAAAAAAATCAGCCAAGAAATAGAGCAATAAATTAAAGAGGAAAAAAAAAAAAATCAGAACCACATTACTAACTGCTCTTGAAGATACCTGCAAAGGAAACAGTGGTTCTGGAAAGAAAACAACTTGCTCACACAAGGTAATCATTAATTGTTTCTGAAGCTGCTAATTTCTTCTCTTCTCTAAAACACACCATGAGCTCTGCAGGTTAACAAAGGGTAAAAAACTTGAATGACAACAGTGCACAAAGGACTTACAGGTACGTTCCCTGACAGACAAATTTCCATGCAGGGAAAAGTACCTGTCTGAAGCCACATCAAGTCGTTTGGGGGAGTGCTCTGGTTTTCAGAACAGGAAACTGATATTTATTGTCAGAAGGTCTAGTTAAAACAAAGAATCCAGCATACTCCCAGTGCAGAAAATAAGAACTGACTAATGACAACACTATGAACAGTGCTGCCAGAACTTATGCAGAAATGTGCACTCCCCTGAACCAAAAAATCTCTAATTCCTTAAAAGTTACAAGCTTTGGAGAGGAGTTTATATATTTCAAGTATCTTTCACACAAACATCACTTTCTGCCTCAGACTTCTCTACCAGGGCTGTAAGATTTCTCAGTCATTTCAACATGACCTTTCTACTAAGAGTTTCCAAGCCATAATACATTTTGCTTTTCTGAAAGGCAATATAAACATAGTAGACACATTAAGCTCAGATAACAGGCTACAGAAAAAAAAAGGTGCAGAATAAGTGGGAGGAAAGTACATCAATTATTTAATACTTTGTCCCGAGAAAAGCTGCTGAGCTATTCTTTGTCCACAAGTTCCACTCCTATGTCATATTTTCATGGTAAACACAGAAGCCCCATGGAATAAGGTGATTACTCCAGTCTGAGTCAGGCTCTTGAACACCAAGCCTGTGCATGTCCTGATGTGAAGTTCTGCTCCTTCACCATGCTCCTTTCAAATTCCTCTGCATCACAAGTCCTCACGAATTCTCAGTGAAGTGCTTTGGAAGTGGACAGCAAAGGAGTACTCAGCAAAGGGAGAATTCAGGGGTGCATCAGAAGTTAGGGCATGTATAGTGCTCAGCCAAGCTACGGAGGAGCACTGCTTAAAGTCATAGGGAATGCTATTACTTCTGGCCTTGGCATCCTTGGAAGCTACAGAGGGGAACAGCCCTTTAAGGTATAGGGCTATTTTTAAAGTGCTATGAGAGGTGCAGAATTAGGCCCAACACACTGCAGGCAGAAGATACCAGCTATACTGAATTCTGTTCAGCATTTTCTGCTATGAACTGGGTCTCGGAATCTTCTGCAACAAGCTGCAGTAACTGACCTGAGCATAACGACAATTAAGAGTCATTAGCAGAAACAAACCAAAAAAGGCTTCTCTTCACATAAAGCCATATATCTATGCACAAAAATCTTCAAAAAATAATGAAAGGTATGGAGAAATTCAACTTAATAAGGAAGTATGTCAGCTGTTTTCCAGAGACACACCCAGTGACTACAGTACAGGTGCACTTGACAATAGCATCATATCATGCGCACCAAGAAATCACATTTTCCCATTTTTCTAACACACCAAAATCAAGTATACTGGGGAGAAGAAGAGTTCTTACGCGATACTTTCCTAAATTCTGTGCTTTCATCTGATAGTACACACAGGTATGTGGAAGATCCTTTCAGAAGGCAATTACAACCCACCACAGACTCAGAGGTGTTTCATCCTACTGGGGAGCTGAACAGACTGAGGCAGTAGCACTTTTCAGACTGCCAGTTCCTCATCTCTTGCACATTTCTCTTACTTGATATTCAAAGCATATTCATAGCAGTAAAAATAGTATTGATTTTGCTTTAAAAAACAAATACACATCCATCTTTGTCTAACTAGTCAGTGCCCCTGGGGGTGTGCAGCAGGCAGCAGAGTGCAGCCAGGAGTCACTACACAGGGAGCTCCTTTCTGCAACTCAGAGAAAATGTTATTTAAAGGGTTTACACTGCTCTAGCATTTGCCCCAACACAGAGAGTACAGGGACATATCTGAAGCCCTGAGGTATTTCCCAAATGCCAGTGGCAAGATCCTGGAGCTCAAAGCACCTGTGCTTGCCTCCAGCCAAAAGGAAAAGGTATTTCAGAGAAAACTTTACTGAACTAACATTGAATTAGTCATACAATCTCTTTAAGGGACACCGCACAATGCCAAGCATATTGATAAAGGTCAGAGAAATGTATAAGAAAACAAGGAGCAGAGAAAGCTGCGATACACCACACACCTCCATAAGAAATTTAACTTTTGACTGCAGATTTCAAGAAATCACTGTACAGTGCAAAAATCTGCACAATACTAGAAAGCTTCACGTAAGAGAAGTCGTACATTTTCTGCACACTCAGCAGCAGGCCCTCAGGGAGTAGTTCTAGCAAATAGTCTTCAAGGATATTATTACAGTTCTGTGCTCCAGGGGAGACTGTCACTGCTGTGCAGGAAGGGTTTGGGGGGGGGAACATATCATATTATTCTGATACACATCTGTGGAAGGCAAAGTTTAGTGTGTATATAAGCGTGTGACACTATGCATAATCGTCTTTTGTTGATTTTCTTGCATTTAATCTTGCAGTGGTGTTTCAGGTAGTGTCTCTTTACCTACCAATTCTTTAAACAAGTTAAATTACAAGACATATTTAGTAGACATATTAGGCTAGCAACAGCAAGGAAATTCAATTTTACAAAGGTTAATGTCAAAATCCCCATTCTGTTCTTCAGCCCATCAGTGCTTCTTCCCATCTTGGAGCCTTAGCCAGATTTCTCAGTGAGACCCTTTTCCAGAGCCTTCCCAGTCCTACCAAAATGAGAGTCTGTTGGTGAAACATAAGCTTCAGGAGACAGATGAAGCAGTCCTTCATCCTCCTTCATCCTCAGCCAGAGAGGCAGAAGCACTGCCCACTGAGAGCACTCCCACACCCCCATGCATCGAGGTCCTGCTCTCCCTCAGGACCTCTCCCAGCACTCCCAGGGGACACAATAGTGTGCCATGGCCAGGAGAGATGCCCAGTGGAGCAGAGCAAGGCAGGAAACAGGTTGGCAACACAGCCCAAGCCATGCCACAAGCAAGGAACACAGAGCAGTTGTGGCAGACTGAATGCAGAGATCACCTGGTAGCATTTAGCACCTCCAGGCTTTTTCCTGGGCCAAAACAGTACATTTCTCACAGCACTACCAAGGTCTGTCTCACACTAGATCACAAGCTTATTGAAGCGTTAAGAGAGTGTTACTCTCCACATAAGCAATTTTATAGGAGGTCCACAGGTACATCTAAGAGATGGAAACTTGCTGGCATTTCCACAGGTCTGCCTGTATCACTGTCATGTTTTAGGGGTTTTTTTTGTTTCACTTGTTTCTCTGTTTGTTTGGGGTCTTTTAAAAGAGGGGGAAGAAGGAAGCCTGCAGTAAGTTATCATTACGAACCATGGATCGGCCCCATCGAGCCTTTGGACTTGGAAAGTACAGCTAATATTTTACTCCCTTAATTCATATCAGAAGTCCAGGGAGTTTTTCATATTATTTATCAATCTGTTGAACATAACTACTGCTATTCCATCCAAACCCCTCATTAGGGCCAGGGTGCCAGTTTAAAAGCAACCTATTTTTCTTCCACCTCAAGTACAAGTTTCTTGTCCATATGCTCCCCTATTGTTCTATTGTTTCCAGACCCTATAGAAATAATTGCTATATCAGGTGTAGCAAACGACATGCCAACACAACTCCACCCAGGCTGCACAGATGTATGCACATTCACCACATTCAAATTCTCAAAACTAGGCTTAATTTTCATTTGCAATCCAGTTACATAACCCATGGACAGCAGTAGCTGTCTCACTGGCATATGAGTGGTATTCTGAGCTGTGCTCACAGACTTGGGCATGGCATTGCTCAAGACACGAAGCTTGGGGGAGGAGGAAAGAGTGAAAACAGTGCTCAAGAGCTGGATTGCATTCTCCCTCAGTGTTGTGGCTCCCAGAACGCCTCCACAAGCACCACCTCCTCTTGAATTTACTGACGCACCTCTATCAAAGAATTACGCTTCAGTTGCTTCTATTTCTACCAACTCAAGTCTATTTAGACTGAAGTCTTCCATGTCAGAAGATTGCCTCAGGCTCAATTCTTTTGCAAACTTTCAAGCTTAACTAGTTCAGCTATTTTTGAGAATAAGGTGAGAAGAAAAATACCTATGTTGCTGAGCTCTAAAACAAACCTTTCCTCGCCTCCTTCAAATAAACACTCCTTTAGAACACTGAGAGGAGTACAAAGGGCAGAAATAGGTACAGGTCCTGTTCCATGAGGTAGGACAGAATAGAAGTATAAAGATTAGCTCCCACTGTAATTTTGAAAGTGATCAAACTATTTCAATTCAGGAGCCTTTTATATTCAAATCTTAATATTCCTTTGATATAGGGCTACAACTTTTTGGCTGTAACATGTAAAAACATGTGTAACGTTTACACATGATTGAAGGCCATATTAGCATATTATTTGTCTTTATATTAGTTCTATGTATGCATATTATATGTATTATAAGACACAACTGTAGCCAAGTTAAACTCAGAATTATATTGCTTTCCTTTTAAAACTCTTTGCCTTGACTTGAATAGAAATTCCCTCTTCTTTTGTGAGCTTCCTTCTTTGTTGACACCAAGAACTGAACAAGTACTTCAGCTACAAGAACTACACATTCAAAAGCATACTTGTCCTGTTAGTGTCTTGTGATGTTTAGGAGACTTGTACACTTCAGAAAGCATCTCCTGCATCTTTTCAAAATAAACTCCCAACAAAACACAGTTGCATTTTCTGCCACTCAGTGCTGCAAAAACACATGAACCAAAAAACTCACAGAGCCTTAATTCCTGCCAGTGTCACATAGACAAGTCCAAGACTTGTATTCTGATGGTGAAGTAGGCAAGTCTTTTTAAAGGACCAGGAATGTCTCATCAAGAGTAAGACAACTAAACTGCTCCTGCTTGCAGCTTTTCCTTTTAAAGCCCAGCCAGAAATAATGTCCAGTTGTTCCTTCTTTCCTCTCCTTATAAAGCAGATGCTTCAACAGTTAGTTTGACAGTGATTTCTGTGTATACTGTGATCTCTTGCTCAATGATCATGCCTATCCATTACCTGTTCTGGGAATCAAGGAACTAGATTATTTTAAATAATTACACATTTCCTACGTGAAAACTTTCAGCAAGGCTCTTCATAAAAACATCTATGGACTTACAGTTAATATTGCACGTTCAAAAGATTGCAGTTATTCCTTAACACCAGTTTACAGCTGGAAGACAATACAGCATTGGGGTCAACTCTAAGCATAATCAAGGCATGCAGGTGCCTAGAGAAACAGGCCAGTGTATCTGGCAAAACAGTCTTCCCCTCCTGCCCAATCCTGCCTATACCACGGTCCCAGAGAGAGACAGATGGATGTTCCTGCAAAATGCAGGATAGGGATCACACAATAGCTTGCTTCATATATGCAGAAGTGACAAATGGAGCACTCTCCAACCTGTCCCATCCCTCAAGTCCTCCAGCAGCTGCAGCCACAAGACCAGGCTGCTTTTCCTGAGCTCTGCCCCTGATCTGGTGTCCCAGCTCCAACCTGTTCTTCTCTCTTTACCATGTGGGGGAAGATGCCTGCCTTGACTAGCCTCAGATCTTCATACTCAAGAAGAACAGTCATCCTCAAAACCCACCCAGCAGCCTTGCTGGCCCCAGACTACAACAGCTCTTGGCAGCTTAACAGTCTGAGGCACTGCAAGCTGAATGTGACAGAATCCTTTCCCATACCTGGCTTCGAAAGCATCCCTACAACTGCCAAGCTGAAGTAATTTTGCTTGGCTATCTTAGTCTTAACAGTAGTAAAATGAAGATTCATTAGCACATACTTATAAGACAAAGCAATATCACGCGTGGTCATGATGTGCCAACCTCACACACAAATCAAAGCCCTCATGAATCAAACACCTAGGTCCTTGCAGCCTGAGCCAAGGAGGCTGCCTCCAGCTGAGGCAATCTCACCTTCTCTGGACCAGATATAGGAAACCCCCTACACACACTCCTATTAGTGGGTTATTTAGAAAACAAAACAGAAGAGAAATGCCGCTCCTGCCCCCCCCCATTCATTTGAAACAGCTCCCCAAATTAATTCTCATGCCTTCTATGCACTACAGCATATTTGGGAAGTACTATCCCCATCTTTTTCTCTAACATTGTCCCAGCCATGACAGAAGCAGACTATTTGCCAGATCAGGCACATTTCACTACCTTAACACAACGGTCCTGCAATAGTCCCACAGTAATACATGAGTCAGTTAAACACCACTAGAATTCCCTGCATTCCTGAGAGCTGACCCTGTACTGAACAGTGTCGTCCACCGAGGACGGGAACTGTGACACTGAGTATTACAGGTAGTGTGCGTGCAGGAGGGGGGAGAGTCTTTGAAAACCCTTCCACTATGAAGGGTTCAAGCCCACCACCCAAAATGGACAGGCAGCATCACCACGATAGAGCAGTTCCCCCAACTCAAGCTGACAAGGTCCTTGAGAACACAACAGATAAGCATGCATATGACAAACAGCTAATTTTATAGACATGGATTAAATATATTGTTTTACATAAAATATGAACAAATACCAGAAACAAAAATCACGAAATACCTTGCCCATGTGTATGATTCTCCCATGTGAGAATGTACAGAAAGACATTTAACAGGTCCGCACTGTCAGACTCTTTTGGTGCTAGCTATCTTTTCATTCTGCTGTCCTTTGCATCAGTGACTCAGTCATATATTCCTTAAGGACAGAAACTTCTATTGGTGGCAGTGGGGAAAAGGCAGAGGCATTTATCACAAGCTACAACAGAGCAATATTCTGCCAATACTGCAGTCATTACCAAATTGTTTTTCACAACGCTGAAAAAAATTAAAGATCCTCCTTTTTAATGCTACAAAGAACATGTGCATCTCCATAAATCATGCAATCAGCATTTATAGCACCAGATCCCTGTAAAAGAATGCATCAGCTGAAGTCTTAATTTTTCCGTAAGTGCTTCTCCTATTAGGTGACATTATATCTTACTCTTAAACAGTGAAACTCTAAATTACCCATTTTTAATAAAACCTATTTTTCTCTGTCAGAATGCTATTCAAAATGTTTTTCACTAGCTTTTTATTTTCATGCTGACTCAATTACTGAATTATAGTTTATTACAAGCAACTGTTTTCAGATCCATTCCTTAAATCAAACAGTTTATGTGGTACTGTATTTTCAATGCATACCAATTTCGTAAAGCATACTAATTCAATGTTAAAGCACTACAGGAGGAACACCTCTCTGTCTTTATGTGATTGTTTCATACAAAGCTTTCAGAAGAAATTGAGTAGTACAGATAAGTTTACATGGAAATGTAATTTACATTTACTCTCACGTGTTAAGCAGCTGCCCTTTCTTTGGAAGGACAACAGTTCTTTCACGGTTCAGTAGGCAACAAAGTTGTTAAATGTTTTCCTAGCAACTAATTTTTTCTGGTCCTGAAAAAAATTCTTTTACGAACCACTGTGTGATTCTGGGAGCTTGAAACACAACATGTCCTTTTTCTGTCACTCTCCAGGCCAAAGTCATGTCTTCAACCCAGCCATTGAAGACTCAACTCTGAAACCAGCCCTCATGTACTCAAGAAGAATCATTCACTTATCTAAGAGCTGCTGGTGCCTACACAAACAGCAAGCTGAGTAACATCTGGTAAGGTGTTTGACTGCTGCTTCAGTACATAATATTGAAGAGTAAGAGCATCTGAAGATGTTCACTACCATAACCAAATTCAGTGTCATTCTTCAGTAGATACTTTTTTCCCCAGCAAATACAGGGCCGTGCTTAGGCCCCATCTGTCAATTTGGGGCATTCTTTCATACGTAAAATTAAAAGCATATCCTTTTAGCTACTTAATTGCACCAACATCTAAACAATATTCATGTAGGCTAGCCATCAGGGAGATGTTATACTCACAAAAGCAAAAAGGGAGCTTATGGGTCCTTCTCAAAACTTGCTTAAAAAATATTGCAGTGAGAGTGGCCACAGTAAATAAAGAAATCATTAGCTAAACTCCATATTTATCACAGCAACCCCCCTCAAAAAATATCTGTAAGTTCTGCCCAGTCACCACTCAAAGACTTAGTTCACCCAATTTACCTTCCAGTTATTGGAGATTACTGGTTTTTTAACCACAACACTACAACCTCATTAAAGAGGAAGGGAAACAAAATTCTCTACACTAACTAGCTGTGGTATATTCAGGCCATCTAGGAGGACACAGGTTATTGATTCCTGTGATTCAAATGACAGCATCACACAGAAACTTGACTCAGTCATAATAAGTTCATGCACTCACTTGAGTGCAAAGTATGCACAAAATGTAGGGCAGGATCTGGCCACTTGTTCTGTGGTACTTCCCTTTTGTAGCCTCTAGAAAAAGGCCTCTCCAAACTGAACCTGTGCATAACTCTTGGAAGGGTTACAAATGTTTTCCACCATTTTCTTTTGCACATTATCATAAATAAAACCAGTTTGTTTAAAATACTCCATCCACCTCCAGAGAAATACCAGGAAGCAGCAACACAGATGAGTACATGAATGATACATGGTTTCTGTTGTGTGGCACCATACAGACATCTTTTTGAGAGAAAAAGTTGCTACAGGACTCCTGAGACTACCAATAACCTACTGCTAATTTCATGTTAACTTATGCTCATCACCACCTTGGTTGTACCCACCTTTACTTTGTCACTTCAGACTAGTTGCTCAATTAATTAAATTTCTAACAACTACTTTAAAATAAAATCCAGCATAAGTCTTCTCTCTTGCACTTTAATCCACTTTGATTGGGTGCTTTCAGTCCTATATTCAAGAATATAACAAAAAAATCCACCGTTGTTAATATATCCCAGTGGAATTACAACCATTTGATCAGGTACGCCAGCATTAAGGCATATATAAACTAGCAAATGGCAAAATTTTTCTCAGTCAACATAAGAAACCCTAAAAGGATAGTTCAACAGCACAACAGTGAAATCAGCATTTAAATACTGAAAATTTACTCCAGAGAAAAAGGTACAACCAACCATCTGCATCTGTGAATGCACCAAAAATCAGTGAACCATGTACCAGACCCAACTTGCATTGAAATGCAACTGTCTTCTCCTGTGCCCTTTTAAAACTGCTTTAATTAGTATACAATGAAGTTGAATATTTTATTTTGAAGAACCATATTGCAGCTATCAGTATGAAATCTCATATGTTAAATTATACAGCATGGTGAAAATACAAAATTCCAATTGACTATGACTGCAAATGCCCTGCATGAAAATTGAGATGTTTTACAGATAAGAAGACTGCACTTCTAGTCAACCACTAATAAACTCTGTGTATGAGTAGCCAAGATGAGAAGGAGGGCGAGGGGAAAAAAACCAGTATGTTTTCACAGCCTATGGAATAAATGCTTATACGTTGCCACCACAGGATCCAGATAATGCAGACATGAAAATTAAAGAATGGTATTTCAGATAACTAATTACCACAGCATTCAACACGCCTAGCTAGGTAAAGTGCTTTACAGAAATCATATGATCTAGGGATAGTTTTAAACCCAGTTTAAACTCAATTTTAAATAGAGTTCTACCTAAAAACATACAGTTTTCTATTAGATGTATCCATATCTCTAGTGATTTCTGTGAATGTATTTGAAAACAGAGTGCAAATATATGTATATCTTCTAATACCAACTCTTTTTTTAAATGAGAGCCAGTCAATGAGCAGCATTCTACCTTGTACACTGCAAAAACTTAGCACTAAATTGCTTGGCAGACTCAGAATATACAGTGCCACTAAGTCAAGGAGCACTGCTAAAATCCAGCATAACACAACTGGGTGACAGAACCTGTAAATTGCATCTGTAATCAAACTAACCCCTGTAGCATGCTGCTGAAGTCTGCTTTTGATGGATATTAATTGTGTCCCAGACCCCAAGCCAAGAATAACATTACACTGGGAGAACAGTTCGAGGCATCTCAGTGCAAAGAAATCACAAGGCTGACAGCACAAAAACAATGCAATTATCAAACTTTGCCACCAACCTAACTACAGCAAGCNAAAAAAAAAAGCACTTTACCTTTTTAAGGAAAAATTTCTGCAGTTTCTTGTGAGGCAGCTTTATCATCTTTTTTTCACCATCCAGGATACAGGTCAGGCATTGCAAGTACTTGAGCCATTCTGCAGGGGCTTGACACCTTTTGCCTTCTCTATTAACTCGCTGCAGTCAGCTTAGCTCAATGCGTCACCAAACACCAGCCCAGCCCCGCAACAGATTAAAAGGCAAGAGCTAGGCTGGATCTCATTTTTGACTCAAACAAGGAAGCTATAACACAGACACTCCAGCTCCAGCCAAAGCCTTCAGCTGTGTTGCCAGCACAAGGAGGAAGAGAACAGGTACGAGGTCTGCATTGCTCCCTAAAAAAAAAATACCCTGCAAAGTTAAAAAAGGTGCTTATACAGGGGCAAGAATTTACAAGAGGATGAAAGGGGCACAGAGATGCTCTGTATCTCACTGATCCTTTCAAATCCCGTGCTACAGAAGAAACTCAATGTCCAGGACTCTGAACATGACCCAGCACTGCCTGCTGAGTGCAGCTTGTCACTGTGCACCTGTTAATTAAGCACATTGTATGTGATTCAGCCAAGCACAGGAAAGAGCCTGTCATTTATGTTCTCTTCAAATCATTTGAAGACTTATTTCCTCTGAACAGTTTTTAGAAAAAACTCTGCACAGGGAGATTGCATGCAAAGATGTTATATACAGATACATATGGAGGTATTTATAGAGCACACCAATGCTGAGTTTGATTCAGTACCATAGGAACCAGCGATCATGGGCATCGCTGCCTTCCCTTTGGGAATTTGCAACCTAAGCTCAGCTTCAGAAGGAAGGCCAGGGCTCAGCAGCACACCGGTAATGCCACATCTCCTGGGCCACTGGTGTCCTAAAACAGCAAGTGCTGTAAGGTGATCTGATCTCAAACACTCTGTTCATTCCCAGTTACGCCAATGGGATAATCCCGGTGTTTAAGAATGAAGCCCGTGCTGAAGCAGCTAGTTCAACTAGTTTAAAGATCACTCCATGGTCAAGCTCACTCCATGATCAGTGTTTGAAGAGTCAGCATGTGTAAGAATAGACAGAAACGTACAATGAGAGGAATTTCTTCCAAACACTATCAGTTGCTCCCAAATCTCTATCTCCTATTTTTATGCTATAAATATTATTTTACACAAGCTGCAAATCTCTTAATAGTCTATCACCACCTATATCATTTTTCTGCCATTTGCGTAATTTTCTCATCACAAGGACTCTGTTTGTTCCTCTGACCTCTCACTGCCCATTCTTCAAGACCTTAAGTACCACAAGCCCCATCAAATGTCACCGCAAATTTCCACTCCTACAAAGGCACATGTGTTAACCTCCAGCAAGGCCTGAGGCAAGCCAAGGAAACAGGAGGTTAAGAGAGTTCAGCACACACTTAGCTGCAGAGGTTTGTATTTAAGGGAAGGCCAAACACGACAGGAAAAGGACAACTGCAGTAAAATGCAGAACCAAATTCTGAGAGCTAGTGCCACTATGCACCCCAAGTCCAGCTGAAGAGGCAGCCCACTGAAAATGGCACAGAACTGAAGTGCAAGGTACGTCAAAATATTGGTCAGGAGAAAGATACAGATCCAGGACAATCACTGTGATAAACCAACAGCTGAATATCAGCAGCAGACCTGGGAAAAGCATTTAGATTATTCTGGCCATCAGGCGTTCAGACTGACGGTGGAGAATTGCAGACTAGTTTTCTGAGAAGCATCCCTCACCATGAGGGTATCTATCAAAACAACATGGAGAAGATGATTCCAAGTCCCATTTCAAGAAATTGTTCCAAAACTGACAACTGGGGAACACAAGAGACAAGACGGGGGAATTCTTTGGTGTGTTATATGTTTGAAGCCTTTGGGTTCAATTTTGATAAAAGTTAGAAAAAAAATTTCTTAGGAAAATCTCACTGTGTACTGTGCAAGGTGGAAAAAAATCCAGGATAGCTGTAAAAATGGGATGGTGAACACACCATAAAACCCATCTGGATGCATATAGCAGAAACATAAATTGCAGCCATAGTACATTTCTCAACAATTTCTGCTACAAATAGGCAAGTTTGGTTTTAAAACTTGAAGCCCTTCAAGCTATGCAGTTTAAAAAACCCTGTGATTTTGGGGTATGCATCACCAAGAAACATACTGCTTTTAAAACTAACAATTCTTACTCCAGATCACCAGGATCTCCATAATTTCTTAGTATTTGAACGTTTGTCTAGGAGATTCCCCAGAGTCAAACAGCACTGACTTAGAATTTCATTTTTCCTATTGTAATCATTTGGCTGCATTTTCATTTCTGCACTCGCATCCACAAAAGTTGCAAGGTTTTCTTCTATACGAGCAAAGAAAAATACTTTGAAGAGATCTTAAATTCAAGACTTCCTTCCTTTGAGATAATACATACTCATCCCAGACTCTATATTCATCTAGTTCTTTAAAGCTGAGCTCAAGCTAAACAATTAGATTTAAGCTGAAACTGCCATAAAGACACTTCCATGCCTTCTAATACATAACCAGGTTTTGGAAAAAAAGCTGTATTACAGCAAAGGCCAAAGGCAGACTTTCAGCTATAACTCTGAATTTCTGTGGTTTTGCTGTTTGCATTGTTTTGTGTTTCTTTAAAATCAAGAAAAACACCGAGGACTGAAGACACGCCTTTCGCATTATTTTTAGGTATTTATCTATGTCTATATGTCAGAATACATTCTGAATTCTGTCATGGTTACTATGGTAGATAATTGCTTTTTTTTATATCTGACAGTGAACAGATGTAACACATACAGTCCCTGCTTACTTACAATCCTCCCAGCGAAAAGCAACATTTCACATATAAACAAGTCCTCTAAACTCCATGTGCATAAACACCTTTCCTTCCAGACACAGCTATCTGCCCTTTTCAAGTCAGTGCACTCTTACATGCTATACAGGCTTTGCTTGAGCAATTTAAATGAAACATGCTTCATTCATTGATGAATGCTTACCTCACCTTTCTGACCTAACCAATAGAAGGAACACCATTTTTTTAAACTGTTGCTGCTGTTGTTGTTTATTTATTTTTGTTTATGAAATACACAGTTCTTAGCAGGCCTGCTCCCATCTAATACTAATTCTCATTAATATTAGAAAGATGGCATTAGCATCCCAAGAGAAGATGGCCATAAGCAAATGCTGCAAGACTGAAGGAATAAAGCATCCTGTGGCTATATTTCATTCTGCATATAGAGCATATATACAGCATTTTATATTAAAGAAAAATATAGCTCAGATTTTTCTTTCAACTCAGTGCTACTTTTGACTAGAACCAATATTAAAGAGTTCCATAAAACTGTAGGTGGTATTACAGATACCCTTTTCTACACCTACTGAAGTTTCTACTTTCCTTAGTAACTCAAACCTGAAAAGATAAAATACCTTCCTGTTTTAACTCACATGGGTAAAAAAAAGAAGCAGCACAATTTGAAAAAATAAATTATTTTATCAGCAATTCTAACCAAGTGTTAGTCCTGTAGCTAACAGGTTTCCATTTTACCTCCTGTTTTGATTTACAAATTCACAGACTTACAAAATGCCATGAGAATTGTTTAATACAGGCTATTTTCTGCATACTCAAAAATCAAAACTGACATTTTTGTCAGCCTTTCCCCCTCAATTATTTGAAGTAATTACAAAGAGAAGTGAATTTTTTCCTTTGTGATGCTGAAAGGATTTCTTCAGAAAACTGGCTAATGCATATCTGTTTAAACTTGCTGGGGCTGTACAGCAAATGACTGATCCAGCTCTCTTACAGATCATTAGTAACTTAGATCAAGAAAGATTCCAATATGATTACCTGTTTTCAGGCTTTTTCTCCCCAAACTTACTTAAAAATAACTAAGCATATTTGACCAGGAAGTTTGGATTACAGAAAAACTTTTTTCTTTCCCCTCCCACTCCTCAAAAGCCTAAAGGTATGATTGTATCATCTTTTCTGTCCTGATATACCAACTCCATCTCCTGAGGGATAAACAAGGAAGCAGACCACAGAGGATAGACAGAGCCTGTGGTCTGCATAGCACTGAATACATGAGAGCAAGTCAAAAGCACTGACCTTGGAAAACAGAACTCTGCTGCTCCCTTTTGAAAATAACTGGTGCCAAAATCCACGGCAGTTTGGGCTTGGAAGTGCCCACTTCAGGCAGCAGCAGTAGCACCTGATTTTCCCCTCTTGTTCCAATTCACAAACATCACTGCTTGGCAGATCCTGCTCAAGCTTTTAAAACAACTCTCCCCTCACACCTTCCCAAACACCCAACACAAAGGCAGTTTCCTGGGGGACTGATAACAAGGAGTACTGCAATAAAAGCGAGGAATTAGTTTCTCCACAGAACCCTCTTCGTCTCCTTGCTGCCCTAAGAATCCTCGAGTTACCATCTGAGATGCAATCAACAAAAAAAAATGACTGCATCACCTTCATAATAGAAACAAAAAACCAAAACAGATCTCTGCAATTAAAAATAGAGAAAAGAAACATGACTACATCACAGCTGGGAAATATCTAGATGTAGAAGTAACTTAATGGGAAAGGAGAGCAACTTCTACGAAAAGAGAGGCATATTTTATTTCCTGAAACCTACTATATCACAAAGCTTAAGGAGATTTATGGCCAAGGTTTTTAAGGGATTCAAGCTCTGCTGTGAATTTGGACACTGTGATCAAGGTTTGATCAAGATTTTCCTTTATTACACTTTCATGAGGGTAAAACAGCTCCATGTATTTTCTCTAAATCTTTATTATAAATGCAAGCCACCTTCAAGTTGATTTCTATTCAGAAGCCTTTTTAAGCAACATCAGTACACAGTAGCTATTAAATTTTAGCTTAGTCTTTTGCAAATCTTTCCAAGAGTCAAGAGATTTTTTTTTTGGGGGGAGGGGGGAGATATTTACCACAAACTCACAATAAGCCATACTCTTTTTCCCCTCCTCATCAGACAAAAATCAGGTTATCCTCAAAAGGTACATTACAATCCATGGCCCTACTGAGATTTTGATCTGCTTTTAACCAAGTTCAAGTTATTTAGGACTCTACACTGTGCATACTGGTTACAAAAAACTCACATTAGTTAAATTATGAGATAACCCTCCCTTATTTCCACTATAGTCAAGTTTGGAAGATGACAGAGGGGCACACCTCTACATAGGTGACAAGGTTAAGGAGCATAGCAGGGGAAAATACCCATGTCCATAAACTCTCTGGCCACTTCTCAGAGTCTCCCTGTAACTTCACATATACACTACTAGAAACACCCCTTGCTGGAGGCAGAAGAAGCAGATGGAAGTTATGAACAAAGCAACAGGACAACAGAAGGCTGCAGGCTGTAAATAAGTCATTAACACCATGCTTCTCTACATGCAGGCATAGTTTATCTGATTACCAAAAGCCACACACATTTGAAGATGATCATAAGGTGATTCCAAGTCACATTTTACTCTTCAGTTTCTACTGTGTTGATCAGTGAAAACAAAGAAAGGGAATTACAAGTTCTGACAGTATTCTCAGTATACTCTAATGTAGTAATTTAATCTCATTTCATAAATGCCACTAAATGTTCTGTAGTGATCAAATGCCTCTACTGATGAGGTAAGGTTTGTAACACTGCACAGAGCTGAAATTACTTACATTTGGAAACCCAATCCAGTGCCTCTAATAAAGCTGTTCTCATGAGGGAGCCCTTTAGTAGAATTGTCACAGAATCAGAGACTTGTTCCTGTAAATGAAGGTCTACGCTTTCAGATATGCCCAAATCAAGGAAATTTATCAAAATGTGTGATCATATCACAGCTCATGAAGCTCTGGTGTGATTTAGGCAGCACAACACCAATAGCCATGCTGTTAGAGCTCAGTCTTGACAGCACCCTAAATTTTCAACCCTGTAATTGCTATTGGGGCTTCTTTGTAAAGGTCCAGTCTAAGTCACGGGACATTTCAGAGGAGGACCCTCAGACAAGTCACTCATGGACAAGACTACATGCCTATCAAGCTTGCAAAGAAATTTAATTTCTGAAAAATACAAACCTTGCAAATATTTGCACTTAGGACCCTGAATTGCCTCTGAACAGAAACAAGTTGAATCTTTTCACATACAGGAAGAACATCAAGGAAGCAGCTGACATTTTTAAAGGAGTTTCAGTCCTCACTCACAATGAGGAGTCCGTAGCAAAGGTCCAGTTGCCACACGGGCAGCAAAATGTACAGCTGAACATTCCAGAGGAGGCTGCACGCAGATTGCTGAGCTCTGCCAGATTTAAAGCCCAGGTGTACCCTTGATGAGCTCTGCTCTCCTGATGACCCAGCTCTGAAGTACCACAGACACCATGGTTCTGTAGTTACTGTCTTATCAAGCTTGTGATGCACCATGTCTGCCAGATAAGTACCACACCCAAGTTACCAGAATAGCTCTTAGCACTAGGAACATGGAAAGGACACAATGGTCTCTTAAAAAGCAGGTTTTTGGTGGGTTTGGTGGGAGGTTGTTGGGGTTTTGACTCTTACCTTCAAATTTTTTTCCTTTATTTTTTTACTTTAAGATCACTATTCAGTATGATATAATCAGCCTCTAGATAGAAGTTTCTTTGACAAACAATGGAAATCGTAATTCAGCAACTTCAAGAGCAATTTAAAGCCTTATTTTTGTCTACAGATTACACTTAAATTACAATTCAGGGAACCCTGATAGTTAGTTTCCATCATAATCTTACAGGCAGAGCTAACCTTCCAGCAACAAAAAGGTTAAATCTGGCACTTTCACCAGACAAACATGAACCACTACTATCATGATGAACAGGAAAATATGCCAACAGGTAGTATGTTAAAGGAGACGTAGCACTGTATGCTCAAGCTCTGATCACAGACAAAAAATTCTCTAACAACATTTGTGAGCAAGGACTGAATTTTTTAGACTTGCACTTTCAGCACCATATACTTTACTTCTGAGCCACTGCTTTCGTTGTGGCAGCCAGCTGCTAGGATTGCCTGGGAAAAGAGAACCTAATTTGCAATGTAAGTTGGACTTCGTGTATTTCTGTTTCTTTCACTGAGGTATAGGATTCAGCCTTTTTTAATGTACTTAATTTTAATAAAAATACAGTCATTCCAAAACTCAAAGTGAGAACTGCGTTAGAAGCACCTGGAAAAAAAAGAGACTCAGAAGTACCAGGTCAAATCACTATCTTCCAACCAGTATGGTGGTTCTGATCTCTTACATGAAGATGCAGGTACATGGATCCACTGAAAGCAGGATTCCAGGGAGACACAGTGCTTGGCACATGCTTCTACTTCCAGATTCAAGTTCTAGGCATACAGTTTACAGCAACCCAAGGGGCCAAGCAGAGCAAGATGGGAAGAAAAAGAAAAGGAAGCATTCAAAATGTCTTCGTGAACACAGTCACTGGACAAGAAAAAAAAAAGCAAGACTGCTGCAGAAGGAGTAACTGATAATTCATCAGTGGCTACAACCTGAAATTGCCTAGGGTTTTTCATGTCTTTATGGTAGATCTGTAATTTAGACATATAGTGGAAATATGGCATGTTAGTAAGTTATTTTGAACACAGATTCGTATCTTCACCTGACCTTACCAATAGACAGAGTAAATACAAGTGAATAACTTACATAGTTAGGTTGATATGAAAATGGAAAAGCTTCCATACCATATACTGTTCTTATTACAACAATTACTGTAAAGATTAACTCACACTGAGGGCAATTCCTAAGACCAGGAAAGTCTATTGTCCAAAGTGACTGCCTCAGATTCAGACTAAGATCTCAGTGTACAATTAAGAGTGCTCTAACAAGTGTGTCTCTTGGAATTTTTTTTTTTTACATTTTAAATATTCTAAATTTATAGAATATCTAAAAGCATACACTTTCAGAGTTACAGAAATATTTATTATATTGGTGACTCTTATGCCTTGCTCGTAGCTATAAAAAATATAAAAACAGAAGTAATACATGACTTAAGCCAGAGAACTTGGAGAAAAACAGAAAAGCTCACAACTGGAAATACAGCACACCTTTTCTTTAGGATAAAATACTAACTTAGTTCTATTCTCTTTGTTTATTAGTATTCATTTGAATCTACCTGCATTTTAATTTTGTCCTTCTTGCACATTTTAGACATACATGTAAGGAAGAAAAAAGTTGTAATTTAAGAAGTTTCTTAAATTAGTTGTCCTTCACTTCCCCACACAAAAGCAAAACCACACAAACCAAAAGAACCATCTCCTAATCTGTTTCACTTTTATTTAAAAGAGGTTTAATTTCACATCTCCTCATATACATTTCTCTCCTCTGCTCTAATAATTTTCCACCAACTCTTTGGTCTCAATAAGCATGTTTCTCTGTGCTTTTTCAAAGGTGAAATGGCTGGAACTAAAGAGAGGGTTCCAACTGAGAAAAATCAGCACAGTGGCATAGCTCTGCTGGTACTGCCTATTCACCTCCTCCTGCCTACACCCCCCAGCGCTTCACAAACAGAAAGAGAATTGATGCTCCAGAGTCTGTGTTCTGCACCTCCCACAGTGGCACAATACTCGGGACAACAATGTCATCCCTGCATACTGTTAGCATTTTGAAAGAGATTTCTAGAAATAGCTACACTACTGACATTTAAAAA